>CM019712.1:7321002-7681002 GCA_009760885.1 Achatina immaculata | reverse complement strand
TTCTTCTCTATCAAACAGCCCGAACTTTGTATTCAGATTTAAACCAGATTTGCTAAAAACTGCAGCAAATTTCCACGTGTACGTCAAGCTGATCCGTCGATGGTTCTAGAAGAAAGCACATTTTATGACATGAACTACCAAAGACAAGTTTAACTCATCTCAAGATCAAATGTCAAATATCACATGAATGCTGTCAAATATCACATAAATGCTGTCAAACATGATTAAGACATAAAGACGGCCGTGTGATGGAGGTAAACTGGCCCTCTCACCTTTCACTGTTTTATCACGCTATATTTCAACTGACTGAACTGCGTTGCTCAAAAACTGCCATAGATTTTCTTCTCTGTATGTGAGACTCAGACATGTACAAGTGTTTCAACATTACCTGTTTACATATCATCTGAAGCAGTGCTTTCTTGACGACGCTGATTCGTCGGGCAGCAGGGCGCACTCACAAGAAAGGTCACATTTCTCCCGCTGACCTTGTAGCCTTTAAATGTAACAGGGCGAGCAATACTTGGACAAACAGTTTTGTTTGCTCTTAAGTTTCAGCTGCTATTTTACTGATTTAAAAATAGAACTGAGTTGAATGTTGGGAAGATTGAATAAAGCAATGATCTAGAACTGAGCTGAATGTTGGGAAGATCAGAATTGATTGTATTGTTTTTACTTCCCCTTTGTTTATATATATATATATATATATTTATAGAAAAGAAATTAGACTCTTTTGAAAACAAATGCCTAAGGAAAATACTCGGCATCAAGTGGAATGAATTCAAGAACAATGCAGAGATAAGACAGATGACTGAACAACAACCAGTCTCATGGGTGATCAGGAAAAGGAGATGGACATTGGTTGGTCACTTGATGAGAAGAAATGATCAGAGAATCCCAAAACAAGCTATCAAGTGGAACACAACAGGCCGAAGAAAAAGAGGCAGACCGCGTGAAACTCTGAAGAGGACATTATTAAGAGAGGCCAAATTAACAGGCATAAAATCCTTTGATGAGGTTGAAAGACTCGCCGAAGACAGGAAAAATTGGCGAACTACTTTGCGAGCCCTATGTGACGTTTAACGGCACGGGAAGGATATAAGATATAAAATAAGATAAGATTGTTTATATTATAATGTTGCATCTGAAAACAATATGTTAGATTTAAGATCAGTTCAATTTTGTTGTATTGATACTTTGCTTTTCTGAAGTGGCCGTTGTCTGTTTCTAAACATATTTTTTATGATGTGTTTTGTAGTGTTAAAGCAGTACAATGAATTAATTAATTTTTGGTGTATTTTACATTTGTTTTATAGTGTGTTTTATGTGTGTTTTGTAGTGTGTTTTATATTTATTTTGGAGCATGTTTTATGTGTGTGCATTAGATGTGTTTTGTAATGTGTTTTATGTGTGATTTGTAGTTTTTTGTGTGACTTGTAGTGTGTAGTCTTTTATGTGTGATTTGTAGTGTGTTTTACATATGCTTTCTAATGGGCTTTACTTGTGTTTTGTAATGAGCTTTATATGCGCTTTGTTATGTGCTTTATATGTGTTTTGTTATGTGTTTGATGTGTGTCTTCCACGTTTAAAATTGTTTTGTAAACTTTTCTATAACTTTTAATTATATTTGAGACTTACATTTGCTCAAATAGGATTTAAATCAAGCAGTTACTCTTGCTCACACAAAATTCCAATCAAACAGTTACATTTGCTCAAACAAGATTTCAATCAAACAGTTACACTTGCTCACATAAAATTCCAATCAAACAGTTACATTTGCTCACACAATATTCCAATCAAACAGTTACACTTGCTCACACAAGATTCCAGTCAAACAGTTACACTTGCTCACACAATATTCCAATCAAACAGTTACACTTGCTCAAACAATATTCCAATCAAACAGTTACACTTGCTCACACAAGATTCCAATCAAACAGTTACACTTGCTCAAACAATATTCCAATCAAACAGTTACACTTGCTCACACAAGATTCCAATCAAACAGTTACACTTGCTCCCACAATATTCCAATCAAACAGTTACACTTGCTCCCACAATATTCCAATCAAACAGTTACACTTGCTCACACAAGATTCCAATCAAACAGGTACACGTGCTCACACAAGGTTCCAGTCATTCATTGTTATATTAAATTGCAGGTCCAAATTATCTAATCAAACTGAATACATTATTACAGTTTAGTCCAAGAAGAGAGAGAGAGAGAGAGAGAGAGAGAGAGAGGGAGGGGAAGGAAGGAGGATAGAACCAGAAAGAAAGAGAGAAAGGAAGAGAGAGGGAAGGAGATGGAAGGAGTATAGAAAAAGAGAGAGAGAGGAAGAGAGAGAGAGAGAGGAGGGGAGGAGGAGGATAAAAGAAAGAGAGAGAAAGGGGGACGGAAGGAGGATAGAAACAGAGAGAGAGAGAGGGAGGGGATGGAAGGAGGATAGAAACAGAGAGAGAGGAAAAGAGAGGGAGGGGACGGAAGGAGGATAGAAACAGGGAGAAGAGAGAGAGAAGAGAGAGGGAGGGGATGGAAGAGGATAGAAACAGAGAGAGAAGAGAGAGGGAGGGGATGGAAGGAGGATAGAAACAGAGAGAGAGGAAAAGAGAGGGAGGGGACGGAAGGAGGATAGAAACAGGGAGAAGAGAGAGAGAAGAGAGAGGGAGGGGATGGAAGGAGGATAGAAACAGAGAGAGAGGAAAAGAGAGGGAGGGGACGGAAGGAGGATAGAAACAGGGAGAAAAGAGAGAGAAGAGAGAGGGAGGGGATGGAAGGAGGATAGAAACAGAGAGAGAGCAAAAGAGAAGGAGGGGATGGAAGGAGGATAGAAACAGAAAGAAGAGAGAGGGAGGGGATGGAAGGAGGATAGAAACATAGAGAAGAGAGAGAGAAGAGAGAGGGAGGGGATGGAAGGAGGATAGAAACAGAGAGAGGAAAAGAGAGGGAGGGGACGGAAGGAGGATAGAAACAGGGAGAAAAGAGAGAGAAGAGAGAGGGAGGGGATGGAAGGAGGATAGAAACAGAGAGAGAGCAAAAGAGAAGGAGGGGATGGAAGGAGGATAGAAACAGAAAGAAGAGAGAGGGAGGGGATGGAAGGAGGATAGAAACATAGAGAAGAGAGAGAGAAGAGAGAGGGAGGGGATGGAAGGAGGATAGAAACAGAGAGAGAGGAAAAGAGAGGGAGGGGACGGAAGGAGGATAGAAACAGGGAGAAAAGAGAGAGAAGAGAGAGGGAGGGGATGGAAGGAGGATAGAAACAGAGAGAGAGCAAAAGAGAAGGAGGGGATGGAAGGAGGATAGAAACAGAAAGAAGAGAGAGGGAGGGGATGGAAGGAGGATAGAAACATAGAGAAGAGAGAGAAAGAGAGAGGGAGGGGATGGAAGGAGGATAGAAACAGAGAGAGAGGAAAAGAGAGGGAGGGGACGGTAGAAGAATATAAACAGAAGAGAGAGAGAGGAAGAGAGAGGGAGAGGAATAGAAGGAGGATAGAAACAGAGAGAAGGAGAGAGAAAGAGAGAAAGAGAGAGGGAGAGGAATAGAAGGAGGATAATGAATGAATGAATGAATGAATAATCTTTATTTTTCAAGGGTAAAGAATTGGGCACGCAGGCCCGTCTTACATTCTGCCCTTCATCACTCCATCTTTCACTCTTCCCACACACTTGATTTAGTACAAAAATACAAATTAAATAAGTAAAAACATATCAAAAGAGTGTAAGATTTAACTACTACATTCAAGGTAAAAGAGAAGAAGTAATTAACCTAATAAAATAGCACTCACGCACACATACACTCGCAGACATATACATAAATAAAAATGCATTGTAAATACAGATCTTCTAACATATTTTTTTAAACAAACATTAAAATAATTTCTAACAATATCTAACAAGTTGCTTTTCTAACTCTGTCACTGAAGTACTTGATGGTTTACGAGCCATGTGTTGAGAGAGAAACAGAGAGAAGGAGAGAGAAAGAGAGAAAGAGAGGGAGAGGAATAGAAGGAGGATAGAAACAGAGGGAAGGAGAGAGAAAGAGAGTAAAAGGAGGAAGTTATGTGAACGTTGTAATAAGGACGTGATGCAAATTTTGGTATTTTAGAAAGTTGTATGCTCATATGAAAGTGCCGAAATCTCACTCAAGTGCGCCTCGCATTACATGCCCGACAGCTTTGATCACAGAACAAACTTTAACATGAATAATCATGTCATCTGGTCGGTGCTCGCTGTTAGACATAGAAATCTGCTGGTATGTAGATAATACCAGATATAGAAATCTGCTGGTATGTAGATAATACCAGATATAGAAATCTGCTGGTATGTAGATAATACCAGATATAGAAATCTGCTGGTATGTAGATAATACCAGATATAGAAATCTGCTGGTATGTAGATAATACCAGATATAGAAATCTGCTGGTGTGTAGATAATACCAGATATAGAAATCTGCTGGTGTGTATATAATACCAGATATAGAAATCTGCTGGTGTGTATATAATACCAGATATAGAAATCTGCTGGTGTGTAGATAATACCAGATATAGAAATCTGCTGATGTGTAGATAGTACCAGATATAGAAATCTGCTGGTATATAAACAATACTAGATTTAGAAATCTGCTGGAGTGTAGACAATACCAGATGTAGAAATCTGCTGGTGTATAGACAATACCAGATATAAAAATTTGCCGGTGTGTAGACAATGCCAGATATAGAAATCTGCTGTTATCTTAACTGGTTATATATGATGTTATGTTAACTAGTTCTATATGCTGGTATGTTAACTGGTTCTAAATGCTGTTGTGTTAACTAGTTCTATATGCTGTTGTGCTAACTGGTTCTATATCCTGCTATTTTAACTGATTCTATATGCTGTTGTATTAACTGATTATACATACTGATATGTTAATTGGTTCTAACTTTCTGTGTGAGATTTAACCTTGCTGATCTCTGGTAAAGTACAGAGCACACTTTCGTCGCCAGGGAAGTGATATAAATGTTTTCGTCATTCTCTGCCGCTGAAAATAGATTTACTGAATTCATTGGTCTAGATTTTAAAACCTGGGGCGCAGAATGCACCAAAAGGCCTTCATTAGGGCTGATAGTTTAACGTTCAGTCAGAGCTTAATTTGAATGCCGTTTGAGCTTAGAGTTAATATGAAGTACTGTAAGAGCTTAATTTGATGTGCCGTTAGAGCTTTTAATATGAAGTGCGGTTAGAGCTTTTAATATGAAGTGCAGTTAGAGCTTAGAGTTAATATGAAGTGCGGTTAGAGCTTAGAGTTAATATGAAGTGCGGTTAGAGCTTAGTTTGAAGTACGGTTAGAGCTTTTAATATGAAGTGCGGTTAGAGCTTTTAATATGAAGTGCGGTTAGAGCTTTTAATATGAAGTACAGTTAGAGCTTTTAATTTGAAGTGCGGTTAGAGCTTAGAGTTTTGTAGGATGCTGTGCTAAAACAGAAGATTTAAAAACTATAGTAATCAAGGGAAAAACTCACGGGTAAATAAAAAAAGGGAGGACGAGGAGAAAGCGAGGTGACCTGGCAGTATTCTCAGTATCTGAGAACAGGAAGAATCATAACAGAGAAACCTCTAAGAGGTCAATGTCTGACGGATGAATAATTCACTGCCAACACTGAACATTGTGCTGTCTCAAATGTTAGACCTATTTCTGGCTATATATGACCTACTGATTACAATGGCCAACACTGAATATTGTTTTGCCTCAAATGTTAGACCTATTTCTGGCTATATATGACCTACTGATTACAATGGCCAACACTGAATATTGTTTTGCCTCAAATGTTAGACTTATTTCTGGCTATATATGACCTACTGATTACAATGGCCAACACTGAATATTGTTTTGCCTCAAATGTTAGACTTATTTCTGGCTATATAAGACCTACTGATTACAATGGCCAACACTGAATATTGTTTTGCCTCAAATGTTAGACTTATTTCTGGCTATATAAGACCTACTGATTACAATGGCCAACACTGAATATTGTTTTGCCTCAAATGTTAGACTTATTTCTGGCTATATAAGACCTACTGATTACAATGGCCAACACTGAATATTGTTTTGCCTCAAATGTTAGACTTGTTTCTGGCTATATATGACCTACTGATTACAATGGCCAACACTGAATATTGTTTTGCCTCAAATGTTAGACCTATTTCTGGCTATATATGACCTGCGGTTAGAGCTTTTAATATGAAGTGCGGTTACAGCTTAGAGTTAATATGAAGTGCGGTTACAGCTTAGAGTTAATATGAAGTGCGGTTACAGCTTAGAGTTAATATGAAGTGCGGTTAGAGCTTAGTTTGAAGTACGGTTAGAGCTTTTAATATGAAGTGCGGTTAGAGCTTTTAATATGAAGTGCGGTTAGAGCTTTTAATATGAAGTACAGTTAGAGCTTTTAATTTGAAGTGCGGTTAGAGCTTAGAGTTTTGTAGGATGCTGTGCTAAAACAGAAGATTTAAAAACTATAGTAATCAAGGGAAAAACTCACGGGTAAATAAAAAAAGGGAGGACGAGGAGAAAGCGAGGTGACCTGGCAGTATTCTCAGTATCTGAGAACAGGAAGAATCATAACAGAGAAACCTCTAAGAGGTCAATGTCTGACGGATGAATAATTCACTGCCAACACTGAACATTGTGCTGTCTCAAATGTTAGACCTATTTCTGGCTATATATGACCTACTGATTACAATGGCCAACACTGAATATTGTTTTGCCTCAAATGTTAGACTTGTTTCTGGCTATATATGACCTACTGATTACAATGGCCAACACTGAATATTGTTTTGCCTCAAATGTTAGACTTATTTCTGGCTATATATGACCTACTGATTACAATGGCCAACACTGAATATTGTTTTGCCTCAAATGTTAGACTTATTTCTGGCTATATAAGACCTACTGATTACAATGGCCAACACTGAATATGTTTTGCCTCAAATGTTAGACTTATTTCTGGCTATATAAGACCTACTGATTACAATGGCCAACACTGAATATTGTTTTGCCTCAAATGTTAGACTTATTTCTGGCTATATAAGACCTACTGATTACAATGGCCAACACTGAATATTGTTTTGCCTCAAATGTTAGACTTGTTTCTGGCTATATATGACCTACTGATTACAATGGCCAACACTGAATATTGTTTTGCCTCAAATGTTAGACCTATTCTGGCTATATATGACCTGCTTATTCCAAAAATGGACCAGTTTTCCCCTATTAGCTCTAGATTTTTTAGATACATAACATATGTCATATACCACTATTTACTCTGCTCGCCCATAACAAATCAGGATATTTTAATGTAGTGTTTAAATTAATATTTTTTTAAGCATGAAGGAAATATTAACATTTGAAGTGTGCAACATGAAAATCTACTTATTTCATACCAAAAGCATAAGTTTATGATACAAACTTTCCACTCATTCGACACAAAAGAAGCTCCTTTTGTAAGACTTCTGACAACGGGATCTACCAGGACAATCCTGCATAAAATTCCATCATTAGTCTGGCTTCCATTGTTTTTATGTCCTTGTGAAATCCTTCACCTTGCTCTTCACTTAAGTCACCAAGGTTCTCTGGAAAGCGATCTAAGTGACTGTGCAGATAATGGATTTTAACAATCATGTTACAATCAAGAATGTTGAAATGAAAGAGCATATCCTCTACTAACTGTGTGTAGTTGTCTGCCTTCTTGTTGTCAAGATAGCTTTTTCACAACAAAAGGAAATAAATACCAGCACATGATTCGATGTCAATCATTGATGCTATGAAATATGGGTCATTTATAAGTTGTATGATCTGTGGACCATCGAAAATTCCTGTCTTCAGTTTGTCTATGGTAAGTCCAGGTAACTTACGCACTATGTATTCAATGCACGAAATGTCTTTATTCAAAGCCTTTACAAACTGTTTCATCAGAACTAGCTTTATGTATAGTGGTGGTAGTATGATTCTTTCTCTTGCTACTAAAGGTTCATTGATTACATTTTGTCCTCCAACAGCAACATATTACATCGGAGGCCAATCTTTTCTTGCCCAATGTTCATGTTTGGCTCTACTATCCCAAAGGCATAAAAAGCAAGGATACTTTGGCTAGTAAATAGGATTAAACAGAGAAAACTTAAATATTTTGGACACATTAAACGTCATGAGAATTTAGAGAAGACAGTCTTGGAAGGGTACATAATGGAAAAAAGGAAGACCAAGGCGAAGATGGCTGAAAGACATCGTTGATGATCTGCAAATGGATGTATCAGCAGCAGGGTATCTTGCTCACAACCGAAAGACCTACAGGGGAGCTGTTAGGGAGGCAAAGTTCCCAAGGGACATGCAAATGACTGACCGACAGACTGACTTGGTTGACCAAGAAGAAAATTAACCATCTTCAAGTCTAGACAAATCGCCCATTGATGTTCTCGGTAATTTATCTTTTCCAAGACTAAAGAGACGGCCTTGTGAAATGACCGATTGGAATATAACCATATTTGTTGCCGTTATTCAAAAGAACACATTTCAAACTACGTTTTGAGTGTACCTATAACCTCTTCGGTGTTCGATTTGCAAAAATGAAATGATATGAATGTGAATATACAAACATTTCCTATACGATCATAAGTATCATACAGCACAACGGTTTTAAACAGATCAGTTTGAGAAACCTTTGAAATACAAATTTATGTAGTCTACGCAAACCATGATTTACCATTTTAATTGTGTGCACATAATTATATAACAGAAGAAAAGCGATTTTGTCATTTGAGCTATACATTTTTATGCCGGTGTGGATTACAGGAAAGGAAGTAGACAAATAGCTGTGAAACAAAGGTAATAATACACACAAAAATGTGGGTAAATTAAATACATAAATTTCCCATTCAAATAAAACAGCTTGTTATGACATCCCAATTCTGGAGAAGAGATATGTTAGCAGTGACACTTCTTGTCTGTGTCCTTCACTTACTGACTATAGTGTAGGGAATAAATAAGCTCATAGTTACCGCGGTTGGTTGGCAACCCTAAGAGTAGGATTAATGGGTCAGTTGCCGGTCACTTTTAGAGATGCGTAACACCAACAAAATCGGTTGACTGGCCCAGTATATAAAGACAAGATGGTGCAATTTTAATCGGTCGGGATTTTGTAACCTGCATTCCAGGTTCCACGGGAAGTCTTGAGCATGCTTCAATGATTTGGGAAGCTATTCAACAGGCAAGATCTGGAAAGCAAGACCTTCAGGTAATATGGCTTGACCTAGCCAATGCGTATGGCTCAGTACCGCAACAGATGATATGGCTAGCACTAGACATGTATCATGTGCCAAAAGAAATCACGAAGATGCTGAGAATGTACTTCACAGGGTTCCTCAGGAGATTTGGAACATCAGGATATGTTACAAGATGGGTTGAGCTCCAGGTAGGAATTAATTGATTGATTTTTACTTCCAAAGGTTTAAGAATTGGCACGAAGGCCTATCTGACACTCTGCCCTTTATCATACAACTTTCACTTTGTTTCAGACACTCTACAAATATTCTGCTCGTATAATCAACATAACTAACATTGGAAAGCTGAGAGACATAAAATAAAATTAAAGTATAACATTAACATTTCACTTTTATCCATGCATTCAATGCATAAAGTAACTACGTACATATATAAATACCTACAGAAAATAACTACGTACACATATAAATGACTACAGAAAGTAACTACGTACATACATAAATACCTACAGAAAATAACTACGTACACATATAAATGACTACAGAAAGTAACTACGTACATATATAAATGACTATCTCATTCATTCATTTGCATGTCCCTTGCGGAACTTTGCCTCCCAAACAGCACTCCTGTAGGCCTCTCGGTTTTGAGCATGATGGCCTGCTGCTGCTGTTGCATCCATTTCCAGATCGTCAACGATGTCTTGCAGCCATCTTCGTCTTGGTCTTCCTCTTTTTCTTTTTCCCATTATGTATTCTTCCAATACGGTCTTCTCTAAATTATCATGACGTTTAATGTGTCCAAAATATTTCAGTTTTCTCTCTCTAATCCTCTTCACTAGCCAGCCTTCTTCAATATTAAGCTCTTGTAGTATAGATATATTTGTTCTTTTTTGTGTCCACGATATTTGGAGAACTCTTCTATAGCATTTACATTCAAAGGCATTTATGTGTTTCTCAGCTGTTTTGTTAAGTGTCCAGGTCTCACAGGCATATGGGAAAGATGCATGGCCTTAAAAATCTTATTTTTGTGGTTCTGTCTGCTCCTCTCCACAGATTCTTTATTTGTTTTACTTTCTGAAGAGCGATAGATGTCCTCCTTTTAATTTCCCTCATTGTATCTCCATTATTAGTTAGTAGCGATCCAAGATATTCAAAACTCTCCACTTCTTCCAGTTTTTCCTGATTGATACATATATCAGTTGCATTGTTGGTTTTGTCAGTTGTCATCAATTTAGTTTTCTTTGCATTAAGATAGAGGTTCTGCTCTTCGCTGTTCTTACGGACTGACATAATTAGTTTTCCCATTCCTTTATGTGTTGTGGACAGTAACACTGTGTCATCAGCATATCTAATCTCTGGTATTTCATAACCTCCAACTGTTATGGCATCGTAATATTCTTTGTCTACATCTTCTCTAACATTCCTCATTATATTTTCAGTATACAAGTTAAATAAGTAGGGTGACAATATGCACCCCTGACGGACCCCTTGTTTTATGTCAAACCAACTTGTTGTTTCACCATTTGACTATCTACCAAACATAATTGCAATAGGCTGTACAATATCTCCCATATTTTTCGTACTAGCCATGCAAGTAATCCTGAGAGCAGCAGAAGACCCAAGGTTCAAAAATGGATGTAAGATGCCACCACTAAAAGCATTCATGGATGACACAACAGTAATAACAACCAGTGAAGCACAGGCACGAAAGATGTTAGAGAGTTTGGACAGCCTTATCATATGGTGCCGCATGAGCTTCAAGCCAAAGAAGTCAAGAAGCCTGTCACTCATGAAAGGGAAAGTGATAGAAAGATTGTACACAGTGGCAAATCAAATAATTCCAACTGTAGGGGAAGAGCCAGTGAAGAGCTTTGGCAGAGTATATGATGCTTCCATGAAAGACTCAAAACGCGGTGAAGCAGGTCATAGGAATTGAACAGAATTGACTGAAGATCATAGACAAAAGCAGGCTACTGGGGAAGTTCAAAATATGGTGCCTCCAGTTCATGCTGATTCCAAAATTGATGTGGCCATTACTCATCTACGAAGTAAGTACCAGCATAGTAGAGGGAGTCGAAAGAAAGATAAATAAATCCATAAGAAAGTGGCTGGGCGTACCACCAGGATTAACTGATGTAGCGCTGTACTGCACGAAGAAAAAATTGCAGCTGCCATTCAAATCTGTAGTCGAAGAATACAAGGTAGGAAAGACAAGGCTTGCAGTGATGCTACAAGAATCTTTGGCATATAGAGAGGTAAGAAGACATCAAAGGTCTTTTGTATATAGACCTGAGTGAGATAAGAAGATGTCAAAGGTCTTTGGTATATAGACCTGAGTGAGATAAGAGGACATCAAAGGTCTTTATTATATACATCTGAGTGAGATAAGAAGACATCAAAGGTCTTTAGTATATACATCTGAGTGAGATAAGAAGACATCAGAGGTCTTTAGTATATACATCTGATTAAGATAAGAAGACATCAAAGGCCTTTAGTATATACATCTGAGTGAGATAAGAAGATATCAAAGGTCTTTGGTACATAGACCCACCTAGTTTGTCACTACAAGTGCTTTCAGTAACAGATTATGTGACGCTACAACCCTGTTTGTTCAAATTCTTTTAGTTCACCTCCCATACAATCTTGCAGGGTCAGTAACAGATTATGTGACGCTACAACCTTGTCTGGTCAGATTCTTTCAGTTCAGCTCCCATACAATCTTGCAGGGTCAGTAACAGATTATGTGACGCTACAACCCTGTTTGGTCAAATTCTTTTAGTTCAGCTCCCATACAATCTTGCAGGGTCAGTAACAGATTATGTGACGCTACAACCTTGTCTGGTCAGATTCTTTCAGTTCAGCTCCCATACAATCTTGCAGGGTCGGTAACAGATTAGGTGACGCTACAACCCTGTTTGGTCAAATTCTTTCAGTTCAGCTCCCATACAATCTTGCAGGGTCGGTAACAGATTATGTGACGCTACAACCTTGTCTGGTCAGATTCTTTCAGTTCAGCTCCCATATAGTCTTGACTGTTCAAACACTTTCAGTTTAGCTCCCATATAGTCTTGACTGTTCAAATTCTTTCAGTTTAGTTCCCATGCAGTCTTATCTGTCTGTTCAAATTCTTTCAGTTTAGTTCCCATGCAGTCTTGTCTGTCTGTTCAAATTCTGTCAATGTAGCTCCCCTACAGTCTTGTCTGTCTGTTCAAACTACTTATTCTAGCTCGCTTACAGTCTTGTCTATTCAAACATTTTCAGTTTAGCTGCCCTACAATCCTGTCTGTCTGTTCAAACTCTTTCAGTTTAGCTCCCTACAGTTTTGTCTATTCAAGTTCTTTCGGTTTAGCTCGCCTAAGTCTTGTATGTTTAATTTTTTTTTTCAGTTTAGATACTCTACAGTCTTGTCTTTCTGTTGAAACTCTTTCAGGTTAGCTCCAATACGGCCTTGTCTGTTCAAACGCTTTCAGTTTAGCTCCCCTATAGTCTTGTCTGTTCAAACACTTTCAGTTTATCTCCCCTGCAATCTTGTCTGCTCAAACTCTTTCAATTTAGATCCCCTACAGATATATCTGTCTGTTTAAACTCTCTCAGTTTAGCTCCCTACAGTATTGTCTCTTCAAAGACTTTCAGTTCATCTCCCCTGCAATCTTGTCTGCTCAAACTCTTTCAGTTTAGATCCCCTACAGTTTTGTCTGAGAAAGAGATTAAACTCTTTTAGTTTAACTATCCTACAGTCTTCTCTGCTAGTTCAAACTCTGTAGGTTTAGCTCCCCTACAGTCTTGTTTGTCTGTAGAACCTCTTTCAGTGTAGCTCTTACAATCTTGTCTATCTGTTCAAAATCTTTCAGTTTAGCTGCCCTATATTCTTGCCTATCTGCCTATCTGTTCAAACTCTTTCAGTTTAGCTAAAATATAATCTTATCTGGCTGTTCAAAATCTTTCAGTTTAGCTAAAATATAATCTCGTCTGGCTGTTCAAAATCATTCAGTTTAGCTAAACTATAATCTTGTCTGGCTGTTCAAAATCCTTCAGTTTAGCTAAAATATAATTTTGTCTGGCTGTTCAAAATCTTTCAGTTTAGCTAAAATATAATTTTGTCTGGCTGTTCAAAATCTTTCAGTTTAGCTCCCTACGGTTTTGTCTATTCAAGTTCTTTCGGTTTAGCTCGCCTAAGTCTTGTATGTTTAATTTTTTTTTAGTTTAGATACTCTACAGTCTTGTCTTTCTGTTGAAACTCTTTCAGGTCAGCTCTAGTACGGCCTTGTCTGTTCAAACGCTTTCAGTTTAGCTCCCCTATAGTCTTGTCTGTTCAAACTCTTTCAGTTTAGCTCCCCTATAGTCTTGTCTGTTCAAACTCTTTCAATTTAGATCCCCTACAGATATATCTGTCTGTTTAAACTCTCTCAGTTTAGCTCCCTACAGTATTGTCTCTTCAAAGACTTTCAGTTCATCTCCCCTGCAATCTTGTCTGCTCAAACTCTTTCAGTTTAGATCCCCTACAGTTTTGTCTGAGAAAGAGATTAAACTCTTTTAGTTTAACTATCCTACAGTCTTCTCTGCTAGTTCAAACTCTGTAGGTTTAGCTCCCCTACAGTCTTGTTTGTCTGTAGAACCTCTTTCAGTGTAGCTCTTACAGTCTTGTCTATCTGTTCAAAATCTTTCAGTTTAGCTAAAATATAATCTCGTCTGGCTGTTCAAAATCATTCAGTTTAGCTAAACTATAATCTTGTCTGGCTGTTCAAAATCCTTCAGTTTAGCTAAAATATAATTTTGTCTGGCTGTTCAAAATCTTTCAGTTTAGCTAAAATATAATTTTGTCTGGCTGTTCAAAATCTTTCAGTTTAGCTCCCCTGCAATCTTGTCATGAGAATTCCAGGAGCTGGACTTGGACTGTCAGAGGTTATATGAGACGCAGGTCTTGGAGACATTTAATGTTCAGGTTGATAAAACTTTTGCCTTTTCTTTTCATTTCTCACCTGCCTGTGCTGTTTTCTTTTGTTTTTGTTTTTGTTTTGTTTTGTTTTGTTTTGTTTGACGTCATTTCTTCTACACTCCTGTCTTTCACATCGACGCACATTTAAGATGTTCTGTGTCTGAGCAAACATATTGCCAGCTTCTCGTATGTGACAGAACAAAGCTCTTGTCACCATCTTGTTTGTGACAAAGAAAAGATCTTGTCACCATCTTGTTTGTGACAAAGAAAAGATCTTGTCACCATCTTGTTTGTGACATAGAGAAGCTCTTGTCACCGTCTCGTATGTGACAGAAAAAAGCCCTTGTCATCGTCTTGTTTGTGACAAAGAAAAGCTCTTGTCACCATCTTGTTTGTGACAGAAAGAAGCTCTTGTCATCGTCTTGTCTGTGATAGAGAAAAGCTCTTGTCCATCCACAGGCCAGGACAGGTCGACACTTTCTTTTCGTTGTAAACGTGTCACCTCAAGAAAACTGGTTGCTCACGTGGAGATGACAGTGTCACTTCCAGCCACTCACAGTTTCGTGTGAGATGATTTAACAACAAGCGGAAGGTATGGGTGGTAGCTGCGACCTGAGTGCTGCTGGGAATTGTGACATGGCCTATTTGGTGATTGCGAAGGCCAGGTACTCACGTTAAAAAGTTATGATGAGTGACCCCACTGACCGTCAGCATATACAAAGACGATGCAGCTTTAGTAGAGGAGAATGTCCTAGATGTGACATACACAGAGACGTAGCAGCTATAGTAGTGGATAATGTCCTAGATGTGACATACATAGAAATGTGCCAGCTTTAAGAGGAGAATGTCCTAGATGTGACATACATAGAGACGTTCTCTCTCATTTATAAGCTACCGTCGATCTGATATACACCGAAATATACCCTAGATTATATACGGAGACCGAATATACTCTAGATTACACAAGGGGACAGAAATATACCCTAGATTACACACTACGACAGAAATATACCCTAGATTACACACTATGACTGAAATATACCCTAGATTACAAACTAGGACTCAAATATAGCCTAGATTACACACTAGGACTGAAATATACCCTAGATTACCACAAGGACAGAAATATACCCTAGATTACACACTAGGACTGAAATATACCTTAGATTACACACTAGGACTGAAATATACCCTAGATTACACACTATGACTGAAATATACACTAGATTACACACTATGACAGAAATACACCTTAGATTACACATTAGGACTGAAATATACACTAGATAACGCACTAGGATAGAAAGATACCCTAGATAACACACTAGGATAGAAATATACCCTAGATTACACACTAGGACAGAAATATACCTTAGATTACACACTATGAAAGAAATATACCCTAGATTACACACTAAGACAGAAATATACCCTAGATTAAACACTATGACAGAAATATACCCTAGATTACACACTATGACAGAAATATTCTCTAGATTACACACTATGACTGAAACATAAACTAGATTACACACGGGGACTGGAATATACCCTAGATTACACACAAGGACTGAAATATACCCTAGATTACACACTATGACTGAAATATACCCTAGATTACACACTAGGACAGAAATATACCCTAGATTACACACTATGACAGAAATATACCCTAGATTACACACTAGGACAGAAATATACCCCAGATTACACACTAGGACTGAAATATACTCTAGATTACACACTATGACAGAAATATACTCTAGATTACACACTATGACAGAAATATACCATAGATTACACAATAGGACAGAAATATACTCTAGATTACATCCTAGGACAGAAGTATACCCTACATTACACACTATGACAGAAATATACCCTAGATTACATACTAGGACAGAAATATACCGTAGATTAAACACTAGGACAGAAATATACCCTAGATTACACACTAGGACAGAAATATACCCTAGATTACACACTAGGACAGAAATATACCCTAGATTACACACTAGGACAGAAATATACCCTAGATTACACACTATAACAGAATTATACCCTAGATTACACACTATGACGGAAATATACCCTAGATTACACACTAGGACAGAAATATACCCTAGATTACACACTATGACAGAAATATACCCTAGATTACATACAGAGACATATCCGTTAAGACCGAAACGATTGTGATCAGTGACAGTCACAAACACAGAGATATTCAAGTACAGACAAACACAGAGATATTCAAGTAAAGACAAACACAGACGTATTCAAATAAAGACAAACTCAGACATATTCAAGTAAAGACAAATACAGACATATTCAAGTAAAGACAAACACAGACATATTCAAATAAAGACAACCAGGCATCTTCAAGTACAGACAAACACAGACATACTCAAGTAAAGACAAACACAGACATATTCAAGTACAGACAAACACAGACATATTCAAGTAAAGACAAATGTAGACATGTTCAAGTAAAGACAAACACATACATATTCAAGTAAAAACAATCACAGACATATTCAAGTAAAGACAGCCAGACATGTTCAAATAAAGACAAACAGACATATTCAAGTACAGACAACCAGACATGTTCAAGTAAAGACAAACACAGACATGTTCAAGTAAAGACAACCAGACATGTTCAAGTAAAGACAAACACAGACATATTCAAGTAAAGACAAACACAGACATATTCAAGTAGAGACAACCAGGCATGTTCAAGTAAAGACAACCACAGACATATTCAAGTACAGACAAACACAGACATATTCAAGTACAGACTTGCTCAGAATCAACAATGAAGATTTCCTAGAATAGTTCCTTCTGATAATTTTGGTCACAGGATTATTTTATGAAGGTACAAGTAGTCACGTTTTAATGTTGACATTTTATTTCTAGCACTATGCACGAACTCCTCTCTCTCTCGCTCGCTGCAGTAAAATCTTTAATTTCGACCTACTGGAGTAAGATCATTAGTCACGACCTACTGGACTACGATCGAAAGTCAAGACCTACTGGAGTACGACCTACAGACACGACCTTCGGGAGTACGATCTTTAGTCACGACCTGCTAGAGTAAGATACTTAGTCACGACCTACTGGAGTAAGATCATTAGTCCCGATATACTAGAGTACGACCTACAGTCACGACCTACTGGAGTAAGCCCTAGCGTTACGACCTACTGGAGTAAGCCCTACAGTCACGACCTACTGGAATACGATCTTTCGTCACGATCTACTGGAGATCCATCTCTAGTCACGACCTACTGCAGTACGCTCTACTGTCACGACCTACTGCAGTACGCTCTACTGTCACGACCTACTGCAGTACGCTCTACTGTCACGACCTACTGCAGTACGCTCTACTGTCACGACCTACTGCAGTACGCCCTACTGTAACGACCTACAGGAGTACGCCCTACTGTAACGACCTACAGGAGTAAGCCCTACTGTAACGACCTACAGGAGTGCACCCTACTGTAACGACCTACAGGAGTGCGCCCTACTGTAACGACCTACAGGAGTGCGCCCTACTGTAACGACCTACAGGAGTACGCCCTACTGTAACGACCTACAGGAGTACGCCCTACTGTCACGATCTACTAAAGTGCGATCTTTATTCACGACATATTGGAGTACGCCCTTCTCTCATGACCTACTGAAGTGCACCCTACTGTCACGAACTACTGGAGTACGATCTTTAGTCACGACCTACTGAAGTGCATCCTATGTCACGACCTACTGAAGTGCGATCTTTAGTCTCGAAGTACTGGACTAAGCCCTACAGTCACGACCTACTGAAGTAAGTCCTACAGTCACGACCTACTGGAGTAAGCCCTACATTCACGACCTACTGGAGTACAATCTTTAGTCACGATCTACTGGAGTAAGCCCTATTGTCACGACTAACTGGACTAAGCCCTTCAGTCACGACCTACTGGAATACAGTCTTTCGTCACGACCTATTGGAATATAATATTTCGTCACGACCTCCTGGAATACGATCTTTAGACACTACCTACTGGAATACCATATGTAGCCACGACCTACTGGAGTACGCCCTACTGTCACGACCTACTCCAGCTCGCCCTACCGTCACGACCTAATGGAGTACGCCCTACTGTCACGACCTACTCCAGCTCGCCCTACCGTCACGACCTATTGGAGTACGCCCTACTGTCACGACCTACTCCAGCTCGCCCTACCGTCACGACCTACTCCAGCTCGCCCTACCGTCACGACCTATTGGAGTACGCCCTACTGACACGACCTACTGGAATACGAACTGCTGTCACGACCTACTGGAGTACGATCTTTAGTCACGACCTACTGGAGTACGCTTCAGTCACAATCTACTGGAGTACGATCTTTAGTCACGACCACTAGAATAAGCCCTACTGTTACGACCTACCGGAGTATGACCTACAGTCACGACCTACTGGAGTACTATCTTTAGTTTCGATCTGTTCGAGTACGCCCTACTTTCGCGACCTACTGGAGTACGCCCTATCTTCACGAGCTACTGGAGTACGCCCTACCTTCACGAGCTACTGGAGTACGCCCTACCTTCACGACCTACTGGAGTACGCCCCACCTTCACAAGCTACTGGAGTACGCCCTAATGTCACATCTAATGGAGTACGCCCTAATGTCACGACCTACTGGAGTACGCCCTAATGTCACGACCTACTGGAGTACGCCCTAATGTCACGACCTACTGGAGTACGCCCTAATGTCACGACCTACTGGAGTACGCCCTAATGTCACGACCTACTGGAGTACGCCCTACCTTCACAGGCTACTGGAGTACGCCCTAATGTCACGAGCTACTGGAGTACGCCCTACCTTCGCGAGCTACTGGAGTACGTCCTACCTTCACGACCTACTGGAGTACGCCCTACCTTCACGACCTACTGGAGTACTCCCTACATGCAGTCACAACTTACTGGAGTACAACCTACAGTCACGGCCTACTAGAGTAAGATCATTAGTCACGACCTACTGGAGTAAGATCTTTCATGACGAAATTCTGGATTAAGCCCTACTTTCACGATCTACTGAAGTACGATCTTCAGTCATGACCTACTGGAGTACTCTCTACTGTCACGACCTATTGGAGGACGGCCTACAGTCATGGCCTACTGGATTACGTCCTGCTGTTAGGACCTACCGGAGTACGCCCTACATACAGTTACGACCTAATGGAGTACGACATACTGTAACGACCTAATGGAGCACGACTTACTGTAACGACCTAATGGAGCACGACTTACTGTAACGATCTAATGGAGTACGACTTACTGTAAAGACCTACTGGAGTACGATCTACTGTAGGACGATCTACAGTCACGACATACTGGAGTAGGCTCTACAATCGCGACCTATTGAAGTACACCCTACAGTTACAACCTACTAGACCTACTAGAGTACGACCTAGAGCTACGATCTACTGGAGTACAACCTTCAGCTACTACCTATTGGAGTAAGATCTTTAGTCACGACATACTGGAGTACGACCTTCAGCTACTGCCTATTGGAGTAAGATCTTTAGTCACGACATACTGGAGTACGACCTGCAGTTACGAGTTAATGCGTTGTTGTGCAGGTCTGATGGCTGTTTCTTCTGAATCTCAGTACCCAGTCTCTTTTCTGTCAGATCTCATTACTCAGTCTATTTTCTGTCAGATCTCAGTACTCAATCTATTTTCTGTCAGATCTCAGTACTCAATCTCTTTTCTGTCAGATCTCATTACTCAGTCTATTTTCTGTGAGATCTCAGTACTCAATCTCTTTTCTGTCAGATCTTAGTACTCAGTCTATTTTCTGTCAGATCTCAGTACTCAGTCTATTTTCTATCAGATCTAAGTGCTCAGTCTATTTTCTGTCAGATCTCAGTACTCAATCTATTTTATGTCAGATCACATTACTCAGTCTATTTTCTATCAGATCTAAGTGCTCAGTCTATTTTCTGTCAGATCTCAATATTCAATCTATTTTCTATCAGATCTAAGTACTCAGTCTGTTTTCTGTCAGATCTTTGTACTCAGTCTATTTTCTGTCAGATCCCAGTACTCAATCTATTTTATATCAGATTTAAGTACTCAGATATTTTTCTGTTAGATCTAACTGTTTTTATTCTTCTCATTTTGGAACTTTCCTGTAGTTTAACTTTGCAAAGATTAGAAAAAAAATTCAGATCTTTAGAAGCGCTTCGTCTTTGTCCACAACTGACTACCTGGCAATCGTTTACTGTCAGCAGGCTCACCTCATTAACTTTAACCCCTTGCAGTCGGTTATGTCCCCCCCCCCCCCAGGTGAATGTAACAAAACAAATGTTGGCGGAAATAGCAACTAAAAGTAGGCAAATGTGAGACGGAGGGGGGAGAGGAATCTTATTTCTCCGACCAGTGCATGTAGGTCCGTGAACTTTGTCTGACCTTGAGAGTGTGGCGGGCAGAAATGACATTATTTATGTCAGCTGTCAGACAAATGTAAAACGTTTTGTCTGCGTTTGCTGAACTAAAACACTCACTGCTCACAACAGATCTTTCCTTTCATTTGACATTGTCAGCAAAAGCTACCAGACTATTGTCTGCGTGCTTCAAGTTTCCACTCAGGATGGGGTGTTTTTCTTGTGCTGGCCTTTCTATTTATAGATCTAATCTTTGTGTTTTCTCTGTGTGTTCACCTTGTTCTATATTTTTATGTAAGATTATTGTATGTGTGAGTGTCTGTTCACTTTGTTCTATATTTGTATGTAAGATTAATACTATGTTTGTACTGATCTTGTTATACATTTTTGTGCAAGACTAGTACTGTGTGTTTGTTATCCTTCACTTTCTTGTATCTGCAGATTCTGAATAACAACACCAACATGAACAAAACAATTATAACAAACGATTAACAACATCAACATGAACAAAACAGCTATAGTAATAGATTTACAACATCAACATTTAAAAAAATAACAGATTAAGAACATCAACAGGAACAACACAACTATAACAAGAGAATAACAATATCAACACGAACCAAACACTATAACAAGAGAATAACAATATCAACACGAACCAAACACTATAACAAGAGAATAACAATATCAACACGAACCAAACACTATAACAAGAGAATAACAATATCAACACGAACAACACAACTATAACAAGAGAATAACAATATCAACACGAACAACACAACTATAACAAGAGAATAACAATATCAACACGAACAACACAACTATAACAAGAGAATAAGAATATCAACACAAACAACAACTATAACAAGAGAATAACAATATCAACACAAACAACACAACTATAACAAGAGAATAACAATATCAACACGAACAACACAACTATAACAAGAGAATAACAATATCAACACGAACAACACAACTATAACAAGAGAATAACAATATCAACACGAACCAAACAATATAACAAGAGAATAACAATATCAACACGAACCAAACATTATAACAAGAGAATAACAATATCAACACGAACAACACAACTATAACAAGAGAATAACAATATCAACACGAACAACACAACTATAACAAGAGAATAACAATATCAACACGAACAACACAACTATAACAAGAGAATAACACTAATTAATAACAGAGACTCTGATTCTCTTTCATTCTCCCGCTCTCTTTGTTTCTCTCTCTCTTTCATTCTTCCGCTCTCTTTGTTTCTCTCTCTCTTTCATTCTCCCGCTCGCTTTGTTTCTCTCTGTCGCTTTGTTTTTCTGTTTCTGTTTGATTATCACTTCTTTCGCTGTCTCTCTTTCTCTTTACTGCTTTGTTTCTTTGGTTATTTTTGAGTCTCTCTATTGGTTTGTTTCTTTGTCTCTGTTTGATTCTCTGTACAGGTGTATGGCTTTGTTTCTTTGTTTCTCTTTGATTCTCTGTATTTCGTTGTTTCCCTGTCTCTCTTATTTTCTCTGTATTTCTTTGTTTCCCTGTCTCTCTTTGATTCTCTGTATTTCTTTGTTTCCCTGTCTCTCTTTGATTCTCTGTACACTTGTATGACTTTGTTTCTAACACTTATGATCAGAAAAATATAGAAGAAAATTGAAGCACTTTAATTCTCAGGACCTGACTCATCTCTGAAACAAATGTCTTACAATCATCCACCTAGCTCATCTCTGAAACAAATGTCTTACAATCATCCATCTGGCTAATCTCTGAAACAAATGTCTTACAATCATCCACCTAGCTCATCTCTGAAACAAATGTCTTACAATCATCCACCTAGCTCATCTCTGAAACAAATGTCTTACAATCATTCACCTGGCTCATCTCTGAAACAAATGTCTTACAATCATTCACATCCCACGGACTTACCAGAGGAAATTATTTTATTTTGTCTGCAATTTTCAAAACAAATCTAATAGGCCTTTTTTTTCGAGTGTCTTTATAGAGAGGTCTAGCTGGGTCACATCAGTCAACATGGGACCCATGACATTCATTGAGACGTAGCCTGGGACACATCAGTCAACATGAGACTCATGACGTTCATTGAGACGTTGCCTGCTAAACATCATTCAGCATGGGACTCATGACGTTCATAGTCACATTGCTTGGGACACATCAGTCAACATGGGACCCCTGACGTCCATAGTCACATTGCCTGGGACACATCAGTCAACATAGGACCCCTGACGTTCATAGTCACATTGCCTGGGATACATCAGTCAACATGAGACCCCTGACGTTCATTGTCTCATTGCCTGGGACACATCAGTAAACATGAGACCCCTGACGTTCATAGACACGTTGCCTGGGACACATCTAGTCAATATGAGATCCGTTACGTTCATAGACACGTTGCCTTGGACACATCAGTCAACATGAGACCCGTGACGTTCATAGACACGTTGCCTTGGACACATCAGTCAACATGGGACCCCTGACGTTCATAGTCACATTGCCTGGGACACATCAGTCAAGATGGGACCCATGACGTTTATAAAGAGGTTTGCTGGAACACATAAGTCAATATGGGACCGATGACGTTCATAAAACACAGCCTGGGGCACATCAGTAAACAACTTCAAAAGAGGTTTTGCCTGAGACACATCAGTCAACAAGGAACCCATGACGTTCATAGAGACGTAGCCTGGGACACATAAGTTAACATGTGACCAATGACGTTCATAGAGACGTAGCCTGGGACACATCAGTCAACATGGGTTCTATGACATTCATAGAGACGTTGACTGGGACACATAAGTTAACATGGGTCCCATGACGTTCATAGAGACGTAGCCTGGGACACATAAGTTAACATGTGACCCATGACGTTCATAGAGACGTAGCCTGGGACACATCAGTCAACATGGGTCCCATGACATTCATAGAGACGTTGACTGGGACACATAAGTTAACATGGGTCCCATGAAGTTCATAGAGACGTTGACTGGGGGATAGTGGTCAGAAGAATTGTTTTTCCTTCTTCAGACCTGGTCGTTTTTGTTTTATATCAAACTTTTACCAACTTAGTTCTTGATTGAAACTCGTGACAGGCCTTTTAACAGCATAGATCTTGATTATCAAACTTTTAACAGCATAGATCTTGATTACCAAGCTTTTAACAGCATAGATCTTGATTACCAAACTTTTAACAGCATAGATCTTGATTACCAAACTTTTAACAGCTTAGATCTTTACTTTAGATCTCTACTTATGCTTCATTGATTACACCAAGGCATTTGACAAGGTGAAACATAATGAAATTATTAAAATGCTTGAAGACATCAATATAGACGGCAAAGACCTGAGGATTGTAAAACATCTATACTGGCAGCAAGAAGCAGCAGTTCGAGTTGAAAATAGAATTGGAAAATATCAACCTATAAAACAAGGGGTGTAACAAGGATGTGTACTATCTCCAGACCTTTTTTCTCTGTATAGCGAGAATATTCTAAGAACAATCATCACAGAACCAGGCATAAAAATTGGAGGATACAATATTAACAACCTTCGGTATGCTGACGACACAGTACTGATAGCTGAGAACCAACAAGACCTGCAAAATCTCTTGAATAAAGTCGCCAAAAAAAGTGAACAGAAAGGCCTTGCTTTGAACATCAAAAAGACAGAGACTATGGTTATATCTAAGAAACAGAATCCACCAGCATGCAGTATTAAATTAAACGGAACTATTCTAAAGCAGGTGCAGAAATTCAAATACCTTGGAGCAGTAATAACTTCAGATGGAATATGCAGAACAGAAATTAGGAACAGTATAGGCCAAGCAAAGACGGCATTTCAGAGAATGAGAAACATATTAGCTAACACATCTTTATCAATGAATGTTAGAAAACGAGTCCTAAAATGCTATATTGAACCTATCTTGTTATATGGAAGTGAATCATGGACAATAGGCAAGTCTGCACAAAAGTCATTGGAAGCAGCAGAAATGTGGTTTATTAGAAGAATGTTGTGAATCCCCTGGACAGCAAAAATAACTAATGAAGAATGTATGAGAAGAGCTGGAGAGACAAAAAACCTAGTCAAAAAGATAAGAGAGAGACAATGTACTTTCATAGGACATGCAATGAGAAGAGGGGGCATTGAAAATATTATAACAACAGGAAAAATAGAAGGAAGAAGATCAAGAGGAAGACCAAGAGAAATGATACTGGACAGTCTGACGGGATGGTGTGAGAGGAGATCACCAACTGAACTGATGGCCTGCATGAAGGATCGGGTACTCTGGAGAAGCATAATAGCCAACGCCAGTCGGCACTTCACTTGATGATGATGATGGATGATAACAGCTTAGATCTTGATTATCAAACTTTTAACAGCATAGATCTTGATTATCAAACTTTTAACAGCATAGATCTTGATTATCAAACTTTTAACAACTTAGTTCTTGTATATAAAACTTTTAACAGCATAGATCTTGATTATCAAACTTCTAACAGCATAGATCTTGATTACCAAACTTTTAACAGCATAGATCTTGATTATCAAACTTTTAACAGCATAGATCTTGATTATCAAACTTTTAACAGTATAGATCTTTATTATCAAACTTTTAACAACTTAGTTCTTGTATACAAAACTTTTAACAGCATAGATCTTGTATTTCATACTTCTAACAACATAGATCTTGTGTATCAAACTTTTAACAGCATAGTTCTTGTATATCAAACTTTTAACAATATAGATCTTGTATATCAAACTTTTAAAACATGTTTATTGTATATCAAACTTCTAACAACTTATTTCTTCTAAATCTAACTTTTAATTTTAAACAGTGTAATTCTTGTATATCAACTTTTTAACAACTTAGTTCTTGTATATCAAACTTGTAACAGCATAATTCTTGTATATCAAACTTCTAACTTTGCACAATACAGTTTTGGTATATCAAATTTTAAACTTTTAACAACATAGTTCTGGTATATCACACTTTTAACAACTTAGTTATTGTATATCATACTTTTAACAACATAGTACTTGTATATAAACTTTAACAACATATTTCTTTTATATCAAACTTTTAATCTTTAACAATATAGTTCGCATATATCAGACTTTTAATTTTTAACACCAGAGTTCGTGTATATATCACACTTTTAACAACTTAGTTCTTGTATATCAAACTTTTAACAACGTATTTCTTGCACGTCAAACTTTTAGCATTTAACAAAATAGTCTTGTATATTAAACCTTTAACAAAAATATTTCTTCTAAATCAAACTTTTAACAAGTCAGTTCATGTGTATCAGACTTTTAGCAACATAGTTCTTGTATATCAAACTTTTAACAAAATAGACTTTGCATATCACATTTTTAACAATATAGATTTTCTATATCATACTTTTAAAAACATGGTTCTTATATATCAAACTTTTAACAGCATAGTTCTTGTACCTCAAACGTTTAACAACACAGTTCTTCTATATAAAAATGTCAACAACTTATTTCTTGCACGTCAAACTTTTAACTTATAAAAATTATTCTTGTATATCAAACCTTTAGCAACATAGTTCTTGTATATCAAACTTTTAACAACATGGATTTTGTATATCAGACTTTTAACAGCATAGTTCTTGTATATCAAACATTTAACAATATAGTTCTTCTATATCAAACTTTTAACAGTTTAATTCTTCTATATCAAAACTTTAACTTTTACCAGTATATTTTTTATATATCAAACTTTTAACAATATTTCTTGTACATCAAACTTTTAACAATATATTTCTTGTTATCAATCTTTTAACAATTTAGTTCCTGTATATCAAGCTTTTAACTTTTAAGAACATAGTTACTGTATATCAAACTTTTAACAACTTAATTCTTGTATATCAAACTGTTTAGCTTTCAACATTGTTCTGACAATTTACTTTTTTCAAACTTACATATACGAGTAACAACCTACAATAACATATGTATAGCTGGCACCATCCAGCATGTATGTCAATTTTCCAACTTTATAACCCACATTCCTGTGATGTCAGGCATGTAACCAGACATGCATACATTTAGCAAGCACCTGCTTCGTGGTTGTGCACACACACAAAAAAAAGAGAGAGAGAGAGAAAAAACGTATCCTACATTTTGCGACAGCCCGACCTGTGGAATATCAGCGCCGACATCTGTAGGTTGTTGCAGCTGAGATCAGGACAGAGTTAAACTTTTGTGTCACGGCCGTCGTGCGTTATAAATGACCTAGTCAAGGACATTTGCTGATTGCATGTGACGAGCAGCAGATCAATATCAATGGAAACAATGAGCAACAGATCAATATCAACGGAAACAATGAGCAACAGATCAATATCAATGGAAACAAGATTCTGAGTACTTAAACGTTAAGCTCCCACTTCTACAGCTATCACTTTTGCCCTGACTCCTGCCCCCTGCCTCAGTTGCTTGGCCAGATCATTGTACTTCTCACATTTGAATAGATGCTGCTCCTCTATTCTAGTTTCGTACGGGACCGTAAGCTCCATCATTATTAATTCCTGTTTTTCTATGGAGTACACTACAATGTCCGGTCGCATTCCTGTGTTTTTGATGGCAGTCGGGTCTTCTCTTCTTCCTGGTAGGTCCGCCATCACATCCCAGTCATTTCCCCTATCTAGCAGTGATGGTAAGGGAATGTCCCTGATTTCAATATTCAATGTTTTACCAGCGCCTATGAAGTATTTAGTTGGGACCTCAACTCTTTTGCTGTTATTTGCTTTATCTTTTGCCCCGTCTACAATGGCTACTAGTTCCTGCAGCACTCTGTTGTGCCGCCAGGTGTACATCATTGACCTAATGATACTCTGCGTGCTGACATCACGTGCTCCAATGTTTGCCTTTCGTTGCAGAGAGGACACTTTGTGTCTTCTGATACACCCCATTTGTGTAGGTTGGAGCCTGTAGGCAGAAGGTCATAAGTAGCTCTGATGATGAAGCTGAGTCTCAAGGGTGACATTTTCCAGATGTCATTCCATGTTAGTGATCTCTGCAGGACTTCCTCCCATGTTAGTGATCTCTGCAGGACTTCCTCCCATTGTTAGTAATCTCTGCAGGACTTCCTCCCATTGTTAGTAATCTCTGCAGGACTTTCTCCCATTGTTAGTAATCTCTGCAGGACTTCCTCCCATTGTTAGTAATCTCTGCAGGACTTTCTCCCATTGTTAGTAATCTCTGCAGGACTTCCTCCCATGTTAGTGATCTCTGCAGGACTTCCTCCCATGTTAGTTATCTCTGCAGGACTTCCTCCCATGTTAGTGATCTCTGCAGGACTTCCTCCCATGTTAGTGATCTCTGCAGGACTTCCTCCCATGTTAGTGATCTCTGCAGGACTTCCTCCCACGTTAGTGATCTCTGCAGGACTTCCTCCCACGTTAGTGATCTCTGTCCATTGCTCTTGTTGTGATTGTTGGACTGCCTTCTGGACCAGCTTGTCATCCTCTGAATTCCTTACTTCGCTGATGATCATATCCCTTCTTTCCTTACAGGAGGCTTTGACCACTATTTGATTTCACCATGACCAAATCCCCTTCTGTTGGTCTGGGTGTATCCTATTACTTCTTTCAGCTCCTGCGTTTCCCTGGCTGTGGTCACTTCCTCACTTACTTTCTATTTTCGTCCAGTTTTAAATGTTGGCTGCACTTCTCGTACCATTGGATCTGTAGATTCTTGTAGCATCATTGCAAGCCTTGTCTTTCCTACTTTGTATTCTTCGATCACAGATCTGAATGGCAGCTGCAATTTTTTCTTTGTGTAGTACAGTGCTACATCAGTTAATCCTGGTGGTACGCCCAGCCACTTTCTTATGGATTTATTTTTCTTTCTTTCGACTCCCTCTACTGTGTTGGTACTTACTTCGTAAATGAGTAGTGGCCACATCAATTTTGGAATCAGCATGAACTGGAGGCACCATATTTTGAACTTCGCCAGTAGCTTGCTTTTGTCTATGATGTTCAGTCAATTCTGTACCATTTCTATGATCTGCTTCACCGCGTTTGAGTCTTTCATGGAAGCATCATATACTCTGCCAAGGCTCTTCACTGGCTCTTCCTCTACAGTTGGGATTATTTGATTTGCCACTGTGTACAATCTTTCTATCACTTTCCCTTTCATGAGTGACAGGCTTCTTGACTTCTTTGGCTTGAAGCTCATGCAGCACCATATGATAAGGCTGTCCAAACGCTCTAACATCTTTCGTGCCTGTGCTTCACTGGTTGTTATTACTGTTGTGTCATCCATGAATGCTTTTAGTGGTGGCATCTGACATCCATTTCTGAACCTTGGGTCTTCTGCTACTCCTTCTGCTGCTCTCAGGATTACTTGCATGGCTAGTACGAATAGTATTGGGGATATTTTACAGCCCATTGCAACTCCTACCTGGAGGTCAATCCACCTTGTAATATATCCTGATGTTCCAAATCTCACGAGTAACCCTGTGAAGTACATTTTCAGCATCTTTGTAATTTCTCTTAGCACATGACACTAATCTAGTTCTAGCTATATCATCTGGTGCGGTACTGAGCCATACGCATTGGCTAGATCAAGCCATATTATCTGTAGGCCTTGCTTTTCAGATCTTGCCTGTTGAATAGTTTCACAAATCATTGAAGCATGCTCGAGACATCCTGGGGAACCTGGAATTCCACCCTTCTGCACGGATTTATCAACGTAACTATCATCTAGGAGGTATGTTGTTAGTCTCCTAGCCACCACAGAGAAGAATATATTTCCTTCTAGTCTCCTTGTCATCACTGAGAAGAATATCTTTCCTTCTAGTCTCCTTGTCATCACAGAGAAGAATATCTTTCCTTCTAGTCTCCTTGTCATCACTGAGAAGAATGTCTTTCCTTCTAGTCTCCTTGTCATCACTGAGAAGAATGTCTTTCCTTCCACATTCAGAAGTGAGATTGGTCTGAACTGGTTGATTCCCGTAGAATTCTGCCTTTTTTGGATGTATAATCCGTTAGTCTTTTTCCATTCTTTACTTATCCCTTGGTCAATGCTGCTTGTAGGAGCTTATGGAGCTTCTTTAGTACTTAGGGGCATCTTTTGTATAGTATGTAAGGGACGCCATTTGGGCCTGGTGCTGATTTTCCTTTAGCTTTTCCTACAATGCTCTCTACTTCTTGTAAGGTTGGTGGGCTGCATTTGAATTTGCTGCCGGGTGCACAGGGCCACACTAGACCTTTCATGTGCTCGAGAGGTGTATGCTGATTTTTATCAGAGTATGTCTTGCTCAGATGTTCCTCGAGCACCTCCTTACCTGCTTTCAGCGTACCTGATTTTGGCTGCCCAAATAACTGCTTGGCAAACCCGAAGGGATCTCTGTAGAACTTCTTTCTTGCGTATCTGGTTTCCCTCTTCCTTTTACATAGTCTTTCAGTTCTGCAAAGGGCATTGTGCTGGGATTTTAGATGCTGCCAAACCTATCTTAGTCTTTCCTTTTCTGATTCATGTGCCTTCTTGAACATTTTCCAGGCATGGTTCTTCTGCTGTCTTATTGCTTCTATTTTCCTCTGTCTTCTGGACTTTCTTGGTATTACTTTTCCTCTTTTTTGTCTGTTTGGTTCCAAACTCTTTGTAGCAGTGAAGATATATGATGTTACCAAATGCTTCCAGCTTTTACTCCAGGCACCATATTTTGAACTTCGCCAGTAGCTTGCTTTTGTCTATGATGTTCAGTCAATTCTGTACCATTTCTATGATCTGCTTCACCGCGTTTGAGTCTTTCATGGAAGCATCATATACTCTGCCAAGGCTCTTCACTGGCTCTTCCTCTACAGTTGGGATTATTTGATTTGCCACTGTGTACAATCTTTCTATCACTTTCCCTTTCATGAGTGACAGGCTTCTTGACTTCTTTGGCTTGAAGCTCATGCGGCACCATATGATAAGGCTGTCCAAACTCTCTAACATCTTTCGTGCCTGTGCTTCACTGGTTGTTATTACTGTTGTGTCATCCATGAATGCTTTTAGTGGTGCCATCTGACATCCATTTCCGAACCTTGGGCCTTCTACTGCTCCTTCTGCTGCTCTCAGGATTACTTGCATGGCTAGTACGAATAGTATTGGGGATATTTTACAGCCCATTGCAACTCCTACCTGGAGGTCAGTCCACCTTGTAATATATCCTGATGTTCCAAATCTCACGAGTAACCCTGTGAAGTACATTTTCAGCATCTTTGTAATTTCTCTTAGCACATGACACTAATCTAGTTCTAGCTATATCATCTGGTGCGGTACGGAGCCATATGCATTGGCTAGATCAATCCATATTATCTGTAGGCCTTGCTTTCCAGATCTTGCCTGTTGAATAGTTTCACAAATCATTGAAGCATGCTCGAGACATCCTGGGGAACCTGGAATTCCTCCCTTCTGCACGGATTTATCAACGTAACTATCATCTAGGAGGTATGTTGTTAGTCTCCTAGCCACCACAGAGAAGAATATATTTCCTTCTAGTCTCCTTGTCATCACTGAGAAGAATATCTTTCCTTCTAGTCTCCTAGCCACCACAGAGAAGAATATCTTTCCTTCTAGTCTCCTAGCCACCACAGAGAAGAATATCTTTCCTTCTAGTCTCCTAGCCACCACAGAGAAGAATATCTTTCCTTCTAGTCTCCTTGTCATCACAGAGAAGAATATCTTTCCTTCTAGTCTCCTAGCCATCACAGAGAAGAATATCTTTCCTTCTAGTCTCCTTATCATCACTGAGAAGAATATCTTTCCTTCTAGTCTCCTAGCCACCACAGAGAAGAATATCTTTCCTTCTAGTCTCCTTGTCATCACAGAGAAGAATATCTTTCCTTCTAGTCTCCTTGTCATCACAGAGAAGAACGTCTTTCTTTCTAGTCTCCTTGTCATCACAGAGAAGAATATCTTTCCTTCTAGTCTCCTTGTCATCACAGAGAAAAATATCTTTCCTTCTAGTCTCCTTGTCATCATAGAGAAGAATATCTTTCCTTCTAGTCTCCTTGTCATCACTGAGAAGAATGTCTTTCCTTCCACATTCAGAAGTGAGATGGTCTGAACTGGTTGATTCCCGTAGAATTCTGCTTTTTTGGATGTATAATCTGTTAGTCTTTTTCCATTCTTTACTTATCCCTTGGTCAATGCTGTTTGTAGGAGCTTATGGAGCTTCTTTAGTACTTAGGGGCATCTTTTGTATAGTATGTAAGGGACGCCATTTGGGCCTGGTGCTGATTTTCCTTTAGCTTTTCCTACGATGCTCTCTACTTCTTGTAAGGTTGGTGGGCTGCATTGAATTTGCTGCCTGGTGCACAGGGCCACACTAGACCTTTCATGTGCTCGAGAGGTGTATGCTGATTTTTATCAGAGTATGTCTTGCTCAGATGTTCCTCGAGCACCTCCTTACCTGCTTTCAGCGTACCTGATTTTGGCTGCCCAAATAACTGCTTGGCAAACCCGAAGGGATCTCTGTAGAACTTCTCTCTTGAGTATCTGGTTTCCCTCTTCCTTTTACATAGTCTTTCAGCTCTGCAAAGGGCATTGTGTTGGGATTTTAGATGCTGCCAAACCTATCTTAGTCTTTCCTTTTCTGATTCATGTGCCTTCTTGAACATTTTCCAGGCATGGTTCTTCTGCTGTCTTAATGCTTCTATTTTCCTCTGTCTTCTGGACTTTCTTGGTATTACTTTCCCTTTTTTGTCTGTTTGGTTCCGAACTCTTTGTGGCAGTGAAGATATATGATGTTACCAAATGCTTCCAGTTTTTGCTCCAGGTTTTTCCTCTCAGCTGTTTGTCCAGTTCTTTACATAATCCTGTGTCCAGGTTTCTCATATGCTTTGGTACTTGCTGGTGGGAAGTTAACCTTGTCTCTGGTCTCGTCGGAGGGCTGCACTGCTTCCCTGTTGCCTGACTCGACCTAAATATTCTCTGTACTGTGGTTTATATCCTGGCAGAGATCTTCTAATGTCTTATCTGAGACCGGCGTCATAGTGCACTGTTGAGTTTTGGGCAGCAAGGAACCACCGCATCCCTTCTTCGTTCTGTGTATCTTCATGCCACGTTGAGTGTTAAATTTCCTGCCACAGATGCATGGATACTCCATCCGCTGTTCTGTGTATCTTCATGCCACGTTGAGTGTTAAATTTCCTGCCACAGATGCATGGATACTCCATCCGCTGTTCTGTGTATCTTCATGCCAGGTTGAGTGTTAAATTTCCTGCCACAGATGCATGGATACTCCATCCGCTCGAATTAATTGGGGCTGACAGGGTTGATAGTATGACGGCTGACAGGGTTGATAGTATGACGGCTGACAGGGTTGATAGTATGACGGCTGACAGGGTTGATAGTATGACGGCTGACAGGGTTGATAGTATGACGGCTGACAGGGTTGATAGTATGACGGCTGACAGGGTTGCTGGTCCGGACAGTCAAGTTCAGGGACGCTTTCCCAGTGAGGATTCTGGTCTTTCCCAACTGTCGATCGGTCGATCGGTCTTTCCCGACTGTCCATCGGCCTTTCCCGATTGTCAGTGGCATCACCATGCTCTGTATGCAGGAAACGCTCTACTGTAGAGAGCGGAACAACAACATAACTCCTTCAGATCATCAGAGGAAGTACCCCCCCCCCTCCAGAAAAGTGTTTCCTTCCACATTCAGAAGTGAGATTGGTCTGAACTGGTTGATTCCCGTAGAATTCTGCTTTTTTTGGATGTATAATCTGTTAGTCTTTTTCCATTCTTTACTTATCCCTTGGTCAATGCTGTTTGTAGGAGCTTATGGAGCTTCTTTAGTACTTAGGGGCATCTTTTGTATAGTATGTAAGGGACGCCATTTGGGCCTGGTGCTGATTTTCCTTTAGCTTTTCCTACGATGCTCTCTACTTCTTGTAAGGTTGGTGGGCTGCATTTGAATTTGCTGCCTGGTGCACAGGGCCACACTAGACCTTTCATGTGCTCGAGAGGTGTATGCTGATTTTTATCAGAGTATGTCTTGCTCAGATGTTCCTCGAGCACCTCCTTACCTGCTTTCAGCGTACCTGATTTTGGCTGCCCAAATAACTGCTTGGCAAACCCGAAGGGATCTCTGTAGAACTTCTCTCTTGCGTATCTGGTTTCCCTCTTCCTTTTACATAGTCTTTCAGCTCTGCAAAGGGCATTGTGTTGGGATTTTAGATGCTGCCAAACCTATCTTAGTCTTTCCTTTTCTGATTCATGTGCCTTCTTGAACATTTTCCAGGCATGGTTCTTCTGCTGTCTTAATGCTTCTATTTTCCTCTGTCTTCTGGACTTTCTTGGTATTACTTTTCCTCTTTTTTGTCTGTTTGGTTCCGAACTCTTTGTGGCAGTGAAGATATATGATGTTACCAAATGCTTCCAGTTTTTGCTCCAGGTTTTTCCTCTCAGCTGTTTGTCCAGTTCTTTACATAATCCTGTGTCCAGGTTTCTCATATGCTTTGGTACTTGCTGGTGGGAAGTTAATCTTGTCTCTGGTCTCGTCGGAGGGCTGCACTGCTTCCCTGTTGCCTGACTCGACCTAAATATTCTCTGTACTGTGGTTTATATCCTGGCAGAGATCTTCTAATGTCTTATCTGAGACCGGCGTCATAGTGCACTGTTGAGTTTTGGGCAGCAAGGAACCACCGCATCCCTTCTTCGTTCTGTGTATCTTCATGCCACGTTGAGTGTTAAATTTCCTGCCACAGATGCATGGATACTCCATCCGCTGTTCTGTGTATCTTCATGCCAGGTTGAGTGTTAAATTTCCTGCCACAGATGCATGGATACTCCATCCGCTGTTCTGTGTATCTTCATGCCAGGTTGAGTGTTAAATTTCCTGCCACAGATGCATGGATACTCCATCCGCTCGAATTAATTGGGGCTGACAGGGTTGATAGTATGACGGCTGACAGGGTTGATAGTATGACGGCTGACAGGGTTGATAGTATGACGGCTGACAGGGTTGATAGTATGACGGCTGACAGGGTTGATAGTATGACGGCTGACAGGGTTGATAGTATGACGGCTGACAGGGTTGCTGGTCCGGACAGTCAAGTTCAGGGACGCTTTCCCAGTGAGGATTCTGGTCTTTCCCAACTGTCCATCGGTCTTTCCCGATTGTCAGTGGCATCACCATGCTCTGTATGCAGGAAACTCTCTACTGTAGAGAGCGGAACAACAACACAACTCCTTCAGATCATCAGAGGAAGTACCCCCCTCCAGACAAGTGTTTGAGCGCTATTAAACTCCTGTCACTTTAAGGGGTCATGACTGCCACAGGTTTTGTGAGTTTTTCGTCCCGGGATTGAACCCGTGATCTTCCAGTAGGCACTGCCTTTTTTTAAGTGCGTCTTTAGCGATCCAGCCACGGAGGTCTGGTATTGGTTGTGGCAAATGAAATTATTTAAGTTCTCAATGCTTGGTTTCCCATACTCCACAGCCAGCACGAAGCCTTTCCTGCTGTTTCTGAAAGGCTTTTCAATGCCCTTGCTCTTGCTTGTCCCTTTATGCCTAGTTGCTTACCTAGGTCATATGCTGATGTTGCTACGAATCCTCTCGCTCCCACTTCTACAGCTATCACTTTTGCCCTGATTCCTGCCCCCTGCCTTTGTTGCTTGACCAGATCATTATACTTCTCACATTTGAACAGATGTTGCTCCTCTATTCTTGTTTCGTACGGAACCGTAAGCTCAATCATGATTAATTCCTGTTTTTCTATGGAGTACACTACAATGTCAGATAGTATTCCTGTGTTTTTGATGGTAGTCGGGTATTCTCTTAATAATATATAATAATACAGAGAATAAGAAAAAGAGAGTACAGCGAGAAATGGAGGCCTTGGAGATGTGGTTTATAAGAAGGATGTTGAAGGTACCATGGACAGCTAAGAAAACTAACGGAGAAGTCTTAAGAGAGGCTGGGGTTAGTTAAAAAGCAAATTATAGCAAAGATCAGAGGCAGACAAGCGAGATTTATAAGACATTTCTTGAGAAGAGGAAAATTGGAACACACTGTGGCAACTGGAAAAAATTGATGGAAGAAGAGACAGAGGAAGACACAGAGAGAGGGAGAGAGAGAGAGAGAGACTGAGAGAAAGAAGTTACTGGATGGGTTGTCAGTGTGGCTAGGAAGAAAGTCACCGGCGGATCTCTTAGTAAAGTCAAAAGACAAGGAATTGTGGAGAGAAATGATCACCTACGCCACGTGGCATGGTACTTAGAAGGCGGTGAGCAAGTTGTCAGGTGTTAGTGATAAAACTGTTTGCACGTAGCGAGCAAGTTATCAGGTGTTAGTGATAAACTGTTTGCACGTAGCGAGCAAGTTGTCAGGTGTTAGTGTTAAAACTGTTTGCATGTAGCGAGCAAGTTATCAGGTGTTAGTGTTAAAACTGTTTGCATGTAGCAAGCAAGTTGTCAGGTGTTAGTGTTAAAACTATTTGCATGTGGCAAGCAAGTTGTCAGGTGTTAGTGTTAAAACTGTTTGCATGTAGCAAGAAAGTTGTCAGGTGTTAGTGTTAAAACTGTTTGCATGTAGCGAGCAAGTTGTCATGCGTTAGTGTTAAAACTGTTTGCACGTGGCGAGCAAGTTGTCAGGTGTTAAAATTGATTGCATGTGGCGAGCAAGTTGCCAGGTGTGAAAATTGATTGCATGTGATGAGCAAGTTGCCAGGTGTGAAAATTGATTGCATGTGGCGAGAATGTTGTCAGGTGTTAAAACTGACTGTATGTGACGAGCAAGGTGTCAGGTGTTAAATTCTTCAAGCTGAAATGTGGAAGGGGGGGGGGGGTGGTCAGGCAAGGTAAGACTGTTCCTAGAACTCTAGTACCTGCAGATGCGGTCATGATTTTCTCCATACATGACTGGAACGAGCCTAAGCTTCAGTAATGAAGCAATGATTGTGGAACTCTTTACTTGACAATGAATAAATAAAGTCCACGTTTCCTCGGGAACTGTTTGGTCACGTGACCAGGATCACGGCTGATAATGACCTTGAAAATAGGTTATATTGGAAGTGACCTACAGGGAAGTAAAGTGTTGAAATGCTCATGGACGAACTTCTAAATTTGAAATGATGTCATTATCTCCATCATACTGTTCTACAGGATCACACAATCATGGCAAAGTGCATGTTTCACAACCAACAAATTAATGGTTGTCCATTGCTATAAGGCTAACAATCTTATCCTGGAAGCTATCTAGAGGCGACTCCAGATGAGAAATAAAGATATCGCTACCGAAACTCGCAGAGAAACCAACCGAGCATCAGGGATGCCAACTCCGAGGAGCTCGTTCGTCGGCCCCACACATATGACAAAGATTGGATTCTGGATTGTAAGAACGATGGCAGCACCAACAAAATCTACTCAGGTCATCAAAGAAATGGAGAGATACCATCTAGACGTAGTAGGCATCAGCGAAATGCGATGGCCAGAAGCAGGTAAAACATCGGCGGAAAACAGTAAGTTAATAACACATTCAGGCAGAAACGACGGTAAACATCGTGATGGGGTAGGTATTATTATGTCAAACGTAGCACCAAAGAGCCTTGTGGAAACCAGTGAATAGTCGTATGATAAGAGCACAATACAATCTAAGACAAGGAAGAATGACAATATACAGTGTTATGCACCCACGAACGATGCAGATGATGAGGTAAAAGACGACGTCTATCATTAATTACAACAAATCATCAACAAAGTCCCTAAACACCACATCCTAATTGCTATGGGGGATTTCAATGCTAAGGTAGGGAAAGATAACACCGACATTGAAAAAGTAATGGGGAAAGAAAGAATTGACATGGTTAATCAGAACGGAGAAAGATTAATTAAAATATGTCTAACAGATGGCATGGTCATTGATGAGGCACAATATTTCCACACAAAGTGGTACATAAAATAAAATAGATATCTCCAGATGATAGAACTAGAAACCAGATAGATCATTTTTGTATTAGAAAGCAATACAAGACATCTCTGATAGATGTAAGAGCTTATAGGGGTGCAGATGTTAACAGTGATCACAACTGTGTATAGGGAAAATAAAACTAAAATTGAAAAGCCAACACAAGAAATCAGTACACAGAAAGATAAACAGCCACAGCTTACAAGAAGAGAATACTAACAGTAATTTCAATCAGGAACTTGCCAATCATTCCAAAACACCCAGTGAAGTAGAGGAGATGAATTATGGAAGTCTTACAGCACAGCTATAATCACAGCAGCAAAAGCAAGCGCTGGACTGAAAAAAAAAACAAATAGAAAAGTATGGATATCAGACAACACATGGAAGTACATACATGAAAAACGAGAAGTCAAATTAGACATGTTGAACGTAAAGACAGATTTTCGAAAAGATATGGCAAAAGCAACATACAAAGAAATAGACAAGAAAGTAAAAAGTTCAGCTAGAAGGAATAAAAGAGAATACATAGACAATTTGGCGAAGGAGGCAGAGAAAACAGCAAAAACAGGAGACAGCAAAACTTTATATAACGTATAAAAGAGGTTAACAGGTACTATAACATCTAAAGAAAGACTAATCCTTAGCAAAACTGGAATCCTATTAACATCAAATAAAGACCAAAAGCAAAGATGGGCTGAACACTTCCAAGAGATACTTAATCGACCACGCCCAAAAGAATTGTTAAACCTTGAAACTGACTTACCAGCCCCACAACTAAATCTCAGCCTAGATGAAAATACATTGCATGAAATTGAAACAGTAGTGAATTTAATAGCTAACAACAAAGCTGCAGGTGAAGATGAAATAACACCCGAAATGCTATAAGCTATTAATAGTGACAACATGAAACAACTACAGAGAATATTTAACAAGATTTGGAAAGTAGAAAAGGTCCCTTCTAAAGGGAAAAAAGGAATCATTGTTAAAATACCCACAAAAAAAGCTAACCTTATTGACTGTAACAACTGGAGAGGAGTAACCTTAATATGTGTCAAAATTATTTTGAAAGGTCATTTTGAATAGACTTAAAGATATAGTGGATACAGCAATGAGAGAAGAACAAGCAGGATTTCGAAAAGAGAGAAGCTGTCTCGACCAGATCTTTACTCTCAGAATAATACTTGAAGAACATATTGAAAAGCAGAAACCGTTAATACTGAACTTCACAGACTTTAAAGAAGGCTTTTTATAGCATGACGGCTGACAGGGTTGATAGTATGACGGCTGACAAGATTGATAGTATGACGGCTGACAGGGGTGATAGTATGACGGCTGACAGGGTTGATAGTATGACGGCTGACAGGGGTGATAGTATGACGGCTGACAAGATTGATAGTATGACGGCTGACAAGATTGATAGTATGACGGCTGACAAGATTGATAGTATGACGGCTGACAAGATTGATAGTATGACGGCTGACAAGATTGATACTATGACGGCTGACAAGATTGATAGTATGACGGCTGACAGTCTCCTAGCCATCACAGAGAAGAATATCTTTCCTTCTAGTCTCCTTATCATCACTGAGAAGAATATCTTTCCTTCTAGTCTCCTAGCCACCACAGAGAAGAATATCTTTCCTTCTAGTCTCCTTGTCATCACAGAGAAGAATATCTTTCCTTCTAGTCTCCTTGTCATCACAGAGAAGAACGTCTTTCTTTCTAGTCTCCTTGTCATCACAGAGAAGAATATCTTTCCTTCTAGTCTCCTTGTCATCACAGAGAAAAATATCTTTCCTTCTAGTCTCCTTGTCATCATAGAGAAGAATGTCTTTCCTTCTAGTCTCCTTGTCATCACTGAGAAGAATGTCTTTCCTTCCACATTCAGAAGTGAGATTGGTCTGAACTGGTTGATTCCCGTAGAATTCTGCTTTTTTTGGATGTATAATCTGTTAGTCTTTTTCCATTCTTTACTTATCCCTTGGTCAATGCTGTTTGTAGGAGCTTATGGAGCTTCTTTAGTACTTAGGGGCATCTTTTGTATAGTATGTAAGGGACGCCATTTGGGCCTGGTGCTGATTTTCCTTTAGCTTTTCCTACGATGCTCTCTACTTCTTGTAAGGTTGGTGGGCTGCATTTGAATTTGCTGCCTGGTGCACAGGGCCACACTAGACCTTTCATGTGCTCGAGAGGTGTATGCTGATTTTTATCAGAGTATGTCTTGCTCAGATGTTCCTCGAGCACCTCCTTACCTGCTTTCAGCGTACCTGATTTTGGCTGCCCAAATAACTGCTTGGCAAACCCGAAGGGATCTCTGTAGAACTTCTCTCTTGCGTATCTGGTTTCCCTCTTCCTTTTACATAGTCTTTCAGCTCTGCAAAGGGCATTGTGTTGGGATTTTAGATGCTGCCAAACCTATCTTAGTCTTTCCTTTTCTGATTCATGTGCCTTCTTGAACATTTTCCAGGCATGGTTCTTCTGCTGTCTTAATGCTTCTATTTTCCTCTGTCTTCTGGACTTTCTTGGTATTACTTTTCCTCTTTTTTGTCTGTTTGGTTCCGAACTCTTTGTGGCAGTGAAGATATATGATGTTACCAAATGCTTCCAGTTTTTGCTCCAGGTTTTTTCCTCTCAGCTGTTTGTCCAGTTCTTTACATAATCCTGTGTCCAGGTTTTCTCATATGCTTTTGGTACTTGCTGGTGGGAAGTTAACCTTGTCTCTGGTCTCGTCGGAGGGCTGCACTGCTTCCCTGTTGCCTGACTCGACCTAAATATTCTCTGTACTGTGGTTTATATCCTGGCAGAGATCTTCTAATGTCTTATCTGAGACCGGCGTCATAGTGCACTGTTGAGTTTTGGGCAGCAAGGAACCACCGCATCCCTTCTTCGTTCTGTGTATCTTCATGCCACGTTGAGTGTTAAATTTCCTGCCACAGATGCATGGATACTCCATCCGCTGTTCTGTGTATCTTCATGCCACGTTGAGTGTTAAATTTCCTGCCACAGATGCATGGATACTCCATCCGCTGTTCTGTGTATCTTCATGCCAGGTTGAGTGTTAAATTTCCTGCCACAGATGCATGGATACTCCATCCGCTCGAATTAATTGGGGCTGACAGGGTTGATAGTATGACGGCTGACAGGGTTGATAGTATGACGGCTGACAGGGTTGATAGTATGACGGCTGACAGGGTTGATAGTATGACGGCTGACAGGGTTGATAGTATGACGGCTGACAGGGTTGATAGTATGACGGCTGACAGGGTTGCTGGTCCGGACAGTCAAGTTCAGGGACGCTTTCCCAGTGAGGATTCTGGTCTTTCCCAACTGTCCATCGGCCTTTCCCGATTGTCAGTGGCATCACCATGCTCTGTATGCAGGAAACGCTCTACTGTAGAGAGCGGAACAACAACATAACTCCTTCAGATCATCAGAGGAAGTACCCCCCCCCCTCCAGACAAGTGTTTCAGCGCTATTTAACTCCTGACAATTTAAGGGTTCATGACTGCCACAGGTTTTGTGAGTTTTTCGTCCCGGGATTGAACCCGTGATCTTCCAGTAGGCACTGCCCTTTTTGAAGTGCGTCTTAAGCGATCCAGCCACGGAGGTCTGGTATTGGTTGTGGCAAATGAAATTATTTAAGTTCTCAATGCTTGTTTCGCATACTCCACAGCCAGCACGAAGCCTTTCCTGCTGTTTCTGAAAGGCTTCTCAATGCCCTTGCTCTTGCTTGTCCCTTTATGCCCAGTTGCTTACATAGGTCATATGCTGATGTTGCTACGAATCCTCTCGCTCCCATTTCTACAGCTATCACTTTTGCCCTGACTCCTGCCCCCTGCCTCAGTTGCTTGACCAGATCATTGTACTTCTCACATTTGAACAGATGTTGCTCCTCTATTCTAGTTTCGTATGGGACCGTAAGCTCAATCATGATTAATTCCTGTTTTTCTATGGAGTACACTACAATGTCAGATAGTATTCCTGTGTTTCTGATGGTAGTCGGGTATTCTCTTAATAATATATAATAATACAGAGAATAAGAAAAAGAGAGTACAGCGAGAAATGGAGGCCTTGGAGATGTGTTTTATAAGAAGGATGTTGAAGGTACCATGGACAGCTAAGAAAACTAACGGAGAAGTCTTAAGAGAGGCTGGGGTTAGTTAAAAAGCAAATTATAGCAAAGATCAGAGGCAGACAAGCGAGATTTATAAGACATTTCTTGAGAAGAGGAAAATTGGAACACACTGTGGCAACTGGAAAAAATTGATGGAAGAAGAGACAGAGGAAGACAGAGAGAGAGAGAGAGAGAGAGAGAGAGACTGAGAGAAAGAAGTTACTGGATGGGTTGTCAGTGTGGCTAGGAAGAAAGTCACCGGCGGATCTCTTAGTAAAGTCAAAAGACAAGGAATTGTGGAGAGAAATGATCACCTACGCCACGTGGTATGGTACTTAGAAGGCGGTGAGCAAGTTGTCAGGTGTTAGTGATAAACTGTTTGCACGTAGCGAGCAAGTTATCAGGTGTTAGTGATAAACTGTTTGCACGTAGCGAGCAAGTTGTCAGGTGTTAGTGATAAACTGTTTGCACGTAGCGAGCAAGTTATCAGGTGTTAGTGTTAAAACTGTTTGCACGAAGCAAGCAAGTTGTCAGGTGTTAATGTTAAAACTCTTTGCATGTAGCGAGCAAGTTGTCAGGTGTTAGTGTTAAAACATTTTGCATGTAGCAAGTATGTTGTCAGGTGTTAGTGTTAAAACTGTTTGCACGTGGCGAGCAAGTTGTCATGTGTTAGTGTTAAAACTGTTTGCATGTAGCGAGCAAGTTGTCAGGTGTTAGTGTTAAAACTATTTGCATGTGGCAAGAAAGTTGTCAGGTGTTAGTGTTAAAACTGTTTACATGTAGCAAGCAGGTTGTCAGGTGTTAATGTTAAATCATTTGCAAGTAGCGAGCAAGTTGTCAGGTGTTAGTGTTAAAACTAGTTGTATGTAGCGAGCAAGTTGACAGGTTTTAGTGTTAAAACTGTTTGCATGTAGGGAGCAAGTTTTCAGGTGTTAGTGATAAAACTATTTGCATGTAGCGAGCACGTTGTCAGGTGTTAGTATCAAAACTATTTGCATGTAACGAGCAAGTTATCAGTTGTTAGTATTTAAACTGTTTGCATATGACAAGAAAGTTGTCAGGTGTTAGTATCAAAACTGTTTACATGTTGCGAGCAAGTTGTCAGGTGTTTGTATCAAAACCGTTTGGATGTAGCGAGTATGTTGTCAGGTATTAGTGTTTAAACTGTTTGCATGTAGCGAGCAAGTTATCAGGTGTTAGTGATAAAATGTTTGCATGTAACGAGCAAGTTATCAGGTGTTAGTATCAAAACCGTTTGCATGTGACAAGAAAGTTGTCATGTGTTAGTATCAAAACTGTTTGCATGTAACGAGCAAGTTGTCAGGTGTTTGTAACAAAACTGTTTGCATGTAGCTAGCAAGTTGTCAGGTGTTAGTGTTTAAACTATTTGCATGTAGCGAGCAAGTTATCAGGTGTTAGTGTTAAAATTATTTGCATGTAGCGAGCAAGTTGTCAGGTGTTAGTGTTAAAACATTTTGCATGTAGCAAGTATGTTGTCAGGTGTTAGTGTTAAAACTGTTTGCACGTGGCGAGCAAGTTGTCAGGTGTTAGTGTTAAAACTGTTTGCACGTGGCGAGCAAGTTGTCAGGTGTTAAAATTGATTGCATGTGGCGAGCAAGTTGTCAGGTGTGAAAATTGATTGCATGTGGCGAGCAAGTTGCCAGGTGTGAAAATTGATTGCATGTGGCGAGAATGTTGTCAGGTGTTAAAATTGACTGCATGTGACGAGCAAGGTGTCAGGTGTTAAATTCTTCAAGCTGAAATGTGGAAGGGGGGGGGGGGTGGTCAGGCAAGGTAAGACTGTTCCTAGAACTCTAGTACCTGCAGATGCGGTCATGATTTTCTCCATACATGACTGGAACGAGCCTAAGCTTCAGTAATGAAGCAATGATTGTGGAACTCTTTACTTGACAATGAATAAATAAAGTCCACGTTTCCTCGGGAACTGTTTGGTCACGTGACCAGGATCACGGCTGATAATGACCTTGAAAATAGGTTATATTGGAAGTGACCTACAGGGAAGTAAAGTGTTGAAATGCTCATGGACGAACTTCTAAATTTGAAATGATGTCATTATCTCCATCATACTGTTCTACAGGATCACACAATCATGGCAAAGTGCATGTTTCACAACCAACAAATTAATGGTTGTCCATTGCTATAAGGCTAACAATCTTATCCTGGAAGCTATCTAGAGGCGACTCCAGATGAGAAATAAAGATATCGCTACCGAAACTCGCAGAGAAACCAACCGAGCATCAGGGATGCCAACTCCGAGGAGCTCGTTCGTCGGCCCCACACATATGACAAAGATTGGATTCTGGATTGTAAGAACGATGGCAGCACCAACAAAATCTACTCAGGTCATCAAAGAAATGGAGAGATACCATCTAGACGTAGTAGGCATCAGCGAAATGCGATGGCCAGAAGCAGGTAAAACATCGGCGGAAAACAGTAAGTTAATAACACATTCAGGCAGAAACGACGGTAAACATCGTGATGGGGTAGGTATTATTATGTCAAACGTAGCACCAAAGAGCCTTGTGGAAACCAGTGAATAGTCGTATGATAAGAGCACAATACAATCTAAGACAAGGAAGAATGACAATAATACAGTGTTATGCACCCACGAACGATGCAGATGATGAGGTAAAAGACGACGTCTATCATTAATTACAACAAATCATCAACAAAGTCCCTAAACACCACATCCTAATTGCTATGGGGGATTTCAATGCTAAGGTAGGGAAAGATAACACCGACATTGAAAAAGTAATGGGGAAAGAAAGAATTGACATGGTTAATCAGAACGGAGAAAGATTAATTAAAATATGTCTAACAGATGGCATGGTCATTGGAGGCACAATATTTCCACACAAAGTGGTACATAAAATAAAATAGATATCTCCAGATGATAGAACTAGAAACCAGATAGATCATTTTTGTATTAGAAAGCAATACAAGACATCTCTGATAGATGTAAGAGCTTATAGGGGTGCAGATGTTAACAGTGATCACAACCTGTGTATAGGGAAAATAAAACTAAAATTGAAAAGCCAACACAAGAAATCAGTACACAGAAAGATAAACAGCCACAGCTTACAAGAAGAGAATACTAACAGTAATTTCAATCAGGAACTTGCCAATCATTCCAAAACACCCAGTGAAGTAGAGGAGATGAATTATGGAAGTCTTACAGCACAGCTATAATCACAGCAGCAAAAGCAAGCGCTGGACTGAAAAAAAAAACAAATAGAAAAGTATGGATATCAGACAACACATGGAAGTACATACATGAAAAACGAGAAGTCAAATTAGACATGTTGAACGTAAAGACAGATTTTCGAAAAGATATGGCAAAAGCAACATACAAAGAAATAGACAAGAAAGTAAAAAGTTCAGCTAGAAGGAATAAAAGAGAATACATAGACAATTTGGCGAAGGAGGCAGAGAAAACAGCAAAAACAGGAGACAGCAAAACTTTATATAACGTATAAAAGAGGTTAACAGGTACTATAACATCTAAAGAAAGACTAATCCTTAGCAAAACTGGAATCCTATTAACATCAAATAAAGACCAAAAGCAAAGATGGGCTGAACACTTCCAAGAGATACTTAATCGACCACGCCCAAAAGAATTGTTAAACCTTGAAACTGACTTACCAGCCCCACAACTAAATCTCAGCCTAGATGAAAATACATTGCATGAAATTGAAACAGTAGTGAATTTAATAGCTAACAACAAAGCTGCAGGTGAAGATGAAATAACACCCGAAATGCTATAAGCTATTAATAGTGACAACATGAAACAACTACAGAGAATATTTAACAAGATTTGGAAAGTAGAAAAGGTCCCTTCTAAAGGGAAAAAAGGAATCATTGTTAAAATACCCACAAAAAAAGCTAACCTTATTGACTGTAACAACTGGAGAGGAGTAACCTTAATATGTGTCAAAATTGATTGCATGTGGCGAGAATGTTGTCAGGTGTTAAAATTGACTGCATGTGACGAGCAAGGTGTCAGGTGTTAAATTCTTCAAGCTGAAATGTGGGGGGGGGGGGGGGTGATCAGGCAAGGTAAGACTGTTCCTAGAACTCTAGTACCTGCAGATGCGGTCATGATTTTCTCCATACATGACTGGAACGAGCCTAAGCTTCAGTAATGAAGCAATGATTGTGGAACTCTTTACTTGACAATGAATAAATAAAGTCCACGTTTCATCGGGTACTGTTTGGTCACGTGACCAGGATCACGGCTGATAATGACCTTGAAGATAGGTTATATTGGAAGTGACCTACAGGGAAGTAAAGTGTTGAAATGCTCATGGACGAACTTCTAAATTTGAAATGATGTCATTATCTCCATCATACTGTTCTACAGGATCACACAATCATGGCAAAGTGCATGTTTCACAACCAACAAATTAATGGTTGTCCATTGCTATAAGGCTAACAATCTTATCCTGGAAGCTATCTAGAGGCGACTCCAGATGAGAAATAAAGATATCGCTACCGAAACTCGCAGAGAAACCAACCGAGCATCAGGGATGCCAACTCCGAGGAGCTCGTTCGTCGGCCCCACACATGTGACAAAGATTGGATTCTGGATTGTAAGAACGATGGCAGCACCAACAAAATCTACTCAGGTCATCAAAGAAATGGAGAGATACCATCTAGACGTAGTAGGCATCAGCGAAATGCGATGGCCAGAAGCAGGTAAAACATTGGCGGAAAACAGTAAGTTAATAATACATTCAGGCAGAAACGACGGTAAACATCGAGATGGAATAGGTATTATTATGTCAAACGTAGCACCAAAGAGCCTTGTGGAAACCAGTGAACAGTCGTATGATAAGAGCACAATACAATCTAAGACAAGGAAGAATGACAATAATACAGTTTTATGCACCCATGAACGATGCAGATGATGAGGTAAAAGACGACGTCTATCATTAATTACAACAAATCATCAACAAAGTCCCTAAACACCACATCCTAATTGCTATGGGGGATTTCAATGCTAAGGTAGGGAAAGATAACACCGACATTGAAAAAGTAATGGGGAAAGAAAGAATTGACATGGTTAATCAGAACGGAGAAAGATTAATTAAAATATGTTTAACAGAGGGCATGGTCATTGGAGGCACAATATTTCCACACAAAGTGATACATAAAATAAAATGGATATTTCCAGATGATAGAACTAGAAACCAGATAGATCATTTTTGTATTAGAAAGCAACACAAGACATCTCTGATAGATGTAAGGGCTTATAGGGGTGCAGATGTTAACAGTGATCACAACCTGTGTATAGGGAAAATAAAACTAAAACTGAAAAGCCAACACAAGAAATCAATACACAAAAAGATAAACACCCACAGCTTACAAGAAGAGAATACTAACAGTAATTTCAATCAGGAACGTGCCAATCATTCCAAAACACCCAGTGAAGTAGAGGAGATGAATTATGGAAGTCTTACAGCACAGCTATAATCACAGCAGCAAAAGCAAGCGCTGGACTGAAAAAAAAAAACAAATAGAAAAGTAAAGATATCAGAAAACACATGGAAGTACATACATGAAAAACGAGAAGTCAAATTAGACATGTTGAACGTAAAGACAGATTTTCTAAAAGATATGGCAAAAGCAACATACAAAGAAATAGACAAGAAAGTAAAAAGTTCAGCTAGAAGGGATAAAAGAGAATACATAGACAATTTGGCGAAGGAGGCAGAGAAAACAGCAAAAACAGGAGACAGCAAAACTTTATATAACGTACAAAAGAGGTTAACAGATACTATAACATCTAAAGAAAGACCAATCCTTAGCAAAACTGGAACCCTATTAACATCAAATAAAGACCAAAAGCAAAGATGGGCTGAACACTTCCAAGAGATACTTAATCGACCACGCCCAAAAGAATTGTTAAACCTTGAAACTGACTTACCAGACCCACAACTAAATCTCAGCCTAGATGAAAATACATTGCATGAAATTGAAACAGCAGTGAATTTAATAGCTAACAACAAAGCTGCAGGTGAAGATGAAATAACACCCGAAATGCTAAAAGCTATTAATAGTGACAACATGAAACAACTACAGAGAATATTTAACAAGATTTGGAAAGTAGAAAAGGTCCTTCTAAATGGAAAAAAGGAATCATTGTTAAAATACTCACAAAAAAAGCCAACCTTAGTGACTGTAAAAAGTATTTTGAAAGGTCATTTTGAATAGACTTAAAGATATAGTGGATACAGCAATGAGAGAAGAACAAGCAGGATTTCGAAAAGGGAGAAGCTGTCTCGACCAGATCTTTACTCTAAGAATAATACTTGAAGAACATATTGAAAAGCAGAAACCATTAATACTGAACTTCACAGACTTTAAAAAAGGCATTTTATAGCATACACAGAGATTCATTATGGAGAATTTAAGTCTATATGGAATATCATCTAAAGTTATCAACATCATTAAGGACTTATACAATGGATATTTTTGTGCAGTCAAGACAGAAGAAGGGATGAATGAATGGTTCCAGATTGAAACAGGTGTGAAACAAGGATGTATACTATCTCCTTTACTTTTTGGAATTACAACAGACTTAATAATGAAATAAATGCTGCACAGGTAACACAGGTATCAACTGAGTAAATGGGACCCAACTAGAAGATCTTGATTTTGCTGATGACATAACCCTTATCAGTAACAATGTGAATTCTATGCAAAAAAAAAAACAGATAGCCTGTCTTCACGGGCTAGCAAAATAGGACTTGAAATTAACAAGGACAAAACAAAAATAATGAAACTTCCCATTATTCAAAATGGAAAAATACACGTAGAAATGACAGGTATTGAAGAAGTCAATGAATTTGCATACCTTGGCAGCTACATAGACCAGGGTGGTGACACCAGAAATGAAGTTATAATTAGAATTGCAAAAGCAGCATCGATTTTCAAGAATCTTGAGAATATATGGCATTAAAAAGTTATAAGCACAAAAACCAAGTTAAGACTATTCAATTCAAATGTAATATCCACCCTCATTTATGCATGCGAAAACTGGAAAACAACTAAAGAAATAGAAAAGAAATTAGACTCTCTTGAAAACTTATGTCTAAGGAAAATACTCGACATCAAGTGGAACGAATTCAAGAACAATGCAGAGATAAGACAGATGACTGAACAACAACCAGTCTCACGGGTGATCAGGAAAAGGAGATGGACATATGTTGGTCACTTGATGATAAAAAATGATCAGAGAATCCCAAAACAAGCTATCAAGTGGAACACAACAGGCCAAAGAAAAAGAGGCAGACCGCGTGAAGCTCTGAAGAGGACATTGTTAAGAGAGGCCAAATTAACAGGCATAAAATCCCTTGATGAGGTTGAAAGACTCGCCGAAGACAGGAAAAATTGGCGAACTACCTTGTGAGCCCTATGTGACGTTTAACGGCACGGGAAGGATATAAGATAAGATTGCTATACGATATTGCGAATGACAGTAGGTGAAAACGGATACATATTTTCCAGAGTTTCTGAGATATTTCTTTGTCTCTTTATTATTGAAATTTTCCCTACAAAAATGTATTTCTTTATCCGTTTGCAGTTGAAATTTTCCCTACAAAAATGTATATTTTGTCTCTTTATTGTTGTAGTTTTCCCTACAAAAACTATTTCTATGTCTCTTTGTTGTGAATTTTTTCACTACATAAACAATCTAATCTCAGTTTGTTCACCACCCAGTTTTCTTCAGTTATTTAACGACCCAGGTGTTTTCTGTTTCCTTTAGTTAGTTCACGAATAAGATGTTTCTAGTTATCTTCCGTTAGTTCACGACCCATGTGTTTCCTGTTTCCTTCACAACCCAAATGTTTCCTGTTTCATTCAGTTAATTCACGAACCATGTTTCTTGTTTCTTGTAGTTAGTTTACAACCCTGGTGTTTTCTGTTTCCTTCACTTAGTTCACAACCCAGGTGTTTCCTGTTTCCTTCACTTATTTCCCAACCCAGGTGTTTCCTGTTTCCTTCACTTAGTTCATAACCCAGATGTTTCCAGTTTTCGCCAGTTAGTTCACGACCCAGTTTTTTCCCTTCAGTCAGTTCACGAACCATCTTTGTTGTTTCCTTTAGTTAGTTCATGAACCAGGTGTTTCCTATTTCTTTAAGTCAGTTCACGACCCAAATGCTTCTTGTTTCTTTCAGTCCGTTCAATACCCAAATGTTTGTTTTTTTTCTTGCAGTTAGTTCACAACCCAGATATTTGTTGTTTCCTTCATTTAGTTCAAGACCCAGGTGTGTCCTGTTTCCTTCACTTAGTTCACTATACATGTGTTTGTTGCTACCTTCAGTTAGTTCATTATAGAGGTGTTTGTTGTTGTATTCAGTTAGTTCACGACCCAGTTGTGTGGTGTTACCTTCAGTTAGTTTGTGATGCAAGTGTTTCCAGTTTCCTTCATTTAGTTCACAACCCAGGTATGCTTGTTTCCTTCGTGACACAAATTTTTCCTGCTTATTTCAGTCAGATCACGACCCAGGTGTTTGTTGTTTCCTTCAGTTAGATGACGACACGGGTGTAGGCTGTTCTGTCAGTTAGTTCACGATGCTTGTGTTTTCTTTTTCCTTCAGTTAATTCATTGTTCATTTGTTTAGTGTTACCTTCTGTTAGTTCACGATCCATGAGTTTTCTGTTTCCTTCAGTAATTTCACGACCCAGGTGTTTGATGTTTCCTTCAGTTAGTTCACGACCCAGTTGTTTGGTGTTAACTACAGTTAGTTCACGATTAAGGTATTTGTTGTTTCCTTCAGTTAGTTCACGACCAAGGTTTTTGTTGTTACCTTCAGTTAGTTCACGACATAGATGTTTGATGTTAACTTCAGTTAGTTCACGACCCAGATGTTTGTTGTTAACTTCAGTTAGTTCACGACCCAGATGTTCTATCCTCAGAACGAAGATTATAGGAAACAGAATCTCCAGTTTCCTCGCTCCTTCGCCTTGATGATGCACTCAGGCCGGCTGTATTTGTCAACTTTCATTTGTTATCTTTCCAGCTGCTTCTCTCTCTCTTCCCCCCCCCCCCCCACCTCTCTCTCTATATATATATATATGCGTATGTATATATATATATATATGTATGTATATATATATATATATTTCTCTCTTTCTTACCTTCTATCTCTCTCCCTCCAGTATTGTCTTCAGTATATTTTTTTATTTCTTTTGATCTTTATTTCTTGTGTAAGTTGATGTTGCACCTAGAGCTGTGTTCTAATATTTGTATAATTGATATTTTCATTTTTTCCATGATATAGGAGCAGTCTTGTATGCAGAAATTTCTGCTGCATGTATCATCTTCTCCTACTTTTTACGTAGAGTTCTAGTTTCTGCTACAGGCAGTGCTACAGAATAGGTATAATATTTTATCATCTTATTTTTGTTCTCGTCTTGGAAGGGTACATAAAGGGAAAAAGAATGAGAGGAAGATCAAGTCGAAGATGACTGCAATACATCGTTGATAATCTGCAAATGGATGCATCAGCGGCAGGTCATCTTGCTCACAACAGAGAGGCAAACAGGCGTGCTGTTTGGGAGGCAAAGTTAGGGACATGCAAATGACTGACCAATTTTTGTTCTTATGGGTAAAATGCTGGATAATAGATAGCATATTTTATAATTTCATTTTTGTTGTTATGGAGAAACTTCTAGATAACGGCATTTTCTTCAAGTCTTGAATGCGTGTCTTGACTTTCCTTTTTTCTCTCCATCTCACATCTCCCATTCTATGAAAGTACACGACCTAGGTAGCAGTAGTTTGTCTCCAACTCACATATCCTTTTCTAGGTTAGTATACGGCCTAGGTAGCAGTAGTTGTATCTATCTCACATCTCCTATTCTATGTTAATATACGTCTTAGGTAGCAGTAGTTTGTCTCCGTCTCACATCTCCTATTCTGTGTTAATATACGGCTTAGGTAGCAGTAGTTTGTCTCTATCTCACATCTCATATTCTATGTTAATATACGGCTTAGGTAGCAGTAGTTTGTCTCCATCTCACATCTCCTATTCTATGTTAATATACGGCCTAGGTAGCAGTAGTTTGTATCTATCTCATATCTCCTATTCTATGTTAATATACGGCTTAGGTAGCAGTAGTTTGTCTCTGTCTCACATCTCATATTCTATGTTAATATACGGCTTAGGTAGCAGCAGTTTGTCTTTATCTCACATCTCCTATTCTATGTATCTCACATCTCCTATTCTATGTTAATATACGGCTTAGGTAGCAGTAGTTTGTCTCCATCTCACATCTCCTATTCTATGTTAGTATACGGCCTATGTAGTAGTAGTTTGTCTCTATCTCAGATCTCCTATTCTATGTTAATATACGGCCTAGGTAGCAGTAGTTTGTCTTTATCTCACATCTCCTATTCTATGTATCTCACATCTCCTATTCTATGTTAATATACGGCCTAGGTAGCAGTAGTTTGTCTCCATCTCACATCTCCTATTCTATGTTAATATACGGCTTAGGTAGCAGTAGTTTGTCTTTATCTCACATCTCCTATTCTATGTTAATATACGGCTTAGGTAGCAGTAGTTTGTCTTTATCTCACATCTCCTATTCTATGTTAATATACGGCTTAGGTAGCAGTAGTTTGTCTTTATCTCACATCTCCTATTCTATGTTATATACGGCCTAGGTAGCAGTAGTTTGTATCTATCTCATATCTCCTATTCTATGTTAATATACGGCTTAGGTAGCAGTAGTTTGTCTCTGTCTCACATCTCATATTCTATGTTAATATACGGCTTAGGTAGCAGCAGTTTGTCTTTATCTCACATCTCCTATTCTATGTATCTCACATCTCCTATTCTATGTTAATATACGGCTTAGGTAGCAGTAGTTTGTCTCCATCTCACATCTCCTATTCTATGTTAGTATACGGCCTGTTTAGTAGTAGTTTGTCTCTATCTCACATCTCCTATTCTATGTTAATATACGGCCTAGGTAGCAGTAGTATGTCTCCGTCTCACATCTCCTATTCTAAGTTAATATACGGCCTAGGTTGCAGTAGTTTCTCTCCGTCTCACATCTCCTATTCTAAGTTAATATACGGCCTAGGTTGCAGTAGTTTCTCTCCATCTCACATCTCCTATTCAATGTTATTATACGCCCTAAGTAGTAGTAGTTTGTCTCTATCTCACATCTCCTATACTAGGTTAGTATACGGCTTAGGTAGCAGTAGTTTGTTTCCATCTCACATCTTATATTCTATGTTAGTATACCGCTTAGGGAGCAGTAGTTTGTCTATCTCACATCTCCTATTCTATGTTAGTATACCGCTTAGGTAGCAGTAGTTTGTCTCTATCTCACGTATCCTATTCTATGTTAGTATACCGCTTAGGCAGCAGTAGTTTGTCTCCATCTCACATCTCCTATTCTATGTAAATATACCGCTTAGGTAGCAGTAGTTTGTCTCTATCTCACATCTCCTATACTATGTTAGCATACGGCTTAGGTAGCAGTAGTTTGTCTCCATCTGACATCTCCTATTCTATGTTAGTATACTGCTTTGGTAGCAGTACTTTGTCTCCATCTCACATCTCCTAATCTAGGTTAGTATACGGCTTAGGTAGCAGTAGTTTGTCTCCGTCTCACATCTCCTATTTTATGTTAGTATACGGCTTAGGTAGCTGTAGTTTGTCTCCGTCTCACATCTCCTATTCTATGTTAATATACGGCTTAGGTAGCAGTAGTGTGTCTCTATCTCACATCTCATATTCTATGTATCTCACATCTCCTATTCTATGTTAATATACGGCTTAGGTAGCAGTAGTTTGTCTCCATCTCACATCTCCTTATTTAGGTTAGTATACAGCTTAGGTAGCAGTAGTTTGTCTATCTCACATCTCCTACTCTAGGTTAGTATACGGCTTAGGTAGCAGTAGTTTGTCTCCATGTCACATCTCCTATTCTATGTTAGTATACGGCTTAGGTAGCAGTAGTTTGTCGCTTGTTCTAGTCTCTATTTATTTATGATTATATCAGTCTGTGGCTTCTGATCTTTCCTTGTGGACACCATAACTTTTGGCTTTTTGATCTCTGGTGTCTATTCTTGATTTATGTTGTTTATCTTTTTTAGTAATTTCTGTATGTTCTGTGGATTCTCTGAGAAAAGGACTGTATTATCTGTACATTATGACGGGTTTTGTTTTATCATTGTTCTGATGTGACTGAACTGAATTTTTTATTGTTCTGATATGACTGGTCTCTATTTTATTACTGTTCTGATATGAGTGGTCTGTATTTTATTATTCTTGTGATGTGACTGGTCTATATTTTATCATTGTTGTGATATGACTGGTCTATATTTTATTATTGTTGTAATATGACTGGTCTATATTTTATCATTGTTGTGATATGACTGGTCTATATTTTATCATTGCTGTAATATGACTGGTCTATATTTTATCATTGTTGTGATATGACTGGTCTATATTTTATCATTGCTGTAATATGACTGGTCTATATTTTATCATTGTTGTGATATGACTGGTCTATATTTTATCATTGTTGTAATATGACTGGTCTATATTTTATCATTGTTATGATATGAATGGTCTGTATTTTATTGTTTTCTTCTATTCTATAAACATTCTGTTTTCATTACCCTACCAAAGAAACAAGGTGCAGTTGAATGTGAAGACCATCGAACCATTAGTCTTATGAGCCATGTGACCAAAATCCTGCTTCGTATTGTCATGAGAAGAGTCAGGGGCAAAATAAAACCAGAAATCGCTGAAGAACATTGCGGCTTCGTCGAAGGAAAGGTACAAGTAAGGCCATATATATAATAAGAACATTGATGGAGAGATCAATAGAAGTAAAGATGGAACTATACTTATGCTTCATAGACTACTATAAAGCATTTGATAAAGTAAGACACACAGAAATTATAAGAATGCTGGAAGACGTCAACATAGATGGGAAAGATCTGAAACTTATCAAAAACATATATTGGCAGCAATCAGCAGCAATGAGAGTTGAGAACCAAATAGAAGCATTCCAAGTCATATAATTGGGAGTGAGATAAGGATGTATTCTATCTCCTGACCTCTTCTCCTTGTACAGCGAAAAAATAATGAGAAATATAGAGAGCTTGCCAGGAATATCAATTGGCGGGTACGACCTTAACAACTTAAGATATGCAGACGACACAGTTCTGATTTCTAAAAGTGAAGGGGAGCTACAGGCTCTTCTGGATGTCGTGGTTCGTGAAAGTAAAAGTAAAGGTCTCAGCCTGAACAAAAAGAAGACTGAAGTGATGGTCATCTCAAAGAAAAGAACACCACCAAAATGTAGCATTACCATCGATGGCACAGAACTGAAGCAAGTTGATAGATTCAAGTACTTAGGAAAGATTATAACAACCGATGGGAAATGTCACAACGAAATAAAAAGCAGACGTTCTCAGGCCAATCAGCATTCCAGACAATGAGACACATCTTGTACAACAGTTCCATATCAATGGAAACAAGATTCTGAGTACTTAGATGTTACATTGAGCCAATTTTGTTTTATGGATGTGAAGCATGGTCTATGAATAAGAGAGTACAGTGAGAAATGGAGGAAATGGAAATGTGGTTCATAAGAAGGATGTTGAAGGTACCTTGGACAGCCAAGAAAACCAATGAAGAAGTTTTAAGAGATGATAGAGTTAAAAGGCAAATTACAGCAAAGATCAGAGGTAGACAAGCGAGATTTTTAGTACATTTTCTGAGAAGAGTAAAATTGAAACACATGCAATCTGTGGCAACTGGAAAAATTAAGAGAAGAATAGACAGAGGAAGACAGAAAGATAAGTTACTGGATGGGCTGTCAGTGTGGCTAGGAAAAACGATCGCCTACGCCATACGGCACGGCACTTGACTGATTGATTATATTTTATTATTATTGTGACATGACTGATTTGTATTTTATCATTGTTGTGACATATGTCTATTATTTCCGTTGTCTGTCTGACACACTCACATAGACAAATATCTAGACGTTTCACTGTAACATGTACAATATTAATGTCATATTCAGTACTGGAACATTTTGTCAGTCAAACTTCTGTCAGTCAACAATCTGTCAGTTAAACTTCTGTCAGCCAAACTTCTGTCAGTCAAACCTCTGGCAATCAACATTCTGTCAGTCAAACCTGTCTAGGTGAACCTTTTGTCTGTCAAACTTCTGACAATCAACATTCTGTCAGTCAAACCTCTGTAATTCAACTTTCTGTCAAACAACATTCTGTCTATCAACATTCTGTCAGTCAGCATTCCGTCCTTCAAATTTCTGTCAGCCAACATTCTGTAAATCAAACCTCCGTAAATCAACATTCGTTCAGCCAAAATTCTTTCTGTCAAACCTCTGTCAGTCAACATTTCTGTCACTCAAACCTCTGTCAGTCAACATTCTGTCAGTCAAAGCTCTGTCAGCCAAGATACTGTCAGCTAACATACTGTCAGTCAAACTTCTATCAGTCATCATTCTGTCTTTCAAACCTCTGTAAGAACCTTCTATCAGTAAAATCTCTAACAGTCAACATTCTATCTGTCAAACCTCTGTAAATCAACATTTTGTCAATCAACATTATGTCACTCAACATTCTGTAATTCAAACATCTATCAGCCAACATTCTGTCTGTCAAACTCTTGTCAGCCAATATTCTGCCAGTCAAGCATCTGCAAGTTAACATTCTTTCAGTCAACATTCTGCAAGTCAAACATTTGTAAGTCATCATTCTGTCAATCAAACTCTGACAGTCCACATTATGACAGCGACATGTTGTAAGTTTGATCAAGTACCATCTTTCTCGGCATGTCTTATCATGGCTGATTCTACCAATGTTGTAGGTTTTATCAAGTGCCATCATTCTCAGCATGTCTTATCATGGCTGATTCTACCAATGTTGTAGGTTTTATCAAGTACCATCTTTCTCAGCACCTCTTATCATGGCTGACTCCACCAATGTTGTAAGTTTTATCAAGTACCATCTTTCTCGGCATGTCTTATCATGGCTGACTCTACCAATGTTGTAGGTTGTGTCAAGCACCATATTTCTCAGCACCTCTTATCATGGCTGACTCTACCAATGTTGTAAGTTTTATCAACTACCATCTTTCTCGGCATGTCTTATCATGGCTGACTCTACCAATGTCGGATTTGTTAAACTGGCCATACTAAGAGAAATCAATGTGTGACATATCTGTACTTTCCCAGCTCTTCGTGGAAGCATTGACAGTATGTCCTGTATCACACTGTGACAATATTCTATAGCACACTGTGACAATATGTCCTGCAGCACACTGTGACAATATGTCCTGTAGCACACTGTGACAATATGTCCTGTAGCACACTGTGACAATATGTCCTGTAGCACACTGTGACAATATGTCCTGTAGCACACTGTGACAACATGTCCTGTAGCACACTGTGACAACATGTCCTGCAGCATACGGTGACAATATGTCATGCAGCACACCTGTGGAGAACATACACCAACAATTCTGTCCCTGAACCACCTGCTCCATGTTGGTGCAACTTTCAGACCAAAAGTTCACGTTAGAACATACATAAATGTTGCAGAGAAGTGAGTGAGTTATATCTAGGCCAGTCTCAGGGAAACTTTGCAGGCAGAACAATCTCAGGGATTCATTGCAGGAAGAACAATCTCAGGGAAACTTTGCAGGCAGAACAATCTCAGGGATTCATTGCAGGCAGAACATTCTCTTCTATGGGATATTTTCCCACTCACCTCTCACTAACCTATCATTTATCTCTCACACATCTCTCACTCATCTCTTACTCATCTCTCACTCATCTTTCACTCATCTCTCACTAACCTCTCACTTATCTCTCACTCATCTCTCACTAACCTCTAATTCATTTCTCACTCATCTCCCAATCATCTCTCACTCATCTCTCACTAACCTCTCATTCATCTCTCACTCATCTCTCCCTCATCTCTCATTTATCTCTCAATCATCTCTCACTAACCTCTCATTCATCTCTCACTCATCTCTCACTCACCTCTCACTCATCTCTCACTCATCTCTCCCTCATCTCTCATTCATCTCTCAATCATCTCTCACTAACCTCTCATTCATCTCTCACTCATCTCTCACTCATCTCTCACTCACCTCTCACAAACATCTCACTCATCTCTCACTCATCTCTCCTTAACCTCTCACTCATCTCTCACTCATCTCTCACTGAACTCTCACAAATCTCTCACTAATCTCTTACTCTTCTCTCACTCATCTCTCATTAATCTCTCACTAACCTTTCACTCATCTCTCACTAACCTCTCACTCATCTCTCACTCATCTCTCACTAAGCTCTCATTCATATCTTACTAACTTTTCACTCATCTCTCACTCATCTCTCACTCATCTCTCACCAACCTCTCACTCATCTCTCACTAACCTCTCATTTATCTCTCACTAAGCTCTCACTCATCTCTCACTAACCTCTCATTCACCTCTCACTAATCTCTAACTAATCTCTCACTAATCTCTCATTCATCTTTCACTAATCTCTCACTCATCTCTCAATAACATCTCATTCATCTCTCACTCATCGCTCACTAACCTCTCATTTATCTCTCACTAATCTCTCACTCATCTCTCACTAACCTCTCACTCATCACTAACTAATCTCTCACTCATCTCTCATTAATCTCTCACAAATCTCTAACTCATCTCTCACTAACCTCTCACTCATCTCTCACTAACCTCTCACTCATCTCTCACTAACCTCTCACTCATCTCTCACTAACCTCTCACTCATCTCTCATTCATCTCTAACGAACCTCTCACTGACCTCTCATTCATCTCTCACTCACCTCTCACTAATCTCTCACTTATCTCTCACTCATTTCTCACTAATCTCTTACTTTTCTCTCACTAATCTCTCATTCATCTCTCACTAATCTCTCACTCATCTCTCACTCATTTCTCACTAATCTCTTACTCTTCTCTCACTAACCTCTCACTCATCTCTCACTCCTCTCTCACTAATCTCTCACTCATCTCTCATTCATCTCTCACTCATCTCTCACTAACCTCTCACTAATCTCTCATTCATTTCTCACTCATCTCTAACTAATCTCTCACTCATCTCTCACTCATCTATCATTCATCTCTCACTAACCTTTCACTCATCTCTCACTCATCTCTCACTAACCTCTCACTAATCTCTCACTCATCTCTCACTAACCTCTCACTCATCTATCACCCATCTCTCTCTAATCTCTCTCTCATCTCTCACTAATCTCTTATTCTTCTCTCACTCATCTCTCACTCATCTCTCACTAACCTCTCACTCATTTCTCACTCATCTTTCACTCATCTCTCACTCACCTCTCACTCATCTCTCACTAACCTCTCACTCATCTTTCACTAACTTCTCACTCATCTCTCACTCATCTCTCGCTCATCTCTCACTCATCTCTCACCTTCACTTTATGTCGTTGTTTATCTTTTTATTCCCTAAAATTCGGACAAGCGTCTTCAGCTGACTCAGTCAGGCGTCTTCAGTCAAACGACTTCAACTGACTCAGTCAGGCGTCTTCAGTCAAACGTCTTCAACTAACTCAGTCAGGCGTCTTCAGTCAAACGTCTTCAACTGACTCAGTCAGGCGTCTTCAGCTGACTCATTCAAACTAGTTGTCTGTCAAAGGGCATAGATGAAATCTTTGAGACACATGCAGACACAAAGACAGACAGGCGGACAACAAACAGATTGATGGATAGATGGACTCATTATATCACTCACATACTTGACACTGCACACTTGTGTTCTATCACTCACATACTTGACACTGCACACTTGTGTTCTATCACTCACATACTTGACACTGCACACTTGTGTTCTATCACTCACATACTTGACACACCACACTTGTGTTCTATCACTCACATACTTGACACTGCACACTTGTGTTCTATCACTCACATACTTGACACTGCACACTTGTGTTCTATCACTCACATACTTGACACAGCACACTTGTATTCTATCGCTCACATACTTGACACTGCACAGTCAACTTTCTGCACTGACCAGACATGCTACAGCTCGCAGGCAGGGAAAACATTTTAAAAGAAACAACGCAAAAATACCCCCTCCTCCCTAACCCCCACCCGACCCCAACAAGGACTTTTCTCAAAGGGAGAGGGCATGAACAAGGAGAGTGGGGCGAGGCAGTTTCAAGGTCGTCATTTCGCTGCGTCAAGCAAATCTGAGAAACCTACATCATGTAACCTTTCATCTCCCGCCTCCTAATTTTCAGGTTAAAGTTACACATAGTGGTTTTCAAGTTGTGCCTTAAAGCTACACACAGAGGTTTTCAATATGTGCCTTAAAGCTACACACAGAGGTTTTCAATATGTGCCTTAAAGCTACACACAGAGGTTTTCAATATGTGCCTTAAAGCTACATACAGAGGTTTTCAAGTTCTGGTTCTTTCCGTGCCATTGGTCACTATATCGACCCTTCCGGTTTCCCCGATCTGTGCCAATGGTCAATATAGCGACTCCTGGTTTCTTTTAATAAAACAACCGGTGTAACATTTAGATTGTACATATTTCGTCTGCGTTTCCGGTGACACTTTTCAAAATGGTGAAAGAGTCCTTAGTTACGAGCGATGCCGGGGGAGAAAAAGGAAGAGAAACATCGAAAATTTTCAATTTTTGATGATGTAGATAGGGCTATGGACATGGCCTGTGACCACTTCACTGCTCTTGAATGTATCCCAAGTAGATCTAGACATATTAGACGACTGGAGAAGTAGTTAGGAGGTTAATTCAGACATTAATTTAGCGAGAATGCAACACAGAATCACAATACGAGATCGACAAGTAGATCTAGACGTCTCAGATGGTAAGTAGTGTAGATCTAGACCTAGCCGACCGGTGAGCTGGGTACAGTCATTGTCTAAAAACATCACATTACTTCTTTTTTTCCTATAAAACTCTGCATTTATGAAATCTTCATACATTTAGTTCTATATGAAAAGTAATAAGTACACGGGAGTACATGGAAATACTGTTTTCCATTCCATTTGACAACTATACCCCTTATACAGATCAAGACCCGCGCTTTTATTCCGGCACCCAACTGAACGTCCGCCTTTCTTCCTGTGGCACCGGAAGAGCTGAAAATAACACAGAGGTTTTCAAATTGTGGCTTAAAGTTGCAAATAACATAGAGGTTTTCAAGTTGTGGCTTAAAGATACACATAGAGGTTTCATGTTGTGGCTTAAAGATACACATAGAAGTTTTCAAGTTGTGGTGTAAAGCTGGAAATAACATAGATGTTTTCAAGTTCTAGCTTAAAGCTACGCATATAGGTTTTCAAGTGGTGGCTAAAAACTACAAATAACATAAAATTTTCAGGTCGTGGATAAAGACGCAAATATTATTATAGCTTTAAAGTTTGGCTTAAACTCACACAAACATAGAAGTTTTCAGATTTTGGTTTAAACCTACAAATAACAAAGAGGTTTTCAAGTTATGGCTTAAAGCTACAACTTACAGAGGTTTTCAGGTTGTGAAATAAGGCATGAATATTATTAGAGTTTTCAAGTTGTGGCCTAAAGCTACAAATAACAGAGGTTTTCAAGTTGTGGCTTAAACCTACAAATAACATAGAGCTTTTCAAGTTGTGAATAACGGTACGAATATTATTAGAGTTTTCAAGTTGTGGCTTAATGCTACAAATAACATAGAGGTTATCAGGTTGAGTCTTAAAGTTGGAAATGACATAGAGGTTTTCAAGTTGTGGATCAAGGCACGAATATTATTCGAGTTTTCAAAATGTGGCTTAAAGCTGTAAATAACACAGAGGTTTTCAGGTTGAGGATTAAACTTACAAATAACATAGAAGTTTTCAAGTTATAGATCAAGCACCAATATTATTAAAGTTTTCACGTTTTGGACTAATCAACGAATATTATTAGAGTTTTCAAGTTGTCGCTGAAAGCTACAAATAACATAGAGGTTTTCAGGTTGTAGATGAAGGCATGAATATTATTAGAGTTTTCAAGTTGTGGCTTAAAGCTGCAAATAACACAGTTTTTCAAGCTATAGCTTAAAACTATGCATAGAGTTATTCACTTTATCGAATGTTTATAGTAGTGTACGAAGCATAAGTATAGGTCCGTTTTTCCTTCAATTGACTTTTCCATCAATGTTCTAAATATATATACACACACACACACACACACACACACACACACACACACACACATATATATATATATATATATGGCATTACATGTGCCTTTTGCTTCGAAGAATCGAAGAAGTCACACTGTTCTTCAGCGATTTCTGATTTTATTTTGCTCCTGACTCTTCTCATAACAATATGAAGCAGGATTTTAGTAACGTGGCTCGTAAGACTAATGGTTCGATGGTCTTCACATTCAATTGCACTTTGTTTCTTTGGTAGGGCAATGAAAATTGATTGCAAAAGGTTTGATGGGAGACAGTTACTGTTATAGATGTCATTCAGCAATCTGGTAATTATTTCTATGCCAAGCTCTCCTAATGCTTTCAATTCTTCCTTGGTGATTTTATCTGGTTCTGGTGCTTTGTTGTTCTTCATGTGTTTGATGGCTTCTTCCACTTCTGCTTTTAATGTTGGAGGTCCCTCATTATTATTTCGTATATCTCTTTCGCTTCTATTGTCCTCATAGAGCTCTCTAATATATTCGCTCCATCTTGCCATTATTTCATCTCTGCCCATTAATGTATGCCCCTCCTTTGACTTCAGACAGTCTTGTGGTATGTTCTTTTGTTTGTTAACTCCTTTATTTGTTTGTACATATCTCTTGCGTTTCCATGATGGTGTGTCTCTGTTTCACTACATTTCTTATTTAGTCACTCCTCCTTAGCTTTATTGCATTTGTGTCTTGTTTATTTATTTATTGTGTCATATTCATCTTTATCGTCCTTAAGATTTCTTCTCCGATCCATTAGTTGCAAAATTTCTTCTGCCATCCACCCCTGTTTAACGTGTCTTTTATTTGGAGGTAGGATTTCGATAGATGTTTGCTGAATAGAGACTTTGAGTATACTCCATTGTTCATCAATCATTTAAATCTTCTCTATATCATTATATCTGTTGTGTACTATGGTCCTATATTGTTCTTGTATTGCTTTATCTTTCCGTAACCGCTCTCTATCTAGTTCTTTGTTTTTAGCTGCTACTTTTAACCTCTTTAGCCTGATTCTCACTTTTTCTACGACTGGGATGTGGTCACTGTTGCAGTCTGCGCTTGGTCTTGTTTTCACGGATATTAGTGAGTTCTTGAATCTTCTGTTGATCATAATATAATCTATCTGGTTATGTATGTTATTATTTGGGCTTTTCCATGTCCATAGTCACTTTGGGTGTTGTTGAAGCCAAGTATTTCCTATTATCATTTTATTCTTTTCTGCCCACTCAATCATCTCTCCTCTTGTACTTCTGATTCCTAGCCCAAACTTGCCAGTAGCTTCATTGTCTTGTTCAGTCCCTACTTGCCAGTAGCTTCATTGTCTTGTTCAGTCCCTACTTGCCAGTAGCTTCATTGTCTTGTTCAGTCCCTACTTGCCAGTAGCTTCATTGTCTTGTTCAGTCCCTACTTTCGGGTTTGAATCACCCAGCACAAAGTTTACTTCCATTGTTTTGCATTATTTCATTGCATGTCCAGATTGTTGTAAAATTCTTTTATCTCATCATCAGCTTTCTAAAGTTGATGCGTATACTTGGATGAGATTTGTGTCTATTGGGTGGCCCTATAATTTAACCATTAACACTCTGTCTGATATGCACCAGAAACCTTTCACAGTTCTAGCTGTCTTCTTATCCAATATTATGCCAACTCCATTTCTGCGCTGGTTTCCCCCGGAATATATTATTTTGAGTATATATAATATATCAATACTACAAGAACTTAATATTGAAGAAGGCTGGCTAGTAAAGACAATTAAAGAGAGAAAACTTAAATATTTTGGACACATTGAACGTCAAGATAATCTAGAGAAAACCATCTTGGAAGGGTACATAATGGGAAAAAGAAAGAGAGGAAGACCAATGCGAAGATGGCTGCAAGACATCGTTGATGATCTGCAAAATTGATGCATGGTCTTGCTCACAATCGAGAGGCCTACAGGAGTGCTCTTAAGGAGGCAAAGTTCTGCAAGGGACAGGCAAATAAATGAATGAATATGATCTCTGCTTCCTGCTCCAGTCCATCTCATTTTACATAAACCGAGGGTGTTAATTTCCATTCTTTTCATTTCTTGTTCGATGTTTTCCAGGCTTCCAAGTTCTGTTAATGTTCTAATATTCCATGTTACAATTACTGCGCTGTTACTTGTGTTTTATTTGCGTACAGTAGTTGCATGACGATCTGGTATCACCTGTGGCACGTGATAGTCCCTACTGGACGAGGTAGTTCCACTGGAACCCCCATTAACGTCGTTATGATTCAAAGAATTGTAGATTGTCATGACTGTTCTTTGGAATGTACAGTGTTGGTTTCCCTTGCCTTCCACCGGTTTGTTTATGGTTTACTCAACTAGCCTTTGACTCTGGCCAGAGCCTACCCTTCAAGGCAGCAGGGAGTTTGAAATCAGAGTTTTCCTTCTCCTAGATGACAGTAACAGTATATACACATGTTGTCTTACAAATGTCTAGTACGTGAAGGACAACAATAACAACATACACACATGATCTATTTCAAAGGGATCGTACACGCTGGGCAATCAATAATAACTACATACACACATGATCTCTTAAAAATTCGTAGTACATCCTGGACAATAACAACATACACGCAGGGGCTATTAGAAATGTCTCGTAAATGCTAGACAAAAATAACACCATACACATATAGTTTACTACAGATGACTCGTACACGCTATACAACAATATTAACATACACACGTGGTCACATAAAAATGTATCGTACATGCTAGACAACAATAATAACATATACACATGGTCTCTTACAAATGTCTAGTCCATGCTGGACTACAATAACAACATACGCATATGGTCTCTCAGAAATGTCCGGTACATGCTGTAGAAGAATAACAAAGTATTGGATGGTCTCTTCTTACAAGTGTCTATCACATGCTAGACAACCAAACCAACATGCACATGGTCTCTTACAAGTGTCTATCACATGCTAGACAACCATACCAACATACACATGGTCTCTTACAAGTGTCTATCACATACTAGACAACCATACCAACATACACATGGTCTCTTACAAGTGTCTATCACATGCTAGACAACCATACCAACATACACATTGTCTCTTACAAAAGTCTAGTACATACTGGACAACAACAACAACATACACACATGATCTCTTACAAATGTCTCGTACATTCTAGACAATAATATCAACATACACACATGGTCACTTACAAAAGTCTTGTATATACTAGACCACAATAACAACATACACACACGGGCTCTTAGAAATCTCTAGTATTTGCTGAATAACAATAACAACATTCACGCATCTTCTCTTATAAATGTCTAGAATATGATAAACAACAATAACAACATACACACATGGTGTCTTACATATGTTTAGTCTATGCTGGTCTACAATAACAACTTACGCATATGGTATCTTACAAATGTCCGGTACGTTCTGTACAAGAATAACAACGTACTTGCATGATCTCTTCTTACAAATATCTAATACATGCTAGACAATAGTTGCAACATACACGCATGGTCTCTTACAAATGTCTAGTACATACTGGACAACAGCAACAACATACACCCAAGGTCTATTACAAATGTCTAGTACATGCTGTATTACGAGAACACCAAATAAACGAATACTTTTTTCATAAAGGTAGTTTCAGATTTAAATTTCAGATATAAATTTCTAGTAATAGGAAGTTGTAAAATGTCTGTACTAAGACATTGTCTCTAATACCTCCAGGGATGGCACATGATGATGGTTTCAACCCACTAACATAGACTCTAATTAGGGTATGATAATGGAGATGTTTGTGAGTTCCAAACTCGATTAATAATAAAGATATTTAGCAGATCCAAACTTGGTATGATAATAATGATGTTTATGAGATCCAAGCTTGGAATAATAAAATGATGTTTATAAGATCCAAGCGTGGTATGATAATAATGATGTTTGTGAGATCCAACTTGGAATAATAAAATTACATTTATGAGATCCAAGCGTGGTATAATAATAAAGATGTTTATAAGATCCAAGCTTGGTATAATAATAATGATGTTGATGAGATCCAAGCTTGGAATAATAAATGATGTTTATAAGATCCAAGCTTGGTATGATAATAATGATGTTTGTGATATCCAAGCTTGGAATAATAAATGATGTTTATAAGATCCAAGTTTGGAATAATAAATGATGTTTATAAGATTCAAGCTTCATCAATTTGCTCTTCCTACAGCTGTTCTGGATACCGTATCGATTATGATTATTTTGGTGATGTTAGGAACAATATTGATCATGATGACAAACACGATGTTGGCGTGTGTCCTGGTCATGATTACACTTATAAGCATGACGAAATGATGATACTGAAGATGTCAGTGATGTTCTTGCAAATAACATCACTCTGCTGATATGGCAATGAAGTTGAAATTTAGAATGCTTCCTACTACACTCACCAGGAACATAACGATGTTAAAATGAGGTTTGAACTCAAACCTCTTGTCACTGATACATGATATCAGTCTCTACCTTTAATTCTATTTTTAGAATTGATATCAGCTGATAAACCATTTTTATATTTTAGAGACTTGTGTTAACAGCAACAGAGTTTATTCAACAAAAGCAGACGCTCTAGCATAGATCCATGAATGACGCTATATTAGTGCTAGGATAGATACTTTTATGAATGACGTTATATTAGTGCTAGCATAGATACATTCATGAATGACGCTATATTAGTGCTAGCATAGATACATTCATGAATGACGCTGTATTAGTGCTAACATAGATACATCCATGAATGATGCTATATCAATTCTAGTATAGATGCATCAATGAATGACGCTATATCAGTTCTAGTATAGATACATCCATGAATGGCGCTATATCAGTTCTAGTATAGATACATTCATGCATGATGCTATATTAGTGCCAGCATAGATACATCCAACCAATGTCTGACAGATTTTATAGGTTTTAATTTGACATATAAATTTTTGATTACCTTCCGCTTATGTCTGTAACAGCTCCATGTCCTAATTCAGTTATTTCTGCTGGTTCTTGTCACACGAGATTTGTAATATTGAATTATGATTCAGTCACAATAAGAAGCCTGACATATTGTCATGTTGTACTGCTTTATCTTCCACCTCTTCATCAGTCTCACTTTGGATCGTTGCTTAGTTCTGCCTCGTCCAGGCATATGATGTTTGCATGTTGTCTTTGTTGTACCGAACTTGTACAGGCGGGAAAGAGGCGCCTTGAAACATCTTGCTACCGCTGCCTTGCGGGTAGGACAGGGAGTCCAAAGGCTAGCGGAGAGTCCGTACACAAACCGGCAGAAGGCAACGGGAAACCACTGTTGTAGCTCCCAAGAACGTTATTATTATGTTTATTCAGAGCAATAAATTTGTCATTAACGACGTTAATGGATATTCCTCTGGAACAGCCTCATCTGTTAGGGCAGCTTACGAGCCACAGGTGAGGCCAGTTCGTCATCATACTACTGGAGGGAAAACTTCATTCATTCATTTATTTGCATGTCCCTTGGGGAACTTTGCATCCCTAACATTTTCCTGTAGGCCTATCGGTTGTGAGAAAGATGGTCTGCTGCTGATGTATCCATTTGCAGATTATCAACGATGTCTTGCAGCTATCTTCGCCTTGGTCTTCCTCTATTTCTTTTTCCCATTATGTACCCTTCCAAGACGGTTTTCTCTAGATTATCATGACGTTTAATGTGTCCAAAATATTTAAGTTTTCTCTCTTTAATTCTCTTTACTAGCAAGCCTTCTTAAATATTAAGTTCTTGTAGTATGGATATATTTATTCTTTTTTGTATCCATGATATTTGAAGAACTCTTCTGTAGCATTTACATTCAAAGGCATTTATGTGTTTCTCAGCTGTTTTGTTAAGTGTCCAAGTCTCACAGACATATGTTGCGATGGGAAAGATGTATGACCTTAAAAATCTTATTTTTGTAGTTCTGTCTGTTTCTCTCCACAGATTCTATAGTTGTTTTACTTTCTGAAGAGCGATAGATGTCCTCCTTTTAATTTATATCATTATATCTCCAGTATTAGTTAGCAGTGATCCAAGATATTCAAAACTCTCCACTGCTTCCAGTTTTTCCTCAGTGATACATATATCAGCTGCATTGTTTGTTTTAACAGTTGTCATCAATTTAGTTTTAGTTTAGTGGCAAAACTAACAAGTTCAAAATAGCAACATGAAATGTTAGAACTTTATTCCAGGCTGGAAAATTAGAAAATGTAAAGAGGGAAATGGAAAGGATGGAGATCAACATTTTAGGAATGAATGAAGTTAGATGGACAGGTGCAGGAAGATAAACCCTGATAAATATACAATGATATATTCAGGAAGTGAGACCTATGAACGAGGAGTAGGAATAATATTTGACGAACAAACAACAAGGACAATTGTAGGATATTTGAACATCTCGGACCGAGTCCTGCTAGCCTAACTGAAAGAACGACCACTAAACATAAATATTATACAAGTGTATGCTCCAACATCTGAAAGTTCTGAAGAGATGAACAGCTATTTTATAATGACATAAAGACAGCCCTAAAACACATAAAGCCACATGAAGTTACCATAGTCATGGGAGATTTTAATGCCAAAGTTGGTAAAGCAGAAACTTCAGACATCGTTGGTGACTATGGACTGGGGGAGAGGAATGATAGAGGTAGTAAATTAATTGAATGGGCAAGAATATATAGCATCATCATTGCATTGTTGATTAATACGTAGTCTATCTTGTTAAAAGTCTTTTTATCTGGGCTGCACCACGTTGACAGTCTCGGTCCGAGATGTTCAGATATCCTACAGTTGTCCTTGCTGTTTGTTCATCAAATATTATTCCTACTCCTCGTTCATGTTTCTCACTTACTGAATATATTATTGTACATTTATCAGAGTTTATCTTCCCTGCACCTGTCCATCTAACTTCACTCATTCCTAAAATTTTGATCTTCATCATTTCCATTTCCCTCTTTATATTTTCTAATTTTCCAACCTGAAATAAAGTTCTAACATTCCATGTTGCTATTTTGAACTTGTTAGTTTTGCCACCAGTAGCTTGATGACGATCTGGCCTCACCTGTGGCTTGTGAGCTGCCCTACCGGACGAGGCTGTTCCAGAGGAACATCCATTAACGTCGTTCATGACAAATCTGTTACTATGAATAAGGATGAATGAATGAATGAATGAATAATCTTTATTTTTCAAGGGTAAAGAATTGGGCACGCAGGCCCGTCTTACATTCTGCCCTTCATCACTCCATCTTTCATTCTTCCCACACACTTGATTTAGTACAAAAATACAAATTAAATTAGTAAAAACATATCAAAAGAGTGTAAGATTTAACTACTACATTCAAGGTAAAAGAGAAGAAGTAATTAACCTAATAAAATAGCACTCAAGCACACATACACCCGCAGACATATACATAAATAAAAATACATTGTAAATACAGATCTTCTAACATATGTTTTTTTAAAACAAACATTAAAATAATTTCTAACAATATCTAACAAGTTGCTTTTCTAACTATGTCACTGAAGTACTTGATGGTTTACGAGCCATGTGTTGAGAGAGTGCTGGCTATTTTATGGAGGCATATAATTACAAGCAAGTAAATAATGAAACAGGTTTGAGTTAAAGGATGAAGTATTACCAATGGATTTTAAATTGTAGGGGAGGGTGTTCCAGAGCTGTACTGCAGAGTATGCAAGGCTTTTCTTGTACATATCAATTCTGGGTTTAGGAAGAAGACAGTTTTTTTAAACGCTGGCTATGTTTAGTGTTATACGTAAACAGTGACCACAAGTAAGGTGGAGCATTGTGCGACAGAATTCTGTGAACAAACTTAACTTTGTTAAAAATGATTCTATTTTTGAGGGGTAGAATTTTGAGTTGTTTGTGTTGATCTACAGTCTGTACTGGGTGTTTGTCACAATAAGATTTAATGCTCGCTTGTGAAGTGAGTTGAGCCTTTTTGTGTTTGAGACTGAGCATCCATCCCAGATTGTGGAACAGTAATCTAAGTGTGTTTGTATGTGTGATATGTAGTATATATTTCTTGTGTTTTTGTCGATAAAGTGTTTAATTTTGGCTAATTGGTAAACTTTCTGTGCAATCAAATTTGTTAGGTTATGTACGTGAGAATTCCAAGTTAAATGCTGATCAATGATGAGTCCTAGGGTTTTATGTTCATGAACATTTTCTATTGCCTTAGTCCCAGCACAAAGCTGTAGTGAAGTTTTAGTTGCGTTTTGCAGTTTCTGTCTTGTAGTGATGAGCATGGATTTTGTTTTGTTGGTGTTTATCAACATACCATTTTTATTGCTCCATTTAATCAAACTGTTTATATCATTTTGGAGCGTTGTCTGTAGGTTATTGATGTCATATTCACTATTGTAAACAGTACAGTCGTCAGCGAAAAGATCACATGAAGAGTGCTTTAAATGTAGTGGTAGGTCGTTAATATAGATAGCAAAGAGAAGAGGACCAAGAATGGAGCCTTGAGGAATACCGGTATCAACCACAGACGAGCCAGATATTTTGTTTCTAAAGCAAACTACTTGTTTTCTACCTGAGAGAAAAGATGTAATACATTTTGTTAGGTCAGGATGTAATCTATAGCCTTCTAGCTTTTTTGCAAGAATTTCATGATCAATCATATCGAAGGCTTTCTTAAAATCAACAAAGACAGCACCACACAATTTGTCATCATTTATATTAGACAGCCAGCTTTCTGTCATTTTAGTTAATGCTGTGTGGCAGGAGTAATTTGGTCTAAAACCTGACTGACTGTCTATTAGTAGACTATTTTCCTGCATGTGGAGCAGAGTTAACTTTTGTATATGTTTTTCAAGAGGTTTAGATAGTGATGACAGAATGGATATGGGTCTATAGTTTGAGAGGTCACTAGTCTGTCCAGATTTAAAAAGAGGAAAAACTTTGGCGAGTTTAAAAGCGTCAGGGAAATATTTTTTGTCAATACACAAGTTTTATAAGTATGTTAGTGTGTCTGTGATAACTGGTGCAGCGTAGCGTAGTATCTTGTTACTAATGTCATCACATCCTGCTGAGTTAGTGTTCTTTAAGGACCGGATGTAGTTATAAACCTCACCGACTGTGAGGAAAGGAATATTAATTTTTTTTAGCTTTACACATTTACTGTCGCTGAAAGTTTTCAACACTCTCAGGTCGCAATTAGGGGTCGGTAATGAAGATTTTAGAGTACTAATTTCTTCCCTAAAATGTTCACTGAAGTTAGTGCAAGTATGTTCACCATTAAGTGTTTGTGGGTCAGTTTGCTTCCTTTTATTTAAAGAGTATTAATCGCTTCCAAGCAAAGACTGCATTTCAGAGAATGAGAAACATATTAGCTAACACATCGTTATCAATGAATGTTAGAAAACGAGTCCTAAAATGCTATATTGAACCTATCTTGTTATATGGAAGTGAATCATGGACAATAGGCAAGTCTGCACAAAAATCATTGGAAGCAGCAGAAATGTGGTTTATTAGAAGAATGTTGCGAATCCCCTGGACAGCAAAAATAACTAATGAAGAATGTATGAGAATAGCTGGAGAGACAAAAAACCTGGCCAAAAAGATAAGAGAGAGACAGTGTACTTTCATAGGACATGCAATGAGAAGAGGGGGCATTGAAAATATTATAACAACAGGAAAAATAGAAGGAAGAAGATCAAGAGGAAGACCAAGAGAAATGATACTGGACAGTCTGACGGGATGGTGTGAGAGGAGATCACCAACTGAACTGATGGCCTGCATGAAGGATCGCGTACTCTGGAGAAGCATAATAGCCAACGCTAGTCGGCACGGCACCTGATAATGATGATGATTAATAGCTTTCCAGATTGATTTACTATCAGTTCTGTCTTTAACTAAATTTCTGAAGTAATTTTTCTTTTTCTGCCTAATTAAATACTGCACCTTATTCCTAAGTGAACGATAGCTACTGAAATTTCTGCTTTTGTGAGCTTCATCCCGTTTCCTCATGATTTGCAATATATCGGGAGTTATCCACGGGGATTTTGTTACGTGTTTAACTCTCATTTCTTTGATAGGGACATGCTTGTCAAAAATATTTCGAAATATCTCGATCCAGTATTCGATAGCCTCATCTGGATTTGTTAACTGGAAAACGTACGTAAGAGGTGAAGCTTTTAGATCAGTTAAAAATAATTCCAAGTTAAAGTTTTTAAAGTTTCTATATTTGATGCTGGTATGTTTGTGTTTTGGTATTTTATACCCCTTATGTGACCACGTACAGCAGACCGGGTAGTGATCACTCAGCGACACATGAGGGACAGTACATTCAGTAATGTTTCCTGGATCAGCTACATAAATATGATCTATTAGTGTTGATGATGATTCAGCAACTCTAGTAGGTTTGTTAACAATTTGGGAGAAGTTGTAAGATGTTAAAATGTTCTTCCATGTAGGATTTGGCTGATTAAGATCTATATTGAAGTCGCCTAGAATGATTATGTCCTTGAATTTATGAGTTACAGCATCATCCATCATGGTCGCAAAGTGATCATACCACTCGGCTGAAGCATTTGGATTTCGGTATATAAAACTAATTAGAATTGGACTAAGATTTGATATTTTGATTTCTAGCATAATACATTCAACCTCTGATGTTTCCAGGTCTTCTCTTCTACAAAATTTAATTGTGTTAGAAATGTAAACGACTAAACCTGTCTCTAGCTTCCTAGTTGGGTCACGCCTGATCAAATTAAAACCATCTATTCTTATATCATTGTCTGTGATGTTCTTATGTAATCTGCTTTTAGAGAAACCAAAAATATGAAAATGTTGTTGAAGTATATGTGTAACCTCAGGGAGTTTTCCTAACTTCTCGGACATAGTCTAATGTGATCGGACGTGTTTATTTTAGCGCCTACATTTCAATTTTTACCAGTGTCATTTTATAAGATTGTGACGTGAAATGGATACCACTGGAATTCACTTGTGTTTGTGCTTGTGGTGAAATATGTGAAAATTAAAAAATCCATGTAGTTTGTTAAATATTTATCAAAATGTTAGAACAGTATATATAACATATATAAGCTCTTTGTCCAATACTTTCCTAGCCCGTGACCACGCAGTTTTCCTGCACCTGATGATGATGATGATGTACTGAACCTGTCGTTGTATCAACACAAATACAACAACAGCTTCCATGTTACAATTCTTTAGTGTATCAAAGCAAAATACAACAACAGCTTCCATGTTACAACTTGTTAGTGTATCAACATAAAATACAACAACAGCTTCCATGTTACAACTTGTTAGTGTATCAACATAAAATACAACAACAGCTTCCATGTTACAACTTGTTAGTGTATCAACATAAAATACAACAACAGCTTCCATGTTACAACTTGTTAGTGTATCAACATAAAATACAACAACAGCTTCCATGTTACAACTTGTTAGTGTATCAACACAAAATACAACAACAGCGCCCATGTTACAACCTGTTAGTGTATCAACACAAAATATAATAACAGCGCCCATGTTACAACTTGTTAGTGTATCAACACAAAATATAACAACAGCGCCCATGTTACAACCCGTTAGTGTATCAACACAAAATATAACAACAGCGCCCATGTTTCAACTTGTTAGTGTATCAACACAAAATATAATAACAGCGCCCATGTTACAACTTGTTAGTGTATCAACACAAAATATAATAACAGCGCCCATGTTACAACTTGTTAGTGTATCAACACAAAATATAACAACAGCGCCCATGTTACAACTTGTTAGTGTATCAACACAAAATATAACAACAGCGCCCATGTTACAACTTGTTAGTGTATCAACACAAAATGCAACAACATCGCACGTGTTCCAACTTTGTGATCTAGAACTGATAGGAGCTAATCACAAGGTGACATTTACATTTTATGTTCAAGTGGTGACCGTCATCTGATATGATTAATGTGATTAATGTGATTATCATTCAAAAATATTTTCTTGATATTACTGCATCATCCCTTTTTATTAAATATTTAGGTCAGTTGATAAATAATATGATTTGTTTACCTAATTCTGTTATCTTTCGTACAACTATTTTGACGTGTAAATAAGTTATCCAGTTTGTGTACAGCTTGTATACATGTACATAATATGCCTAGCTTGTGTACAGCTTGTATACGTGTACATAATATGCCTAGATTGTGTACAGCTTGTATACGTGTACATAACATAATATGCCTAGATTGTGTACAGCTTGTATACGTGTACATAATATGCCTAGATTGTGTACAGTTTTCAGAAATGTTTTAAATCTAATGTCGTAAAATGTTTCCTTCCATTATATAATTTGTCTGATCTCAGTCTTTTGTCAGTTTGTCCATTTTCAACACCTGTAAATGTTGGTGCCCCAAGTCTGTCAATATTTAGACACTATTTCAGCCCACGAGTAGGTCTGTGTTTAGACACTATTTCAGTCCACGAGTAGGTCTATGTTTAGACACTATTTTTCGCCCAAGAGTACGTTAATGTTTAGAAACTCTATGTCAATTTTTAGACAGGTTATCAGTCCACGAGTACGTCAATGTTTAGGCACTATTTTAGCCTTCGAGTACGTCAATGTTTAGACACTATTTTATCCCTAGAGTAGTCAGTGTTGAAACACTATTTTTAGCTCTCGAGTACGTCAATGTTTAGGCACTATACAGCCCACGATTGTTATCAAATTTACAGCAAAATATCGATCTGCTCAAAATGTATAAATTAGGAAAAAAGTAGGAGCAGCTTTATACTTAACGATTACAAGGTTGTGACGGTTCGGCGTGAACCTTCATACAAAAACATACAGAACGAAGAAACAGAGTTGGAGATAAAGTATAGATTCACATGAATGCTATTTTAACACATAATAATGAATAGAGCACTTAGCTGTAACTGTAAGAAGATGTGGCTTGTTCGACGCTGTGTGTCAGAAATGAGCATAGTAGGGCGTTGAGACTATTTAAATGGAGACCTGTGATGTGTGGTCGGTGGGTCGTAACTGGGGATGGTGGGTGGGGAAACCGTGGAGGGAAGAGAGAGTGGTACAATGTTAACCTAGCCAGGAGAAGTTGAAATAGATGATTATAGTTAAGGTAGAGGGGTTGTAATATTATGCTGTGAGGAGGTTCTGAACTATGTGTAACAAGTGAGAAGGAAGTGGAGCTTAGTGGAGAGGGATTATAATTGTTGAAGAGGAGAATGTTAGGTGTAACTGAATAGCGAGTTTAACCCGTGTGGTTGCAGCGTCCCATAATCCTGAATGTAGCGGTTCTCAAGCGCTAGGCGGTTTACGTCATTTGCATGACGTTGTTTGATGGCTTTTACCAGAACATCATATTTGTCTCTGTGGTTGGGGCCATTGAAATGATTTGGGACTGGTTTTGAAGAATGCTGGGCGATGTCGTACAGATGTTTTTGCATGCGGTCCCCTAATCTGAGCCCAGTCTCACCAATATATGTTATCCTGCATCTTTTGCATAGGATGACATATATCACATTACGGGACTCACGTGTGAATCCCTCATGAAGAGTGAGTGTATGTTTTTGTATGATTAAGGCTCATGTCGAAATGTCACAACTTTGTAGTCGTTAAGTAATAAAGTTGCTCCTACTTTTTTCCTAGTTTACACATTCTGGTATCACAGCTTCACTGCAATGCTTCGTGTATAGCTTGTATACATGTACATAATATGCCTAGCTTGTGTACAGCTTGTATACGTGTACATAATATGCCTAGATTGTGTACAGCTTGTATACGTGTACATAACATAATATGCCTAGATTGTGTACAGCTTGTATACGTGTACATAATATGCCTAGATTGTGTACAGTTTTCAGAAATGTTTTAAATCTAATGTCGTAAAATGTTTCCTTCCATTATATAATTTGTCTGATCTCAGTCTTTTGTCAGTTTGTCCATTTTCAACACCTGTAAATGTTGGTGCCCCAAGTCTGTCAATATTTAGACACTATTTCAGCCCACGAGTAGGTCTGTGTTTAGACACTATTTCAGTCCACGAGTAGGTCTATGTTTAGACACTATTTTTCGCCCAAGAGTACGTTAATGTTTAGAAACTCTATGTCAATTTTTAGACAGGTTATCAGTCCACGAGTACGTCAATGTTTAGGCACTATTTTAGCCTTCGAGTACGTCAATGTTTAGACACTATTTTATCCCTAGAGTAGTCAGTGTTGAAACACTATTTTTAGCTCTCGAGTACGTCAATGTTTAGGCACTATACAGCCCACGATTGTTATCAAATTTACAGCAAAATATCGATCTGCTCAAAATGTATAAATTAGGAAAAAAGTAGGAGCAGCTTTATACTTAACGATTACAAGGTTGTGACGGTTCGGCGTGAACCTTCATACAAAAACATACAGAACGAAGAAACAGAGTTGGAGATAAAGTATAGATTCACATGAATGCTATTTTAACACATAATAATGAATAGAGCACTTAGCTGTAACTGTAAGAAGATGTGGCTTGTTCGACGCTGTGTGTCAGAAATGAGCATAGTAGGGCGTTGAGACTATTTAAATGGAGACCTGTGATGTGTGGTCGGTGGGTCGTAACTGGGGATGGTGGGTGGGGAAACCGTGGAGGGAAGAGAGAGTGGTACAATGTTAACCTAGCCAGGAGAAGTTGAAATAGATGATTATAGTTAAGGTAGAGGGGTTGTAATATTATGCTGTGAGGAGGTTCTGAACTATGTGTAACAAGTGAGAAGGAAGTGGAGCTTAGTGGAGAGGGATTATAATTGTTGAAGAGGAGAATGTTAGGTGTAACTGAATAGCGAGTTTAACCCGTGTGGTTGCAGCGTCCCATAATCCTGAATGTAGCGGTTCTCAAGCGCTAGGCGGTTTACGTCATTTGCATGACGTTGTTTGATGGCTTTTACCAGAACATCATATTTGTCTCTGTGGTTGGGGCCATTGAAATGATTTGGGACTGGTTTTGAAGAATGCTGGGCGATGTCGTACAGATGTTTTTGCATGCGGTCCCCTAATCTGAGCCCAGTCTCACCAATATACGTTATCCTGCATCTTTTGCATAGGATGACATATATCACATTACGGGACTCACGTGTGAATCCCTCATGAAGAGTGAGTGTATGTTTTTGTATGATTAAGGCTCATGTCGAAATGTCACAACTTTGTAGTCGTTAAGTAATAAAGCTGCTCCTACTTTTTTCCTAGTTTACACGTTCTGGTATCACAGCTTCACTGCAATGCTTCGTGTATAGGTGTATACTTATGCACTAATTATCGATCTATTCAGGCCATTTTTAAACTCTAAGAAAGAAAGCAGAAATCAGGCTAAAATAAAAATTATATGAGGACAGCCCAAACGCTTGTGTCGACCTCATAAGATGTGCCTGGTTGATTCATCAAGTTACACAAGTCTAAACAGTCTTCTCTTATTTCTCTTCTACCAACAATGCAGAAAACATAGCGTATGATAAAAGTCATTTGTTCGGTTTTATTTGCATCAGGCATGCGGTCCGCAATCATGGAACAGATTTGGCCTTTCCAGTAAATAATTATTCCTTACTGCACTATTTCAAATTTTTCATGTTTCTTTGCGAAAGTTTTACTCTGATAATGAACACGACATTTTCTTTAGTCGTGATAGCTTTATGTGTGGCTCTCTTTAACTGGAGCCAACTCGACAAATTTTAGAAGCAGCATAAATTATCTGCAAATGTGTTTCAAACGCTTTGAATGTTTATATTTTTATATATGATTATTGTTTGTACAAAATATATGCATTTCTTATTGTATGCAATATAGATTCTAATATGTGTAGTTATTATTGTGTGTAATGTAGATTCTAATATATGCAGTTATTTTGTGTAATGCAGATTCTAATATCTCTCTCTCTCTCTCTCACTGAAACTTAAGTGCCCAGGGCACATGGGGCTTCCGCAAGGGTTTTCCACAAATGCCTGTCCTTTGCCTTTTTTTTTGCTCTTGCCCAGGTGAGCCCTCTATTGCTCAACGTCCTCTCTGTTGTTCTTCTCCATGTCTCTTTTCGTCTACCTTTACTTCTGTTCTCCTGTGGTGTCCATCTTAGTGCTGTTTTTGGTAGTAAGTTATCAGTCATTCGGAGCACATTCTAATATACGCAGTTATTATTGCATGTAATGTACAACAGAATTGGAAAATATCAACCTATAAAGCAAGGGGTGCGACAAGGATGTGTACTATCTCCAGACCTTTTTTCTCTCTATAGCGAGAATATTCTAAGAACAATCATCACAGAACCAGGCATAAAAATTGGAGGATACAATATTAACAACCTTCGGTATGCTGACGACACAGTACTGATAGCTGAGAATCAACAAGACCTGCAAAATCTCTTGGATAAAGAGATAAATGTACATTCTAATATAGGGAGTTGTTATTGCATGTAATGTAGATTCTAATATACTCAGTTGTTACTGTATGTAATGTAGATTCTAATATATTTAGTTGTTACTGTATGTAATGTAGAGTTTAACATACGCAGTTTTTGTTATTGTATATAACGTAGAGTATAATGCAGATTCTAGTGGTTATTTATGTAATGTAGGTTCTAATCATCATCATCATCATCAGTGCAGTGTCGACTGGCGTTGGCTATTATACTTCTCCAGGGTATACGATCCTTCATGCAGGCCATCAGCTCAGGTTGGTGATCTCCTCTCACACCATTCCGTCAGACTGTCCAGTATCATTTCTCTTGATCTTCCTCTTGATCTTCTTCCTTCTATTTTTCCTGTTGTTATAATATTTTCAATGCCTCCTCTTCTCACTGCATGTTCTATGAAAGTACATAGTCTCTCTCTTATCTTTTTTACAAGGTAAAATGTTAATGGGAAAAGAAGACATTGTGGACAGATGGACAGAGTATATCGGTGAGCTATCTGTTTTAAGATGAATGTATATTTTGTTTATGGGGGCCAGGAGAGCCCAAGCAGGATTTAGTTACATTTAGAGTATTACGCATTTATATATTGATATCATACGTGTTTTATTCTTGATAATATATATCTTCATGTCTTGAGAATGTAATGTCTGTGACGTGATATGGTATGTAGAGTGTATAATAAAATATTGATCTATTTTTATTGCTTGACTTTATAATGTGTAACAGATGTCATGTAATTGGTATGAATGAATGTTATTACACTGCATGACTGGCATGCAATATTGTCATATTCTATGAGGAATGTTAGAGAAGATGTAGACAAATAATGTTACGATGCCATAACAATTGGAGGTTATGAAATACCAGAGATTAGATATGCTGATGACACATTATTACTGTCCACAACACAAAAAGGAAAAACTAATTATGTTAGTCCGTAAGAACAGCGAAGAGCAGAACCTCTATCTTAATGCGAAGAAAACTAAATTGATGACAACTGACAAAACAAACAAGGCAGCTTAAATATATATCAATGAGGAAAAACTGGAAGAAGTGGAGAGTTTTGAATATCTTGAATCACTGCTAACTAATAATGGATATACAATGAGGGAAATTAAAAGGAGGACATCTATTGCTCTTCAGAAAGTAAAACAAATAAAGAATCTGTGGAGAGGAGCAGACAGAACTACAAAAATAAGATTTTTAAGGTCATGCATCTTTCCCATCGCAACATATGCCTGTGAGACGTGGACACTTAACGAAACAGCTGAGAAACACATAAATGCCTTTGAATGTAAATGCTACAGAAGAGTTCTCCAAATATCGTGGACACAAAAAAGAACAAATATATCTATACTACAAAAGCTTAATATTGAAGAAGGCTTGCTAGTAAAGAGGATTAAAGAGAGAAAACTTAAATATTTTGGACACATTAAACGTCATGATAATTTAGAGAAGACCATATTGGAAGGATACATAATGGGAAAAAGAAAAAGAGGAAGACCAAAACGAAGATGGCTGCAAGAAATCGTTGACGATCTGCAAATGGATGCCGCAGCAGCAGGCCATCTTGCTCACAACCGAGAGGCCTACAGGAGTGCTGTTAGGGAGGCAAAGTTCCGCAAGGGACATGCAAATGAATGAATGATTATTGCGTGTAATGTATAATCTAATATACGTGGTTATTGTTGTATGTAATGTAGATTCTAATATACGTATTTATTATTGTATATAATATAGAATCTAATAGAAGCAGCTGTTATTGATTGTAATGTAGATTCTAATATACACAGCTATTAGTGTGTGTAAAGTAGATTCAAATACACACCGTTATTGTTATATGTAAAGTAGATTGTAATATACCCATTTTTTTGTTATATGGTCTGTAGATTATAATATATGCTTTTATTATTGTGTTTAATTGGGATTCTAACATATGCAGATATTATTGTGAGTAATGTGGATTCTAATGTAAACTTAGCAGTGTGGTAAGTACACATTTATGGACACTTTGAGGAGGAACAGGACCTGAAACTGCAAGCCATAAATCCATGACCGACGTACTACCGTACTGGGTGGCCAGGTATAATTCCATCTCATCTACAACCCAGGATCTTCCCTCCAATGACACTGTATGCCAGTCATGCAGTGTAATAACATTCATTCATACCAATTACATGACATCTGTTACACATTATAATGTCAAGCAATAAAAATAGATCAATATTTTATTATACACTCTACATACCATATCACGTCACATACATTGCATTCTCAAGACATGAATATATATTATCATGAATAAAACACGTATGATATCAATATATAAATGCGTAATACTCTAAATGTAACTAAATAATGCCTGGGCTCTCCTGGCCCCCATAAACAAAACATACATTCATCTTAAAACAGTGCCAATGCACTTATTAATAGATGCAGCCGCCTCTGCTGCTATGAATCCACCTCTCTCCATACTACACATCTTCTTCATGTTGTACCAACGCACTGAAATATCATAATATGTATCTCCCCTTTAACTGTCAACGCACTGAAATATCATGATATATAACTCCTCTCGTGCCAACGCATTGAAATATCAAGACATAAATCTCTCCCTTGTGCCAACGCACTGAAATATTCTGACATAGCTCCCCATTTCTGCTCATGCACTGAAATATCATCAGGAATTAGCGAAATCTCCACACACAATGATAATGATATGAAATACACAGCACATATTATATTTCCACAATACATTTGATAGAACAGTAGCAGGTAGGTTGGAGCTAACACAAACAAAACGATTCAGCCCCGCCATGCCTGCTGGCAATGCTTTATCTCTCTTCCTGCTGCGAGTTCTTCCGTTATATATGAGCCTTCTATCCATCTGGATCACGTGAACGATGACGCTTTGCCACCACGCCGTACACTCAGGGGAACCGAGTGACCATTCAAACTAATATACGCAGTTGTTATTATATGTAATGTAGATTATAATTTAGGCAGTTGTTATTATATGTAATGTAGATTATAATTTAGTCAGTTTTTATTATATGTAATGTAGATTATTATTTACGCACTTGTTATTATATATAATGTAGATTATAATTTAGACAGTAGTTATTGTATGTAATGTAGATTATAATTTAGACAGTTGTTATTATATTTAATGTAGATTATAATTTAGGCAGTTGTTATTACATGTAATGTAGATTATAAGTTAGGCAATTGCTATTATATGTAATGTAGATTATAATTTAGGCAGTTGTTATTATATGTAATGTGGATTATAATGTAGACAGTTGTTATTATATGTGATGTAGATTATAATTTAGGCAGTTGTTATTATATGTAATTTAGATTATAATTTATGCATTTGTTATTGTATGTAATGTGGATTATAATTTAGGCCGTTGTTATTATATGTAATATAGATTATAATTTAGGAAATTGTTATTACATATAATGTAGATTATAATTTAGGCAGTTGTTATTATATGTAATGTAGATTGTAATTTACGCATTTGTTATTATATGTAATGTAGATTATAATATACGCAGTTGTTATTATATGTAATGTAGATTATAATTTACACTGTTGTTATTATATGTAATGTAGATTATAATTTACACTGTTGTTGTTATTATATGTAATGTGGATTATAATTTACGCAGTTTTTATTATATGTAATGTAGATTATAATTTACGCTGTTGTTGTTATTGTATTAATGTAGATTTTAATTTAGGCAGTTGTTATTATATGTAATGTAGATTATAATTTAGGCAATTGTTATTATATGTAATGTAGATTACAATTTACGCTGTTGTTATTATATGTAATGTAGATTATAACTTACACCGTTGTTATTATATGTAATGTAGATTATAATATACGCAGTTGTTATTATATGTAATGTAGATTATAATTTACACTGTTGTTATTATATGTAATGTAGATTATAATTTACGCTGTTATTGTTATTATATGTAATGTGGATTATAATTTAGGCAGTTGTTATTATATGTAATGTAGATTATAATTTACGCTGTTGTTGTTATTGTATTAATGTAGATTTTAATTTAGCCAGTTGTTATTATATGTAATGTAGATTATAATTTAGGCAGTTGTTATTATATGTAATGTAGATTATTATTTACGCAGTTGTTATTATATGTAATGTAGATTATAATTTACGCTGTTGTTATTATATGTAATGTAGATTATTATTTACACAGTTGTTATTATATGTAATGTAGATTACAATTTACGCTGTTGTTATTATATGTAATGTAGATTATAATTTACACCGTTGTTATTATATGTAATGTATGTTATAATTTACGCAGTTGTTATTATATGTAATGTAGATTATAATTTCCATGATTGCTGCTTGGGTATATATCTATACTACAAGAGCTTAATACTGAAGAAGGCTGGCTAGTGAAGAGGATTAAAGAGAGAAAACTTAAATATTTTGGACACATTAAACGTCATGATAATTTAGAGAAGACCATATTGGAAGGATACATAATGGGAAAAAGAAAAAGAGGAAGACCAAGACGAAGATGGCTGCAAGACAACGTTGACGATCTGGAAATGGATGCAACAGCAGCAGGCCATCTTGCTCACAACCGAGAGGCCTACAGGAGTGCTGTTTGGGAGGCAAAGTTCCGCAAGGGACATGCAAATGAATGAATGAGATTATAATTTACGCTGTTGTTGTTATTATATGTAGTGTAGATTTTAATTTACGCAGTTTTTTATGTAATGTAGATTATAATTTACGCAGCTGTTATTGTATGTAATGTAGATTCTTACATATACAGTTATTATTGTGTCTAATGTATATTCTAATATACGCAGATATTGTTGTGTGTAGTGTAGATTCTAATACATGCAGCTATTATTGTGTGTAATGTAGAATCTAATTACACAATTATTATTGTATGTACTCTAGATTCTTCCTACCACCTGATCTTCTTATCATGTTGTAGATGAACTCGGAAATCGATATTCGCTAAAATGGTAATCGATACAACACAAATTCTCAGGAAAGGGCGGGTACACGTGGATATAAGCTGGGTTTGTTTTAGGGAATTACTGAATTCCGATTACGCATGGACGATCACTGATCCATGTTATAGTACCGTCTGAAATACTTTAACTTTTTCCGGAACGGTTCTTTTCCACAACCCACATATAGTAGCACAGCCAAACATACATTCCTGGGGTTGGTGCCCCAGCACACAAGAAATCAGATCCGATCACGCAGGCACTAAGTGCAGGCAGAGAACCGATAACTGGAATCGACAAGCATGAAAACAAACAGTAAATACTACTACGCGCATGCGCAGACCACGACAGGAGACACGTGCGTGCGGCATGTATATATTGCGTGCAAGGACAATATCAATATCCTCCGCTACCCGGCTTGTTTATTTGATTAAACCAGGTGGGCACTTACAGTCATTGTGTCACTAGGTCACAGGATAGCCTACAAGAGAGACCTTGTCGCTAGATGTCTTAGGTTCAAACGACTGCTATGTGAAATATTTTAATGTACTTTTATTGTACTAGCTTGTGCTAGAGTAATAACAAGCTAGAACAGCCTCTATGAGGGAGAAAAGGGGGGGGGGGGTACTTCTCTAGCGCCTTCTACGAAGGTGGGTACTAAAGTATGTTTGGGGGGGGGGGTGGGAATTCTCTAGCGTCTTCTATGAGAGTGAGTACTAAAGTATGTTTGAGGGGGGGGGGTACTTCTCTAGGCTTTTTATGAGGGTGGTACTAAAGTGTGAGGTTGAGAGGGGGGTACTTCTCTAGGCTTTCTATGAGGGTGGGTACTAAAGTGTGAGGTTGAGAGGGGAGTACTTCTCTAGGCTTTCTATGAGGGTGGGTACTAAAGTGTGAGGTTGAGAGGAAGGTACTTCTCTAGGCTTTCTATGAGGGTGGGTACTAAAGTGTGAGGTTGAGAGGGGGGTACTTCTCTAGGCTTTCTATGAGGGTGGGTACTAAAGTGTGAGGTTGAGAGGGGGGTACTTCTCTAGGATTTCTATGAGGGTGGGTACTAAAGTGTGAGGTTGGGAGGAGGGGTACTTCTCTAGCGCCTGATTGTTTTCTGTTCTAGAGTTTGCATTTTTGTGTGTCCAAGAGTTTGTAGTTTTTGTGTACTAGACTGTGGTTTTTTGTGTGTCCAAGAGTTTGTAGTTTTTGTGTACTAGACTGTGGTTTTTTGTGTGTCCAAGAGTTTGTAGTTTTTGTGTACTAGACTGTGTGGTTTTTTGTGTCGTAGAGTTTGTAGTTTTTGTGTACTAGACTGTGGTTTTTTGTGTCGTAGAGTTTGTAGTTTTTGTGTACTAGACTGTGGTTTTTTGTGTCCTAGAGTTTGTAGTTTTTGTGTACTAGACTGTGTGGTTTTTTGTGTCCTAGAGTTTGTAGTTTTTGTGTACTAGACTGTGGTTTTTTGTGTCGTAGAGTTTGGTTTGTAGTTTTTGTATACTAGACTGTGGTTTTTTCTGTGTCCTAGAGTTTGTAGTTTTTGTGTACTAGACTGTGGTTTTTTGCGTGTCCTAGATTTTGTAGTTTTTGTGTACTAGATTGTGGTTTTTTTGTATCGTAGAGTTTGTAGTTTTTGTGTACTAGAATGTGTGGTTTTTTGTGTCCTAGAGTTTGTAGTTTTTGTGTACTAGACTGTGGTTTTTTTGTGTGTCCTAGAGTTTGTAGTTTTTGTGTACTATACTATTTTTTTTGTATGTCCTAGAGTTTGTAGTTTTTATGTACTAGACTGTGGTTTTTTGTGTGTCTTAGAGTTTGTAGTTTTTGTGTACTAGACTGTGGTTATTTGTGTGTCCTAGAGTTTGTAGTTTTTGTGTACTAGACTGTGGTTATTTGTGTGTCCTAGAGTTTGTAGTTTTTGTGTACTAGACTGTGGATTTTTGTGTGTCCTAGAGTTTGTAGTTTTTGTGTACTAGACTGTGCGGTTTTTAGTGTGGTAGAGGTTTTATTTTTTGTGTCCTAGTCTGTATTGTTTGTTTTTTTTTGTGTTCTATCGTTTGTATATTTGTTCCTTAGAGTTTGTATTTTTGTGCACTAGAGTTTGTATTATTTCGTCTTAGAGTTTGTATTTTTTGTGTCCTAGTCTGTGTGGTTTTTTGAGCCCGTGAGTGTAGATTTTTTTGTCTCCTAGAGTTTGTATTTTTGTGTCCTAGTGCTTGTACTTTTTTGTATCCTACACTGTGTGGTTTTTGTGGCCTACTGTTTTTTTGTGTCCTATTGTTTATATTTTTTTGTGTCCTAGACTGCGTGTTTTTATATCCTAGACTGTGTGATTTTTTTTTGTGTTCTCTCTTCTTTTTATATCCTAGTTTCAATTTTTTGTGTACCAGAGTTTGTTTTTTTGTCTTAAAGTTTGTATATTTGTGTCCTAGAGTTTGTATTTTATGTGTTCTAGACTTTGTGGTTTTTATTTCCTAGAGTTTGTATTTTTATGTGTCCCAGAATTTTTATTTTTGTGTGCTAGAGTTTGTATTTTTGTGTCCTAGAGTGTGTATTTTTATGTCTTAAAGTCTGTATTTTTTGTGTCTTAGATTGTGTGATTTTTTGTGTGTTCTCTCTTCTTTTTATATCCTAGTTTCAATTTTTTGTGTACCAGAGTTTGTTTTTTTGTCTTAAAGTTTGTATATTTGTGTCCTAGAGTTTGCATTTTTGTGTCCTAGACTGTGTGGTTTTTATTTCCTAGAGTTTGTATTTTTATGTGTCCCAGAATTTGTATTTTTGTGTGCTAGAGTTTGTATTTTTGTGTCCTAGAGTGTGTATTTTTATGTCCTATAGTCTGTATTTTTTGTGTCTTAGATTGTATGATTTTTTGTGTCTTAAAGATTGTATTTTTGTGTCCTAGATTGTGTGATTTTTGTGTCTTAAAAATTGTATTTTTGTGGCCTAGATTGTGTGATTTTTGTGTCTTAAAGATTGTATTTTTGTGTCCTAGATTGTGTGATTTTTGTGTCTTAGAGATTGTATTTTTTGTCCTAGATTGTGTGATTTTTGTGGCTTAAAGATTGTATTTTTTGTGTCCTAGATTGTGTGATTTTTGTGTCTAAAAGATTGTATTTTTTGTGTCCCAGATTGCGTGATTTTTGTGTCTTAAAGATTGTATTTTTGTGTGCTAGAGTTTGTATTTTTGAGTCCTAGGTTGTGTGGTTTTTGTTTTCTAGAGTTTGTATTTTTGGTGACCTATCGTTTGTATATATTGTTTCCTACATTTTATATACTTTTTTTTGCTAGAATTTGTATGTTTTGTGTCATGATGTTTGTGTTTTTGTGTCGTAGAGTTTATATTTTTTTAGTCCAAGTCTTGTAGTTTGTGTGTCCTGCTGTGCTTTCTGTCCTATAGTTTGTATTTGTGTGTGTCCTAGACTGTGCAGTTGTTTGTGTCCTAGAGTTTGTATTTTTTATCCTAGACTGTGTGGTTTTTTGTACCCTAGAAGTTGTATTTTAAATGCACTAGAGCTTGTATTTTTGTGTCTTAGAGTTTGTATTTTTTGTGCCCTAAAATGTGTGATTATTTCTGTGTTAAAATGTGTATTTTTTGTGTCCTAAACTGTTGTTTTTTTATGTACGAGATTTTGTATTTTTTGTACCCTAGAATTTGTATTTTAAATGCACTAGAGCTTGCATTTTTGTGTCTTAGAGTTTTTATTCTTTGTTTCCTAGTCTGTTTGGTTTTTTGTGTCCTAGAGTTTGTAATTTTTGGTGTCTTATAGTGTGTATTATTTGTGGCCTAAATTGTGTGTTTATTTGTGTTCTACAGTTTGAAATTTTTGTGTCTTAAACTGTGGTTTTTTATGTCCGAAGGTTTGTATTTTTTGTATCCTAGAGTTTGTATTTTTGTGTCATAGACCTTGTGGTTTTTTGTATCCTAGGGTATGTATATTTGAGTTCCAGAGTTTGTATTTTTTGTGCACTAGAGTTTGTATTTTTGTTTCTTAGAGTTTGTATTTTTTCTGTTCTATTCTGTGTGGTTTGTAATGTCCCAGAGTTTGCATTTGTTGTGTCTCAGAGACTGTGTGTTTTTTGTCTCAGAGACTGTGTTTTTTGTCTCAGAGACTGTGTGTTTTTTGTCTCAGAGACTGTGTTTTTTGTCTCAGAGACTGTGTGTTTTTTGTCTCAGAGACTGTGTTTTTTGTCTCAGAGACTGTGTGTTTTTTGTGTCCTAGAGTTTGTATTTTTAGTGTCCTAGAATTTTTTAATGTCCTAGAATTTTTTATGTGTCACAGGCGGTGTCATTTTTTCTGTTCTGAAGTTTATATATTTTGTGTCCTATACCTAGTATTTTTTGTGCCCTAGATTTTGTATTTGTGTGTCTGAGAGTTTGTATTTTTTTGTCCTATACTGTGTGTTTTTTGTGACGTACTTTTTTTTTATCCAAGAGTTTGTATTTTTTGTTTCCTACTTTCCGTATGTTTTGTATCTTAGAGTTCGTATTTTGCATATCCTAGACTGTGTGATTTTTGTGGTGTCCGAGAGTTTGTATTTTTTTGTGACCTAGTCTGTGTGATTTTTTTGAGTCCTTGAGTTTGTATTTTTTGTGTCCTACACTGTGTGGGTTTTTTGTTGTGTCCTACTGTTTTTTGTGTGTCCTAGAGTTTGCATTTTTTGTGTCCTAGATTGCGTGTTTTTTATGTCCTAGACTGTGTGATTTTTTTGTGCCCTTCTGTGTTCTTTTTCTGTCCTAGATTTTGTATGTTTTACGCACCAGTTTTTTTGCGTTTTAAAGTTTGTATATTTGTGTCCTAGAGTTTGCATTTTGTGTGTCCTGGAGTGTGTATTTTTGTGTCCTACAATGTGTGGTTTTTTTGTGTCCTAGAGTTTGTATTTTTGTATCCTAGACAGTGTGGATTTTTGTGTCCTATACTGTATGCTTTTTGTGTGTCCTAGACTGCTTTTTGTGTCCTGCTTTTTTGTGTCCTATAGTTTGTTTTTTATGTCCTAGAGTTTGCATTTTTTGTGTCCTAGACAGTTTGATTTTTTGTGTCCTATTGTGTTTTTTTTTTTGTGTGTCCAAGAGTTTGTATTTTATGTGTACTAGACCGTGTTGTTTTTGTGTCATACTGTGTTTTTTTTTGTATCCTTGAGTTTGTACTTTTTGTGTCTTAGACTGTGTAGTTTTTGTGTCCTATTATGTTTTTTTTGTGTCCTAGAGTTTGTATTTTTTTGTTTACTACAGTTTGTGTTTTTTGTATCCTTGAGTTTGTATGTTTTTGCATCCTAGACTGTGTGGTTTTTGTGTCCTATTGTGTTTTTCGTGTTCTAGAGTTTGTATTTTTTTTCCTACAGTTTGCGTTTTACGTGTCCTACAGTTTGTATTTTTTGTGTCATATAGTTTGTGTTTTTGTGTCGTAGCGTATGTGGTTTTTGTGTTCTATAGTTCTGTGTCACATGTGTATATTCATTGAACACGTTAACACTCGACATGAGCGTTGCTGTGCTGTATCTTGTGTGAGTGTTGCTGTAACTTGTGTGAGTGTTGTGTGAGTGTTGCTGTATCTTGTGTGAGTGTTGTGTGAGTGTTGCTGTAACTTGTGTGAGTGTTGTGTGAGTGTTGCTGTATCCTGTGTGAGTGTTGTGTCAGCGTTGCAGTATCTTAGTGTGTGTGTGTTCATGCATCTTTATGTGTACATGTTGTATCTCTGTGTGAGTGTTACAGTATCTATATCTGTGTTGTGTGAATATTGTGTGAATGTTGTGAAAATGTTGTGTGAATGTTGTGTGAGTTTTGTGTGAGTTTTACTGAGAACAAAAAGTATATCGTAAATGACTGAAAGTTTTGAATAAAATTTACTTCTGATGAAAGCAGAAAATAGACAGACTTGTAGACAGACAGACTTGTAGACAGACAATGGTCAGAGACACAGACTTAGACACTCATTTAGCATAAACAAAAATATCCTAAAATTTAACAGAAAAATTTCAGAGTGAAAGTACTCTCTCCCCCACCCACCCCCGTGCCCCGCTATTATAAGAAATCAGAACAAAGAAAATAACAATGAAGATTTTTAAAAAAAGAGGCTGTAGATCAGAGCTGAAGTGAGGCTGTAGATTAGGGCTGAAGTGAGGCTGTAGATTAGGGCTGAAGTGAGGCTGTAGATTAGGGCTGAAGTGAGGCTGTAGATTAGGGCTGAAGTGAGGCTGTAGATCAGGGCTGAAGTGAGGCTGTAGATCAGGGCTGAAGTGAGGCTGTAGATCAGGGCTGAAGTGAGGCTGTAGATCAGGGCCGAAATGAGGCTGAAGATCAGGGCTGAAGTGAGGCTGAAGATCAGGGCCGAATTGAGACTAACGATCAGGGCTGAATTGAGGCTGAAGATCAGGGCCGAATTGAGACTAACGATCAGGGCTGAATTGAGGCTAACGATCAGGGCTGAATTGAGGCTAACGATCAGGGCTGAAGTGAGGCTGTAGATCAAGACTGGTCAACTTGGTGAAGGTGAGCTATGATTGGTAAACTTCAGATGCAGAGAGTGACAAAACATGATCAAATATTACACACACGACGTTACTGTTACATACACACTCAACATACACAAATTAGTTATGAATATTAAGAAGTACACGAACATAATCATGTACGCAGGAAACTCTCTACTGTGTAGAGCGGAACAACAACCCAACTCATTCAGATCATCAGAGGAAGTACCCCCTCCCCTCAGACAAGTGTTTCGGCCCTATTAATCTCCTGACACTCAGGACTCCCAGAGGTCTTGTGAGTTGCTGCTCTTTTTTTTCTCCCGGGATTGAACCCATGATCTTCCAGTTGGCACTGCACTTTGAAGTGCGTCGTTAGCCATCCAGCCACAGAGGACTGGTATTGGTTGTGACAAGCGAAATTATTTATGTTCTCAATGCTTGTTTCGCATACTCCGCAGCCAGCATGAAGCCTTTTCTGCTGTTTCTGAAAGGCTTTTCAATGCCCTTGCTCTTACTTGTCCTTTTATGCCCAGTGGCTTATATAGAAGTACACGAACATAATCATACTTCTTCGTTGTCTACACGTATTTGTGCGACTCCCAGCTGTCTACACTAAGTTGTAAGACTAAAAGCTGTCTACATTGACTTGTACGACTACTAGCTGTCTACATTGACTTGTGAGACTACTATCTGTATACATTGACTTGTAAGACTACCAGCTGTCTACATTGACTTGTAAGACTTCCAGCTGTCTACACTGACTTGTACGACTACTATCTGTCTACATTGACTTGTACGACTACTATCTGTCTACATTGACTTGTACGACTACTAGCTGTCTACACTGACTTGTACGACTACTATCTGTCTACACTGACGTGTACGACTACTATCTGTCTACATTGACTTGTACGACTACTATCTGTCTACATTGACTTGTACGACTACTATCTGTCTACATTGACTTGTACGACTACTATCTGTCTACACTGACGTGTACGACTACTATCTGTCTACATTGACCTGTAAGACTACCAGCTGTCTACATTGACTTGTAAGACTACCAGCTGTCTACATTGACTTGTAAGACTACCAGCTGTCTACATTGACTTGTACGACTATTAGCTGTCTACATAGACTTGTACAACTACTAGCTGTCTACATTGACTTGTACAACTACAAGCTGTCTACTCTGACTTGTACGACTACTAGCTGTCTACATTGACTTGTACGACTACTAGCTGTCTACAAAGACTTGTACGACTACTAGCTGTCTACATAGACTTGTACGACTACTAGCTGTCTACATTGACTTGTACAACTACAAGCTGTCTACTCTGACTTGTACGACTACTAGCTGTCTACATTGACTTGTACGACTACTAGCTGTCTACAAAGACTTGTACGACTACTAGCTGTCTACAAAGACTTGTACGACTACTAGCTGTCTACAAAGACTTGTACGACTACTAGCTGTCTACAAAGACTTGTACGACTACTAGCTGTCTACAAAGACTTGTACGACTACTAGCTGTCTACATAGACTTGTACGACTACTAGCTGTCTACATTGACCTGTACGACTACTAGCTGTCCACATAGACTTGTACGACTACTAGCTGTCCACATAGACTTGTACGACTACTAGCTGTCTACACTGACCTGTACGACTACTAGCTGTCTACATTGACTTGTGCAACTACTGGTTCTCTAGCATACTTTCTCTGTAATCTTTGCAGATGTGAAATTTCATTTAATCCTTAACTGCAATCTAGCACTGAAATTAGCCTTTATATGCATCCTTTGATCCATAACTGAAATCTAGAACTGAAATTAGTTTTATATTCATAAAAAATATATTTACTCATCTTGTCCAGTTCGCTCTCAGTTTATATCTAATAAATAATTACACGGTCTGTGTTTTTGTTTTTAATATTTTATTTTAAATGTATTATAAATATGAGCTCTGGTAACAAATGTCCGCAAGTCGCATATTATTTTGTCCAAGATCTGCATACAGCTCGCGGGCCGAAGTTTGACCACTCCCGATATACATAGAATGTTTTATTTTGAAGTACAGATAGGTTATAAAGTAGTTATAAAAAACTTGTCAGACTTGAATTTCTTCAGACACGATATAAATGGAATTACGTAATGATATTCTGTAGAAATAGATACGGGACAAATTTCATACTGACCCAAAACAAAAATTGTAAGAAAAAAGTTAAATTCTCTGGAAAAATTCCGACTGACAGAAAAAAGGTCAAACTGTCTGGAAAACGTCAGACTGACAGAAGAAAAGCCAGAATATGTGGAAAAAGTCAGACTGACAGAAGAAAAGTCAAACTGTCTGGGAAAAGTTAGACTGACAGAAGAAAAGTCAAACTGTCTGAACAAAACTGCAATAAGCATGACAAAGTAAATAAACGCAAACTTGTCAAAGTTGCAAAACAGAAATTATAGGAAACAGGTCAAACGGACAAAACAAAAAGTGAAGGAGACCCATGAAAGTGACTGAAACAAACTTCAAATTCAGTGAAACAAACGTTAAACCGACTGAAACAAATTTCAGACTGACTGAAATAAACGTTAAACTGACTGAAGCAAACTTCAAATTGCCTGAAGCAAACGTTAAACCGACTGAAAGAAACGTGAAACTGACTGAAAGAAACTTCAAATTGACTGAAACAAACTTTAAAATACTGAAACAAACTTCAAACTGACTGAAACAAAAGTTAAACTATAGCAGTATTCGTGTTGAGTTGATGGTAAAGGCATTATTATGGGTTTGATGGTAAAGGCATTATTATGGGTTTGATGGTAAAGGCATTATTATGGGGTTTTCTTTTTGAATTTTCTTGTGCTGAGATCCTTCGAGAAGGTCACGGGTGCTGAAAAACCCGTGACAGGGAATTGTGGGGGCAAGGCTGAGTGTGTGGAGTCAGTTTTGGTTTGAACGTGTAACTTTGTGGACGTTTTTGTGCGGTGTGATGTCTTTGTGGAACATATGAATGTTATGGTTATACTGCAGTTGTACGTATAATTGGACTGGCCACATGGCAGGGATAACCAGCCGGCAGTAAGATTTAATGTTATTTTCACCAACATTATCATCCTTCCATCAATAAATGTTCCAAGTCACCGTTACCCAGGATTTACTTGACTATCTATACCAGTTGTCGTCAACGTGAGGTTTTGAAGAGCCTGGATGAGAAGTATGTCTGGAACAGTGTTTAACTAATCCAGCAAGTGAGAGTGAGAGCTGGAATTCTGTGTATAACTAGTCCAGTAACCTCAACTCACGAAGATCAAGATAAAAGTCCACCCTGTTATTCACGTGCTTAACGTGAGCACTACAATACGATACTGCCTAAGAAAAGCCGCAACTACACAGAAGAAAAAGACGACCAACAAAATCTTCTTATAAAACTGACTGAAACAAACTTCAAACTAACTGAAACAAACGTCAAACTGACTGAAAAAATTACTGAAAGCTGTTTGAAGTGTACAAATTTGGACTGGCACAACTATAAGAACAACAGCGAGTAATTTCATTTGTACCCAAAGAAGAACTCAAGAAAACAAAATGACCTCTCTTAAACCATTCTTTTTTCAGATTTAGAAATGTATGAAGTGTCTTTTGATACACTCTCAGGTCAAACGAGAAAACATTTTGTCAGAGTTACCTGTCCATATACCAATATCAGAAAGCACAGAGACAGATATCACATGTTTGTGACTTGTGTGATACCTTATCTTCAGGTCTTCACTAATTACAGAGACTACCAAAAAATCTACAGCGGTTTTTAATCTGGGGTTCACCGACCCCTGGAAGGTTCACCGACCCCTGGAAGGTTCATCGACCCCTGGAAGGTTTACAGACCCCTGAAAGGTTCACAGACCCCTGAAGGGTTCAAGGAAGGATTATGTGTGGAGTCCACGGACCAGGATGTGCACTGACTCGATGTAAAGAAGAAAATTAGCATCATCTTGTTTCTGTTTGTTGTTTTATTTATAAGCTGGGCTCCACGCCTGTTCTCAGGCCGGAAAGAAGGCCCGCAGCTGTTCTCAGGCAGGAAAGAGGGTCCACAGCTGTTTCCAGACCGGAAAGAGAGTCCACAGCTGTTCTCAGGCCGGAAAGAGGGTCCACAGCTGTTTCAAACCGGAAAGAAGGCCCGCAGCTGTTGTCAGGCCGGAAAGAGGGTCCACAGCTGTTTCCAGACCGGAAAGAGAGTCCACAGCTGTTCTCACGCCGGAAAGAGGGTCCACAGCTGTTTCAAACCGGAAAGAAGGCCCGCAGCTGTTGTCAGGCCGGAAAGAGGGTCCACAGCTGTTCTCAGGCCGGAAAGACGGTCCACATCTGTTAACAGCCCGGAAGGAGTGTTCACCGCCAGTAAAATGTTGAGAACTACTGTTGAACAGAAAGTATGACATTACACAGTATAATCTTGGGAAATCCAAGCTAATTTTCTTGATAATCTAGTTTGTGCTGAATATTTAAAAAGCTTCGCCATTTTCGGGAGTTTTGTGAAAGCTTTCTTGCACTAGTATTGCCCTTTCGTTTGGCTGGAAGGGAATGTAGTGTCACTGCAACCTCTAGACAGAAAGAAAACGAAGATTTAAAACTAAATTACAGCACAGAGCTTCCTGCGCAGACTTCAGGATTAGATCATTTCTACAAGTCGCACGTGCAATTGATTAAAACGTCAAGAGAACTTTGTCTGACCTGAGCCTTGGGTCAAGTCGAAATGTCAAGTTTCCAGGTCTTAGATCACCTTAAACTTTGCAGGTATGCTATTTTGTTATTATATCTTCGTTTACTGCATGTTATTTTGGTTGTTTCTTCTTATTTGTTATTGCTTGTTAGCTTGTTGTGTGTTATTTGTTACTAGTTATTTGTTGTTATTATTTATCCGTTTGTTGTATGTTGTTTATTGCTAGTTATTTGTTGTTATTTGTTCGTTTGTTGTTTGTTATTTGTTGCTAGTTATGTCCCATTATTTGTCGTTTGTTGCGTGTTATTTATTGCTAATTGTGTCATATTATTTATCCGTTTGTTGTATGTTATTTGCTGCTAGCTATTTGCTCTTGTAATGTTCATGTGTAAATTCACGTTAGACGTAAACATTAACTTGGAGCGCGCGCTGGCAAGGGAAATGACATGACTAATTTTAATATACTCAGTCTTACACAAAGTAACACTTTTTCTTCTCCGTATTTGTGTGCTCCAGAAAAGAGATTATATGAGAGGTCTTGTGAGAGAATATGTAAAAGATTATGTGCTTTACACAGGCACCAAACCTCTGTTGTCAAACACTTTACATAGAAACCAAATCTCTGTAGTCAAACACTTTATATAGACACCAAATCTCTGTAGTCAAACACTTTATATAGACACCAAATCTCTGTAGTCAAACACTTTATATAGACACCAAATCTCTGTAGTCAAACACTTTATATAGACACCAAATCTCTGTAGTCAAACACTTTATATAGACACCAAATCTCTGTAGTCAAACACTTTATATAGACACCAAATCTCTGTAGTCAAACACTTTATATAGACACCAAATCTCTGTAGTAAAAGACTTTACGTAGGCACTAAATCTCTGTAGTCAGAGTCACTGATTGATTGATTGATTGATTGATCTTTATTTCAAAACGGTTAAGAATTGGGCACGCAGGCCCGTCTGACATTCTGCCCTTTATCATACATCTTTCACTCTATTCCAGACATTCTACAAATATGCTGTTCATATAACAAACATAACTAACATTGAAGCTGAGAGACATAAAATATGTTAAGATAAGAAAGTGTCCAGAGTAAGTATGCATGTTTGTCCTCTTGCAAGAAAATTCTAGACAATGTTTTTTTCGACCTGTTAGAAAGAGAAATATTAAAAGAATCACCCCCCGGTCTGGATGATTTGGCCATGGGTCGAATGGCGGGGGGTGGGGGGGGGGGTTGTTGGAATCAAATATACATCGACTCGGGCTTTTTAGTCCCGAAATAAATCAAACGTCTCAGTGACAAAGAAATAAATAGGCTACTAACATAAATAAATAAGTAAAATGTCTCAGTGAAAAAGAAATAAATAAGTTACTAACATAAATAGATAAGTAAAATGTCTCAGTGACAAAGAAATAAATAGGCTACTAACATAAATAGATAAGTAAAATGTCTCAGTGACAAAGAAATAAATAGGCTACTAACATAAATAAATAAGTAAAATGTCTCAGTGACAAAGAAATAAATAGGCTACTAACATAAATAGATAAGTAAAAAGCCTCACAACTGGTCCGTGAAAGTAAAAGTAAAGGTCTCAGCCTGAACAAAAAGAAGACTGAAGTGATGGTCATCTCAAAGAAAAAAATACCACCAAAATGTATCATTACCATCGATGGCACAGATCAGAAACAAGTTGATAGATTCAAGTATTTAGGAACGATTATAACAGCTGATGGGAAATGTCACAACAAAATAAAATGCAGACATGCTCAGGCCGTCAGATTTCCAGAAAATGAAAAACAGATCCATATCAATGGAAACAAGATTCTGAGTACTTAAATGTTACATCGAGCCAATTTTGTTTTATGGATGTGAAGCATGGTCTATGAATAAAAGAGTACAGCGTGAAATGGAAGCCATGGAGATGTGGTTTATAAGAAAGATGTTGAAGGTACCAGGACAGCTAAGAAAACCAGTGAAGAAGTCTTAAGAAAGGCTGGAGTTAAAAAGCAAATTAGAGCAAATGTCAGAGTCAGGCAATTGAGATTTATAGGACATTTCCTGAGAAGAGGAAAACTGGAACACACTGTGGCAACTGGAAAATTGAGAGAAGAATAGACAGAGGAAGACAAAGAGAGAAGTTATGAGATGGGCTGTCAGTGCGGCTAGGAAGAAAGCCACCAGCGGATCTCATAATCAAGTCTAAAGACAGAGAATTGTGGAGAGAAATGATCGCCTACGTCACACGTGGCGTTTAGATTAGACAAAGTCTCAGTAACAAAAGAATAAAGAGGTTCTAACATAAATAGATAAATAACAAGTCTCAGTAACAAAAGAATAAATAGGCTTACAACATAAATACATAAGTTAAATGTCTCAATAACAAAGAAATAAATAGGCTTTAAACATAAATAGATAAGTAAAATGTCTCAGTAACAAAGAAATAAATAGGCTTCTAACATAATAAATAAGTAAAATGTCTCAGTGACAAAGAAATAAATAGGCTACTAACATAATAGATAAGTAAAAAGCCTCACAACTGGTCCGTGAAGTAAAAGTAAGGTCTCAGCCTGAACAAAAAGAAGACTGAAGTGATGGTCATCTCAAAGAAAAAAATACCACCAAAATGTATCATTACCATCGATGGCACAGATCAGAAACAAGTTGATAGATTCAAGTATTTAGGAACGATTATAACAGCTGATGGGAAATGTCACAACAAAATAAAATGCAGACATGCTCAGGCCGTCAGATTTCCAGAAAATGAAAAACAGATCCATATCAATGGAAACAAGATTCTGAGTACTTAAATGTTACATCGAGCCAATTTTGTTTTATGGATGTGAAGCATGGTCTATGAATAAAAGAGTACAGCGTGAAATGGAAGCCATGGAGATGTGGTTTATAAGAAAGATGTTGAAGGTACCATGGACAGCTAAGAAAACCAGTGAAGAAGTCTTAAGAAAGGCTGGAGTTAAAAAGCAAATTAGAGCAAATGTCAGAGTCAGGCAATTGAGATTTATAGGACATTTCCTGAGAAGAGGAAAATTGGAACACACTGTGGCAACTGGAAAAATTGAGAGAAGAATAGACAGAGGAAGACAAAGAGAGAAGTTATGAGATGGGCTGTCAGTGTGGCTAGGAAGAAAGTCACCAGCGGATCTCATAATCAAGTCTAAAGACAGAGAATTGTGGAGAGAAATGATCGCCTACGTCACACGTGGCGTTTAGATTAGACAAAGTCTCAGTAACAAAAGAATAAAGAGGTTCTAACATAAATAGATAAATAACAAGTCTCAGTAACAAAAGAATAAATAGGCTTACAACATAAATACATAAGTTAAATGTCTCAATAACAAAGAAATAAATAGGCTTTAAACATAAATAGATAAGTAAAATGTCTCAGTAACAAAGAAATAAATAGCCTTTCAACATAAATAGATAAGTAAAATGTCTCAGTAACAAAGAAATAAATAGGCTTCAAATATAAATAGATAAGTAAAATGTCTAAGTAAAAAAGAAATAAATAGGTCTCAAACATAAAAAGATAAGTAAAATGTCTCAGTAATAAAGAAATAAATAGTAACAGAACATCAAGAAGATTTTCATATGTGACCTGGACACACGTGTGACAGAACCTGAAGGAGATTTTCATATGTTAACTTCACACAAGTGTGAGAGAACCTGAAGGAGATTTTCATATGTTAACTTCACACAAGTGTGACAGAATCTGAAGAAGATTTTCATATGTTAACTTTACACAAGTGTTACAGAACCTGAATAAGATTTCGTATGTTAACTTTACACAAGTGTGAGAGAACGTGAAGGAGATTTTCATATGTTAACTTTACACAAGTGTGACAGAACCTGAAGGAGATTTTCATATGTGACCTGGGCACAAGTGTGACAGAACCTCAAGGAAATTTTCATATGTTAACTTTACACAAGTGTGGCAGAACCTGAAGGAGATTTTCATGTGTTAACTTTACACAAGTGTGGCAGAACCTGAAGGAGATTTTCATATGTGACCTGGGCACAAGTGTGGCAGAACCTCAAGGAAATTTTCATATGTGACCTGGACACAAGTGTGACAGAACCTGAAAGAGATCATATGTTAACTTTACACAAGTGTGACAGAACCTGAAGGAGATTTTCATATGTTAACTTTACACAAGTGTGAGAGAACCTGAAGGAGATTTTCATATGTTAACTTTACACAAGTGTGACAGAACCTGAAGGAGATTTTCATATGTGACATGGGCACAAGTGTGACAGAATGAATGAATGAATGAATGAATGAATAATCTTTATTTTTAAAGGATAAAGAATTGGACACGCAGGCCCGTCTTACATTCTGCCCTTCATTACTCCATCTTTCATTCTTCCCACACACTTGATGTAGTACAAATATTCAAATTAAATTAGGAAAAAACATATTAAAAGAGTGTAAGATTTAACTACTACATTCAAAGTAAAAGAGAAGAAGTAATTAACCTAATAAAATAGCACTCACGCACACATATATAGGGAGACATATACATAAACAAAAGTACATTGTAAATACAGATCTTCTAACATATGTTTTTTTTAACAGACATTAAAATAATTTCTAACAATATCTAACAAGTTGCTTTTCTAACTATGTCAATTTAGTACTTGATGGTTGGCGAGTCACGTGTTTAGAGAGTGCTGGTTATTTTATGGAGACATATAATTACAACCAATTAAATAATGAAACAGGTTTAAGTTAAAGGATGAAGTATTACCAACTGATTTTAAATGGTAGGGGAGGGTGTTCCAGAGCTGTACTGCAGAGTATGCAAGGCTTTTCTTGTACAGATCAATCCTGGGTTTAGGAAGAAGACAGTTTTTTTTTAAACGCTGGCTATGTTTAGTGTTATACGTAAACAGTGACCACAAGTAAGGCGGAGCATTGTGCGACTGAATTCTCTGAACAAACATAACTTTGTTAAAAATGATTCTATTTTTGAGGGGTAGAATTTTGAGTTGTTTGTGTTGATCTACAGTCTGTACTGGGTGTTTGTCACAAATAAGATTTAATGCTCGCTTGTGAAGTGAGTGGAGCCTTTTTGTGTTTGAGACTGAGCATCAATCCCAGATTGTGGAACAGTAATCTAAGTGTGTTTGTATGTGTGATATGTAGTATATCTTTCTGGTGTCTTTGTCGATAAAGTCTTTAATTTTGGCTAATTGGTAAACTTTCTGTGCAATCAAGTTTGTTAGGTTATGTATGTGAGAATTCCAAGTTAAATGCTGATCAATGATGAGTCCTAGGGTTTTATGTTCATGAACATTTTCTATTGCCTTAGTCCCAGCACAAAGCTGTAGTGAAGTTTTTGTTGCATTGTGCAGTTTCTGTCTTGTAGTGATAAGCATGGATTTTATTTTGTTGGTTTTATCAACATACCATTTTTATTACTCCATTTAATCAAACTGTTTATATCATTTTGGAGCGTTGTCTGTAGTTTATTGATGTCATAGTCACTACTGTAAACAGTACAATCATCAGCGTAAAGATCACATGAAGAGTGCTTTAAATGTAGTGGTAGGTAGTTAATAAAGGTAGCAAAGAGAAGAGGACCAAGAATGGAGCCTTGAGAAATAGCGGTATCAACCACAGACGAGCCAGATATTTTGTTTCTAAAGCAAACTTTCCTCACTTTTCTACCTGAGAGAAAAGATGTAATACATTTTGTTAGGTCAGGGTGTAATCTATAGCCTTCCAGCTTTTTTGCAAGAATTTCATGATCAATCATATCGAAAGCTTTCTTGAAATCAACAAAGACAGCACCACACAATTTGTCATCATTTATATTAGACAGCCAGCTTTCTGTCATTTTAGTTAAAGCTGTGTGGCAGGAGTAATTTGGTCTAAAACCTGACTGACTGTCTATTAGTAGATTGTTTTCTTGCATGTGGAGCAGTGTTAACTTTTGTATATGCATTTCAAGAGGTTTAGATAGTGATGACAGAATGGGTCTATAGTTTGAGAGGTCACTAGTCTGTCCAGATTTAAAAAGAGGAAAAACTTTGGCGAGTTTAAAAGCGTCAGGGAAATATTTTTGTGTCAATACACAAGTTGTATAAGTATGTTAGTGTGTCTGTGATAACTGGTGCAGCGTAGCGTAATATCTTGTTACTAATGTCATCACATCCTGCTGAGTTAGTGTTCTTTAAGGACCGGATGTAGTTATAAACCTCACCGACTGTGAGGAAAGGAATATTAATTTGTTTTAGCTTTACACATTTACTGTCGCTGAAAGTTTTCAACACGCTCAGGTCGCAATTTGGGGTCGGTAATGAAGATTTTAGAATACTAATTTCTTTCTTAAAATGTTCACTGAAGTTAGTGCAACTATGTTCACCATTAAGTGTTTGTTTGTCAGTTTGCTTCTTTTTATTTACAAGAGTTTTAATTGCTTTCCAGATTGATTTACTATCAGTTTTGTCTTTCACTAAATTTCTGAAGTAATGTTTCTTTTCCTGCCTAATTAAATACTGCACCTTATTCCTAAGTGAACGATAGCTACTGAAATTTCTGCTTTTGTGAGCTTCATCCCGTTTCCTCATGAGTTGCAATATATCGGAAGTTATCCACCTGGATTTTGTTACGTGTTTTACTCTCATTTCTTTGATGGGGACATGCTTGTCAAAAATATTTCGAAATATCTCGATCCAGTATTCGATAGCCTCATCTGGATTTGTTAACTGGAAAACGTAAGTAAGAGGCGAAGCTTTTAGATCAGTTAAAAATAATTCCAAGTTAAATGCTGATCAATGATGAGTCCTAGGGTTTTATGTTCATGAACATTTTCTATTGCCTTAGTCCCAGCACAAAGCTGTAGTGACGTTTTTGTTGCATTGTGCAGTTTCTGTCTTGTAGTGATAAGCATGGATTTTATTTTGTTGGTTTTATCAACATACCATTTTTATTACTCCATTTAATCAAACTGTTTATATCATTTTGGAGCGTTGTCTGTAGTTTATTGATGTCATAGTCACTACTGTAAACAGTACAATCATCAGCGTAAAGATCACATGAAGAGTGCTTTAAATGTAGTGGTAGGTAGTTAATAAAGGTAGCAAAGAGAAGAGGACCAAGAATGGAGCCTTGAGAAATAGCGGTATCAACCACAGACGAGCCAGATATTTTGTTTCTAAAGCAAACTTTCCTCACTTTTCTACCTGAGAGAAAAGATGTAATACATTTTGTTAGGTCAGGGTGTAATCTATAGCCTTCCAGCTTTTTTGCAAGAATTTCATGATCAATCATATCGAAAGCTTTCTTGAAATCAACAAAGACAGCACCACACAATTTGTCATCATTTATATTAGACAGCCAGCTTTCTGTCATTTTAGTTAAAGCTGTGTGGCAGGAGTAATTTGGTCTAAAACCTGACTGACTGTCTATTAGTAGATTGTTTTCTTGCATGTGGAGCAGTGTTAACTTTTGTATATGCATTTCAAGAGGTTTAGATAGTGATGACAGAATGGGTCTATAGTTTGAGAGGTCACTAGTCTGTCCAGATTTAAAAAGAGGAAAAACTTTGGCGAGTTTAAAAGCGTCAGGGAAATATTTTTTGTCAATACACAAGTTGTATAAGTATGTTAGTGTGTCTGTGATAACTGGTGCAGCGTAGCGTAGTATCTTGTTACTAATGTCATCACATCCTGCTGAGTTAGTGTTCTTTAAGGACCGGATGTAGTTATAAACCTCACCGACTGTGAGGAAAGGAATATTAATTTGTTTTAGCTTTACACATTTACTGTCGCTGAAAGTTTTCAACACGCTCAGGTCGCAATTTGGGGTCGGTAATGAAGATTTTAGAATACTAATTTCTTTCTTAAAATGTTCACTGAAGTTAGTCCAAGTATGTTCACCATTAAGTGTTTGTTTGTCAGTTTGCTTCTTTTTATTTACAAGAGTTTTAATTGCTTTCCAGATTGATTTACTATCAGTTTTGTCTTTCACTAAATTTCTGAGTAAATTTTCTGTTCTTGCCTAATTAAATACTGCACCTTATTTCTAAGTGAACGATAGCTACTGAAATTTCTGCTTTTGTGAGCTTCATCCCGTTTCCTCATGAGTTGCAATATATAGGGAGTTATCCATGTGGATTTTGTTACGTGTTTTACTCTCATTTCTTTGATGGGGACATGCTTGTCAAAAATATTTCGAAATATCTTGATCCGGTATTCGATAGCCTCATCTGGATTTGTTAACTGGAAAACGTACGTAAGAGGCGAAGCTTTTAGATCAGTTAAAAATAATTCCAAGTTAAAGTTTTAAAAATTCCCATCTTTGATGCTGGTATGTTTATGTTTAGGCATTTTATACCCCTTATGTGACCACATACAGCAGACCGGGTAGTGATCACTCAGCGACACATGAGGGACAGTACATTCAGTAATATTTCCTGGATCAGCTACATAAATATGATCTATTAGTGTTGATGTTACTCTAGTAGGTTTGTTAACAATTTGAGAGAAGTTGTAAGATGTTAAAATGTTAACTTTACACAAGTGTGACAAAACCTGAAGTAGATTTAACATGACGAGACAGTGCTGGGTGTGACAGAACCTGAAGTAGATTTAACATGACGAGACAATGCTGGGTGTGACAGAACCTGAAGTAGATATAACATGACGAGACAATGCTGGGTGTGACAGAACCTGAAGTAGATTTAATACGACAAGACAGTGCTGGGTGTGACTCTTCTCATCCTCCCAGTTTAGAGGACACTATGAAACCCATTGTCCAGCTCCTGGAAGATCTTCCGGGCTCTTCCTCCACCCATATCCCTCCTCTGACTGACAGCCGAGGTCACAGAGGTCACATGGCTGTGCCAACCACACACGCAGCCAAGTATCACGCAGCCAAGTATCACGCAGCCAAGTATCACACAGCCAAGTATCACGCAGTAAGGTATCACGCAGTCAAGTATCACACAGCCAAGTATCACGCAGCCAGATATCACGCAACTAAGTATCACGTAGCCAAGTATCACACAGCCAGGTATCACACAACCAAGTATCACGCAGCCAAGTATCACAGACCCAAGTATCACGCAGCCAGGTATCACGCAGCCAAGTATCACGCAGCAAGGTATCACGCAGTCAAGAATCACGCAGCCAAATATCACGCAGTCAAGTATCAAGCATCCAAGTATCACACAGCCAAGTATCACGCAGCCAAGTATCACGCAGCCAGGTATCACACAGCCAGGTATCACGCAGCCAAATATCACGCAGCCAGGTATCACACAGCCAAGTATCACGCAACCAGGTATCACGCAGCCAAGTATCACGGAGCCAGGTATCACACAGCAAAGTATCACGCAGCCAAGTATCACACAGCCAAGTATCACGCAGCCAGGTATCTAGAGGATTAAAAGAAGTGGAAACTTTGCCCCCTAAAATGTCACAGTTTTGTGGATGACATACAAACTCTTTGTGACTGATAAATTACAAATGTTTAGATTTCTTCTTCAGAAAATTTCCTGTAAGGAAGGTGATAGTGGTAGAAAGTTTACTGTAGGCAAGGTGATAGTGCTAGAATTTTATTATAACCAAGGTGATTGTGGTAGAAAATTTATTATAACAAAGGTGATAGTGGTAGAAAGTTTATTGTAACCAAGGTGATAGTGGTAGAAAGTTTATTGTAGGCAAAGTGATAGTTGTAAAAGGTTTACTGTAAGCAAGGTGATAGTGGTAGAAAGTTTATTGTAAGCAAAGTGATAGTGGTAGAAGGTTTACTATAAGCAAGGTGATAGTGGTAGAAAGTTTATTGTAAGCAAAGTGATAGTTGTAGAAGGTTTGCGGTAAGCAAGGTGATAGTGGTAGAAAGTTTATTGCAAGCACCAAGTGATATGTTAAAATGTTTACTGTATGCAAGGTGATAGCGGTAGAAGGTTTACTGTAAGCAAGGTGATAGTGGTAGAAAGTTTACTATAAGCAAGGTTATAGTGGTAGAAGGTTTACTGTAAGAGAGGTGATAATGGTAGAAAGTTTATTGTAAGCAAAGTGATAGTGGTAGAACTTTTACTGTAAGCTATGTGATAGTGGTAGAAAGATTACTGTAAGCTATGTGATAGTGGTAGAAAGTTTATTGTAAGCTATGTGATAGTGGTAGAAAGATTACTGTAAGCTATGTGATAATGGTAGAAAGATTACTGTAAGCTATGTGATAGTGGTAGAAAGATTACTGTAAGCTATGTGATAGTGGTAGAAAGATTACTGTAAGCTATGTGATAGTGGTAGAAAGTTTATTGTAAGCAAAGTGTTAGTGGTAGAAATTTTTCTATAAGCTATGTGATAGTGGTAGAAAGATTAATGTACGCTATGTGATAGTGGTAGAAAGGTTACTGTAAGAGAGGTGATAGTGGTAGAAAGTTTATTGGAAGCAAAGTGGTAGTGGTAGAAATTCTACTGTAAGCTATGTGATAGTGGTCGAAAGATTACTGTAAGCTATGTGATAGTGGTAGAAAGATTACTGTAAGCTATGTGATAGTGGTAGAAAGATTATTATAAGCAAGGTGATAGTGGTAGAAAGATTACTGTATGCGAAGTGATAGTGGTAGAAAGATTAAAGTAAGCGAGGTGATAGTGGTAGAACATTTATTATAATCAAGGCGATAATGGCGGAAAAGCTTATTATAACCAAGGTGATAGTGGTATACGGTTTACTGTAAGCAAGGTGATAATGGTAGAAGTTTTAATGTAAGCGAGGTGATAGTGGTAGAAATTTTACTGTAAGAAGGAAGTAAAACAGCCTGAATCTCATAGTTATACGTAATAGGGCCAAGAAACACAGACATTTATTAGGAAACACGGGCATTTAACAAGAAACACATTTAACAAGAAACACATACATTTAATAAGAAACACATTTAACAAGAAACACATACATTTAACAAGAAATATTTAACAAGAAACACATTTAACAAGAAACACATATATTTAATAAGGAACACATTTAACCAGAAACACATACATTTAACAAGAAACATTTAACAAGAAACACATACATTTAATAAGAAACATAGCCATTTAATAAGAAACACAGACATTTAATAAGAACCACAGACATTTAATAAGAAAAACAGACAATTAACAAGAAACAAAGACATTTAACAAAAAACATGGACATTTAACAAGAAACCTGGACATTTAACACGAAATACACATACGGTACATATACACATATACAGAACGCGTATTTAACAAGAAAGACCGATGTTTAACAAGAAGTGTTGTAAATGGAAAAAGAAAAAAAAATCTACATTCTTCTAAATTTAAACACACAGAAATGGAGATGTCGCAACAGATCTATCTATCAGTAGCGTCCCAGCTACTGTTTAGATACAAATTTACGCATAGGAAACACCAAGACCCAGCACAGTAAAGGGCAGTAATTTATGGTTATAAATTTATAACCAGTAAACACCAAGACCCAGAGCAGTAAAGGGCAGTAATTTATGGTTATAAATTTATATCCAGTAAACACCAAGACCCAGAGCAGTAAAGGGCAGTAATTTATGGTTATAAATTTATCAACAGTAAACACCAAGACCCAGAACAGTAAAGGGCAGTACTGTATGGTTAGACCTTTGAGAAAAACCGTAAACAAAGCACTTTTAGAATGAGAGAAAGAAAAATGACAGGAAAATTTTGAATCACGGACTCTTGTAGCAAGTGCTGCCAGCTAGCCACCAGAAAACAGTGCATTAATCAACTTAGCCGCCTAGCCACTAGAAAACAGTGTATTAATCGACTTAGCCGCCTAGCCACTAGAAAACAGTGTATTAATCAACTTAGTCACCTAGCCACTAGAAAACAGTATATTATTCACCTTAGTCGCACAGCCACTAGAAAACAGTGTATTAATCAACTTAGTCGCCTAGCGACTAGACAACAGTGTATAAATCAACTTAGTCGCCTATCCACTACAAAACAGTGTAATAATCACAGTAGTCGCATAGCCACTTGAAAACAATGTATTAATGAACTTAATCGCCTAGCCACTAGAAAACAGTGTATTAATAAACTTAAAACAGTGTATTAACGAACTTAGTCGTCTAGCAACTAGAAAACAGTGTATTAATCAACTTTATCGCCTAGCCACTAGAAAACAGTGTATTAATCAACTTTGTCGCCTAGCCACTAGAAAACAGTGTATTAATCAACTTAGTCGCCTAGCCACTAGAAAAAAGTGTATTAATCAACTTAGTCGTCTAGCCATTAGAAAACAGTGAATTAATCAACTTAGTTGCCTACCCACTAGAAAACAGTGTATTAATCAACTTAGTCGCATAGCCACTAGAAAACAGTGTATTAATCAACTTAGTCGCCTAGCAACTAGAAACCAGTGTACAATTAATCAACTTAGTCACATAGCCACTAGAAAACAATGTACTAATCACCTTACTCGCCTAGCCATTAGAAAACAATGTATTAATCAACTTAGTCGCACAACCACTAGAAAACAGTGTATTAATCAACTTAGTCGCCTAGCGACTAGACAACAGCGTATAAATCAACTTAGTCGCTTATCCACTACAAAACAGTATAATAATCACCGTAGTCGCATAGCCACTTGAAAACAATGTATTAATGAACTTAATCGCCTAGCCACTAGAAAACAGTGTATTAATAAACTTAAAACAGTGTATTAACCAACTTAGTCGTCTAGCAACTAGAAAACAGTGTATTAATCAGCTTAGTCGCCTAGCCACTAGAAAACAGATTATTAATCAACTTAAAACAGTGTATTAATCAACTTAGTAGCCTAGTCACTAGAAAAGAGTGTATTAATCAACTATGTCGCCTAGCCACTAGAAAACAGTGTATTAATAACCTTAGTCGCCTAGCCATTAGGAAAAAAAAGTATTAATCAACTTTATCGCCTAGCCACTACAAAACAGTGTATTAATCACCTTAGTCGCCTAGCCATAAGAAAACAATTTAATAATCAACTTAATCGCCTAACCACTAGAAAACAATATATTAAACACCATATTAGCCTAGCCACTAGAAAACAATGTATTAATCAACTTAGTCGATTAGCCGCTAGAAAACAATGTATTAATCAACGTAATCGCATAGCCACTAGAAAACAGTGTATTAATCAACTTAATCGCCTAGCCACTAGAAAAAAGTGTATTAATCACCTTAGTCGCCTAGCCACTAGAAAAAAGTGTATTAATCACCTTATTCGCCTAACCATTAGAAAACAGTGTATTAATCAACTTAGTCGCCTCGCCTCCACAGTGTATTAATCACCGTAGTCGCCTAGCCACTAGAAAACACATTATTAATCAACTTAGTCGCCTAGCAACTAGAAAACAGTGTATTAATCAACTTAAAACAGTGTCTTAATTTCCTTAGTCGCCTAGCCACTAGAGAACGGTTTATAAATTAACTTAGTCGCCTAGCCACAAGAAAACAGTGTATTAATCAACTTATAACAGTGTATTAATCAACTTAGTAGCCTAGTCACTAGAAAACAGTGTATTAATCAACTTTGTCGCCTAGCCACTAGAGAACAGTGTATTAATCACCTCAATCGCCTACCCATTGGAAAACAGTGTATTAATAAACTTAGTCGCCTAGCCACCACAGTGTATTAATCACCGTAGTCGACTAGCCACTAGAAACCAATGTATTAATCAACTGAGTCGCCTAGCAACTAGAAAACAGTGTATTAATCAACTTAAAACAGTGTAATAATCACCTTAGTCGCCTAGCCACTATATAACAATGTATTAATCAACTTAGTCGCCTAGCCACTAGAAAACAGTGTATTAATAAACTTAGTCGCCTAGCCACCACAGTGTATTAATCACCGTAGTCGACTAGCCACTAGAAAACAATGTATTAATCAACTGAGTAGCCTAGCAACTATAAAATAGTGTATTAATCAACTTAAAACAGTGTCTTAATCACCTTAGTCTCCTAGAAACTAGAAAACGGTTTATTAATCAACTTAGTAGCCTAGCCACTAGAAAACAGTGTAATAATCACCTTAGTCGCCTAGCCACTATATAATAATGTATTAATCAACTTAGTCGCCTAGCCACTAGAAAACTATGTATTAATAAACTTAATCGCCTAGCCACTAGAAAACAATGTATTAATCACCATAGTCGCCTAGCCACTAGTAAACAATATATTAATCAACTTAGTCCCTAGCCGCTGGAAAACAATGTATAAATCAACTTACTCGCCTAGCCATTAGATTACAGTGTATTAATCAACTTAATCGCCTAACCATTAGAAAACAGTGTATTAATCAACTTTGTGGCCTAACCACTAGAAAACAGTGTACTAATCAACTTAGTCGCCTAGCCATTAGAAAACAGTGTATTAATAAACTTAGTCGCCTAGCACCTAGAAAACAGTGTATTAATCAACTTAAAACAGTGTCTTAATCATCTTAGTCGCCTAGACACTAGAGAACGGTTTATTAATCAACTTAGTCGCCTAGCCACTAGAAAACAGTGTATTAATCAACTTAGTCGCCTGGGCATTGGAAAACAGTGTATTAGTCAACTTTGTTGCCTAACCACTAGAATACAGTGTATTAATCAACTTAGTCGCCTAGCCATTAGAAAACAGTGTAATAATCAATTTATTCACCTAGCCACTAGATAACAGTGTATTAACCAACTTAGTCGCCTAGCCGTTAGAAAACAGTGTATTAATCAACTTAGAGGTCTAGCCACTAGATTACAGTGTATTAATCAACTTAAAACAGTGTATTAATCACCTTAGTAGCCTAGTCACTAGAAAACAGTGTATTAATTAACTTTGTCGCCTAGCAGCTAGAAAACAATGTATTAAAAACCTTAGTCGCCTAGCCATTAGAAAACAGTGTATTAATCAACTTAGTGACCTAGCCACTAGATTACAGTGTATTAATCAACTTAAAACAGTGTATTAATTAACTTAGTAGCCTAGTCACTAGAAAAAAATGTATTAATCAACTTTGTCGCCTAGCCGCTAGAAAACAGTGTATTAATAACCTTAGTCGCCTAGCCATTAGAAAAAAATGTAGTAATCAACTTAGTCGCCTAGCCACTAGAAAACAATGTATTAATCAACTTTATCGCCTAGCCACTACAAAAAATGTATTAATCACCATAGTAGCCTTGCAACTAGAAAAAAGTGTAGTAATCAACTTAGTCGCCTAGCCACTAGGAAACAATGTATTAATCAACTTAGTCGCCTAGCCGCTAGAAAACAATGTATTAATCAACTTAATCGCCTAGCCGCTAGAAAACAGTGTATTAATCAACTTAGTCGCCTAGCCACTAGAAAACAATGTAATAATCAACTTAGTCGCCTAGCCACTAGAAAACAGTGTATTAATAACCTTAGTCGCCAGAAAATAGCGAATGAATTAACTTAGCCTGCAACCATAAGAAAACAGCGCATTAATCGATTTAGCTGCCTAGCCACCAGATGGCAGGATATTAATAACTTGCCCTACGATTAAAAAAAAAGTTTTTAGTGATGTTTTTGCTCTTTAAACCCATCATTTATCTCATGTGCGGTATCTTTGGCTTTTAAGAATATTTATTGACACTCTTCTCGTTCTCTTGCATGCCCTACCGGAGGCTTGTGTCAGCCTTGTTGGTGAAGTTTACCATGTTATCAATACAGGACGGAATATTTTATGAAAGGGATTCACAGACAAACAATCTACTTGTTATGTACTACAGTACTAGAGGACAAACACAACAGGCCGAAGAAAAAGAGGTCGACCACGTAAAACTCTAAAGAGGACATTGTTAAGAGAAGCCAATTCAGTGGGCATAACATCCCTTGATGAGATTGATAAAGTCACCGAAGACAGGACATCTTGGCGATCTACCATGCGGGCCCTATGTGACGTTTAACGGCACAGGAAGGATGTAAGATTTAATATGTAAGACTAGAGAACATATTCTAACCGTCTCCATGTTATGTACAAGGTCTGAAAATTAAGTAAATAGACTAATTACATAAAAAATTTTAATAAACAACAGTTGAAAATATAACCTGTATTTTATTCAAAGTAAGCCCCTTGTGCATTGATACAACGAGTGACACGATCTAACAAACACTGGAATGACCTCTGCAGTTCATCTGTTAGTATGGCCCTTAAACTCGATGTTACAGCCATTTGAATGTCATCAGTATCGTTAAAGAAGCGTCTTTTCAAAGATAACTTTAATTTTAGTAACAGAAAATAATCGCAGGGAGACAAGTCTGGGGAGTAGGGTGGATGGTTGAGAATACGCACTTGTTTTAGGCCAAATAAAACTGTACAACTACAGCCCGGTGAGCCGGTGCATTATCATGAAGAAGGAAAAAAACTGCCAGGTGTTGAATACTCGGGTCGGACTCAGAGAATCCTGTTCAATAGGCATTTCTTCTTCTTCGTTCGCTTCTACCACCAAGACCGCACTGTGATCCTACTGAATTTACGCCTGTGGTCCTCGTTATGTCACGTGGTCTCTTGTGAGGTCCCTAAAGGATCACACGAGATCCCTGAGAGGATCACAAGGGGTTCAGAGTATCGCAGGGCTTTAGTCTGTATTCTTGGTGGGTCTCTGAAGTGGATTGCAAGACACCGTGGTTTTCGTTCCACCAGTTTAGTCTAGAGTTGGACTTTCTCACCGGAAGACCTCGACGTGTTTAGGATATCAGTGCATCCCCGCTGGGTGAGAGGTGGTAGCCCACCCAGGCCAGAGTTGGACCTTCTCACCGGAAAACCTCGATGTGTTTTGAGATACTCGTGGATCACCGCCGGGTGAGAGGTGGTTGCCCATCCAGTCCAGAGTTGGACTTTCTCACCGGAAAACCTCAGCGTGATTAGGATGCGCAAACATCCCCGCCAGGTGAGAAGTGGTTGTCTATCTAGACTGCCCTGGTCCAGTGTCTCCGACTTCAGCATTTTGTGGTCATGGCCGCTGCCCTTACTAGTTGTGACCAGGATGGAGCTTTTGTCCAGGAGGACGAATCCTCGCCACTAGTGTCTTCCACCCCTGGGTTGAGCCGGTTTAGGCATATTATCCCAGTATGGGCGTGTTTGGGACGTGACCGGCCTCTAGACCAGAGGTACTGTGACATGCATAGCCTTCAAGATTCACCCTTGGTGTGAGCCGGTTTAGGCAAAATTCACCAGTATGGGTGTATATCAGGCGTGACCGACCTCTAGAGCGTAGGTGGCGTGACATGTCTAGCCATCAAGTTCCACCCCTGGTGTGTGCCGGTTTAGGCATATTTCACCAGTGTAGGTGTATTTCGGACGTGGCCAGCCTCTAGAGCAGAGGTGCCGTGGTATGTGTAGCTCTCGTAGCGATACTACTGGACATACCAATTAGACTTCACTTTATCCTTTCCACCGCCTTTTCACATCGGCGCTGCACAGCAAACTTTATTTCTTTTCCGCATTTTCTTCCTTGACAGGAAGGAGCTTCACTCCACGCGCGGCATTCGAAGAGTCTCGCCAGCAGTGTCTTAAACTCTGGGACAAGCCGGTTCATGCATTTCGCCCGATATGACTGCACTCAGGACGTGGCCGACCTCCAGACCAGAGGTGCCGTGATTTGACTGTTTGCTTCGCTTTATCCTTTCTACCAATTGTTTCCGCAGTGGTGCTGCGGGGCAACCCCATTTACATCTTTCTTCATTGGCCGGGAGGAGCACCGCTCCACGCACGGCAGCTGAAGAATCTCGCCAGCAGTGGAATAGGCGTTTCAAAATACTAAATTAAAATTTGGCAGTGATAGCCTGTCCTTTTGGAATAAATTCTTTGTGAAAACTACTTTGCTGTCGTAGAAGCACACCAACATTGTCTTCACTTTCGACTTTTTGAAGACCAATGTTTTTGCTTTCCGGTGATGATGATGACTTCCACTGAGCACTTTGGTGTTTAGTTTTGGGATCATAGCGGAAAATCCATGTTTCATCCTCTTCAACGATCAAATTTGAGAAATGTTTATTTCTGCGACACGTTTTGATGATGTCTTTTACGTACTCAACATGCTGATGTTTTTGGTCATCATACAACGAATGTGGTACAAACCGGCAAGAAACTAAAATTTTATGAATGGTCTCTCAGTTAACACCAAATTCATCTGCCATCAACCTCACAATCAAACAACAATCTTCTTGTATCCGTTCTCTGACTTTTGCAATGAGTTCCTCATTACGAACAGAAATTGGGCGTCCACGTCTAGTTGCATTTGTAATCGTTTCCACGCCACTTTTGAATTGTGAATTCCACCTGAATATCTGTGCACGAGATAAAACAATTATCCCCATAAACTTGTTCAGCTCTCTCAATGGCTCTTTTTTCAGAGTTTTAAACGAAATTTAATGTTAGCTTTTTGCTTCATGCTGATTACGCAAAAATGTACCTCTAACTAGGTCAATAAAATGGCGGCTTGTTTGTTGTCTGCTTATCCAGCGGCGATAAAAAGTTACCAGATCACAGCTGCAGGCTGCCTTTTTGGATTTCATGCTTTGCTTCATATATGACGTTTTTGCCCTGCCCATAATAAAATCAGTCTCATTACTTAATTGTCGGACTTTGTATTACACTAATAAAGGACAGATTCTAACAGTCTCCTTCTTATGTACTACAGTACTAAAGGTGCTATCCCCTCTATTACATCATCAACTCAGGTGCTAGCTCATCTATTACACCACCAATCCAGGTACTATCTCCCCTATTACACCACAATCCAGGTACTATCTCCCCTATTACACCACAATCCAGGTACTATCTCCCCTGTTACACCACAATCCAAGTACTATCTCCCCTATTATACCACCAACCCATGTACTTTCTCCCCTATTACACTACAATCCAAGTACTATCTCCCCTATTATGGCACCAACCCATGTACTCTCTCCCCTATTACACCACCGACCCAGGTACTACAGTGCTAGAGGACAGACTCTATCTCCCCTATTACCAACTCGGGTTCACCCTTCCTTGGCCGACTGTTTGCAACTGTGAATAATTCTTCTCAACATCTAACATTCAATAAACATATGACATGCAATACAAATCACTAAGTCTGTCATACCGCGTGCAATACAAATTACTGTCTGACATATGACAAGCAATACAAATCACTAAGTCTGTCATACCGCGTGCAATACAAATTACTGTCTGACATATGACAAGCAATACAAATCACTAATCCTGACATATGACATGCAATACAAATCACTCAGTCTGATATGTGAGATGCAATACAAATCACTCAGTCTGACATGAATAATACACCATATTTAATCTCTCAATTAACCACACACACAACATACAAACTGTCACAGACAATTAACATGACACCAAGATAGTCTGTCATTTGCATGTCCCTTGCGGAACTTTGCCTCACTAACAGCTCTCCTGTAGGCCTCTCGGTTGTAAGCATGATGGCTTGCTGTTGATGCATTCATCTGCAGATTATCAACAATGTCTTGCAGCCATCTTCGCCTTGGTCTTTCTTTCTTTTTTTTCCCCATTATCTACCCTTCCAAGACGGTCTTCTCTAAACTATAATGACATATGATACTGAACCTTAACAGATTTGCAATATTAATATTATGAACTCTATGGACCTAATCTCCTGGAACTCTCTAGGTCCTTACATCTGGCCTCCATGCGAATATGTGTGCAACTGCACTGTAATCTACGCAGCCATAGCTGCCCATGACATTCATTAATACAAGTATATCTATACTGATGCAAATACATTGCTAATTTTCATGAAAATCATATTTAAAATTATGCATGTTACAATTCCAATATGCATAACACTCACAATGAAATCATAATATATTAATAAGCATTTATTTTCTAATAAAATCTATACAATAACTATTAACAGAACTTAATCTTCATACAAATTACATCACTACACGTACTGACTCGAACCTACATCACAGCTTAATTCACACTATGCAGTCTACACCACAATGAGGTGGGCATTGACATAATTATAACTAAACAATCAGTCGTCCCTATCACAGTAATATACAGGAAACTACTGCACAATCCATAAGCACAAGGAAAACACGACATTGCCCGGCCATGCCTCCGATACAATGATGCAAGAAAAATGATCAATTACAGACTACCCCGGAACAACTACCAAATCTCGTGGACGATTATGTTTCGGTCAAGTCGCACAAAAACTCCGACAACACCAAACTAGCTGTTATTTAAAGCTTAAACTCAGACAACACCAGACTAGCTGTTATTTAAGCTTAAACTCAGACAACACCAGACTAGATGTTTTTAAAGCTTAAACTCAGACAACACCAGACTAGCTGTTATTTAAAGCTTAAACTCAGACAACACCAGACTAGATGTTTTTAAAGCTTAAACTCAGACAACACCAGACTAGCTGTTATTTAAAGCTTAAACTCAGACAATACCAGACTAGCTGTTATTTAAAGCTTAAACTCAGACAACACCAGACTAGCGGTTATCTCCGGCTAAAACTCAAACAACACCGGATCAGCTGTTATTTCTAGCTAAAACTCAGAAAAAAACTAGACTAGCAGTTACCTCGAGCAAAAACTCAGACAACACACCAGACCGGCTATTATTTCTAACTAAAACTAAGACAAAACCAGACTAGCTGTTATCTCCAGCAAAAACTCAAACAACACCAGACTAGCTGTTATCTCCAGCTAAATCTCAGACAACACCAGATTAGCTGTTATATCCAGCTAAAACTGAGACAACACCAGACTAGATGTTCATCATCATCATGTGCCGTGCCGACTGGCGTTGGCTATTATGCTTCTCCAGAGTACACGATCCTTCATGCAGGCCATCAGCTCATTTGGTGATCTCCTCTCACACCATCATGTCAGACTGTCCAGTATCATTTCTCTTGGTCTTCCTCTTGATCTTCTTCCTTCTATTTTTCCTGTTGTTATAATATTTTCAATGCCCCCTCTTCTCATTGCATGTCCTATGAAAGTACATTGTCTCTCTAGATGTTATCTCCATCAAAAACTGAGACAACACCAGACTAGATGTTATCTCCATCAAAAACTGAGACAACACCAGACTAGATGTTATCTCCAGCAAAAACTGAGACAACATCAGACTAGCTGCTTTCTCCAGCTAAATCTCAAACAACACCAGACTAACTGTTATCTCCAGCTAAATCTCAGACAACACCAGACTAGCTGTTATTTTCGGCTAAAATTGAGTCAATATCAGACTAGATGTTATCTTCAGCTAAAACTCAGACAACACCAGACTAGTTGTTATTTCCAGCTGCTTTTGGTAGCGGTACTGACCGGTTATTGTTTCCGGCTGCTTCTATTAGCGGTACTGACCGGTTATTGCTGGCCGGCTGCGTCTATTATCGGTACTGACCGGTTATTGTTTCCTGGCTGCTTCTATTAGCGGTACTGACCGGTTAATGTTGGCCGGCTGCTTCTATTATCGGTACTGACCGGTTATTGTTTCCTGGCTGCTTCTATTATTGGTACTGACCGGTTATTGTTTCCTGGCTGCTTCTATTAGCGGTACTGACCGGTTATTGTTTCCTGGCTGCTTCTATTATTGGTACTGACCGGTTATTGTTGCCTGGCTGCTTCTATTAGCGGTACTGACCGGTTATTGTTTCCTGGCTGCTTCTATTAGCGGTACTGACCGGTTATTGTTGCCGCCTGCTTTTGGTAGCGTTACTGGTCTCCATGTTAATAATTCCAGCATAGTCTGTCACACTGAAATCCCACTGCCTTAGAGTTTACTCCCCCCCCCCCGACACTTAATTTTGGACAATATATTTATGAGACATAGAGAAGACAAAAGCGACGTAAGTATCAGACATGGGGAAGACAAAAGCTACATAAGTAACAGACATAGGGAAGACAAAGGTGACATAAGTATCAGACATAGGGAAGACAAAGGTGACATAAGTATCAGACATGGGGAAGACAAAAGCTACATAAGTAACAGACATAGGGAAGACAAAGGTGACATAAGTATCAGACATAGGGAAGACAAATGTGACATAAGTATCAGACATAGGGAAGACAAAGGTGACATAAGTATCAGACATGGGGAAGACAAAAGTGACATAAGTAACAGACATAGGGAAGACAAAGGTGACATAAGTAACAGACATAGGGAAGACAAAGGTGACATAAGTATCAGACATGGGGAAGACAAAAGTGACATAAGTATCAGACATGGGGAAGACAAAAGTGACATAAGTATCAGACATGGGGAAGACAAAGGCGACATAATTAACAGACATGGGGAAGACAAAGGCGACATAAATAATAGACATTGGGAAGACGAAGGCGACATAAGTAATAGACATTGGGAAGACAAAGCCGACACAAGTAATAGACATGCGGAAGACAAAGGCGACATGAGTAATAGACATGGGGAAGACAAAGACGATATAATCAGACATGTGGAAGACAAAGACGACACAAGTAACAGAATTGTAAAAATTGTAAAATTGCTGGTGCTATCGTGTTGATGGTACACGGTGTTGGCAGGTTGTGACATATTCATTTCATGTTTCGTTGGTAAACATTTGATTCTGTTACCTAGTACCCTGTAGGGTACCGGTCTGAGAACCACTGGGTCTGGAGATTCTAAGTGCAAACAGGTTTTGCAAGTGCAATGAATTCCTGAATGTAGAGTATACTGACCTGACCCCGTCTCGTGACCCAGCCAGAGCAACCGAACCTATGAAACAATCCTTGACTTGTCAGTCAGATGTGTTTCTCGTCTTTCGTCTTCCATTAATCAGATATCGATGCATTCATTTCTTCATTCTCTCTCTCTCAGTAAACTCATACAAGTATCTAATGCAGAGAAAAATGTGATAGATTATCAAGTGATAGATTGTGACAGGGTTTTGAATATGTTAATCTCTAGTAGAGTGGCAGATTGTTACAAGGATTTCTTCCCTTTTTTTTTGGGTGTGGGGCATATTTAAACAAGAAATCTGATAAAATTATAGAATGTATGTAAATTACACAGGATGTAATAGAAACTATACTGAACAAAACAAGATATATTAGAAACTAGAATGAGGGAAACAGATTTTGTAGAAACTAGACTGAACAAAACAGATTTTAGTAGAAAGTAGACTGAACAAAACAAGAAGTATTATAAACTAGACTGAACAAAACAGATTTTAGTAGAAAGTAGACTGAACAAAACAAGATGTATTATAAACTAGACTGAACAAAACAAGATATATTAGAAACGAGACTGAACAAAATAGATTTTAGTAGAAAGTAGACTGAACAAAACAAGATATATTATAAACTAGACTGAACAAAACAAGATATATTAGAAATAAGACTGAACAAAATAGACTTTAGTAGAAACTAGACTGAACAAAACAAGATTCACTAAGTTGAGTACACTATTGAAGTGTCTACACATCACATGTGAGATTCTCAGGGAAAATTGCGTCACCTTTTTAAGATAATTATCTTTAATGATAAGTAATGCAATTAATTATAACTAATGTTTAGACTTTTTTGACGCAAAAATGGAGACATTTGTTTTTTTTATTTTCGAAGCTTCTGTACCATTTTCCTATTAGCTCAGCGTTGAGAATCGCAGATACGTTCATATTTATTTTGTGGTTTAAAAAAATAATGAATGGAAAAACCTGGATCATCACCGAAATCTTCTTCGTTCAGCGCCTGCAGGATTCTATTTTTGCCTGCATTAATGTCTACAAGTTTCACAACAGATTCAGAGTAGATTTAACAAAACAATATGTACTCGAAACTAGATGTAAAATAATACAAGAAATACTAGAAACTAGACTCAACAAAACAAGAAGTAGTAGAATCTAGATAAATTCTATATTATTTTTGTAGTTCTGTCTGCTCCTCTCCACAGATTCTTTAGTTGTTTTACTTTCTGAAGAGCGATAGATGTCCTCCTTTTAATTTCCCTCATTGTATCTCCATTATTAGTTAGTAGTGATCCAAGATATTAAATACTCTCCACCTCTTCCAATTTTTCCTCATTGATACATATTTCAGCTGCCTTGTTTGTTTTGTCAGTTGTGATCAATTTAGTTTTCCTCGACACTGACACAAGTAAATAATTTCAGTTACCTTGGAACAACAGCTGATGGCAAGTGTACAAATGAAGTGAAAACCGCCAACAAGTAAGACAAACAAAGCTTTCTATGACGTAAATACGACACTAACAAATAAGATGTCCCTAAAAGTGAGGAAAAGAGTAGAACAGTGCTATATAGTGCTAATATTGCTATATGATTGTGAAACTGGCAGTTAACAAAGAGATGACGAAGCAATAGAGAAGCTGGTGAAAGATGACGAAGCAACAGAGATGTTGGAGAAAGATGACGAAGGAATACAGATGTAGGAGAAAGATGATGAAGCAACAGAGATGTTGGAGAAAGATGACGTTGGAACACAGATGTTGGAGAAAGATGAAGAAGCAACAGAGATGTTGGAGAAAGATGACGAAGGAACATAGATGTTGGAGAAAGATGAGGAAGCAACAGAGATGTTGGAGAAAGATGACGAAGGAACACAGATGTTGGAGAAAGATGACGAAGTAACAGAGATGTTGGAGAAAGATGACGAAGCAACAGAGATGTTGGAGAAAGATGCAACAAATACCCTGGACAGACAGAAAAACAAACGAAGAGGTAATCAGAACAAGGAAAATTAGTTAAAATAATAATAAGAAGACTGTCAAAACTTCTTAGACACGTCATGAGAAGACAGAGAACTTAGGCATGTCATGAGAAGACAGAGAACTTAGACATGTCATGTGAAGACAAATAACTTAGACATGTCATGAGAAGACAGTGTAACAGTATTTTGTAATTTAGTAGAGTAAGAAGATGAGACAAAAACATGAAGAAAACTAAATTGATGACAACTAACAAAACAAACAAGGCAGCTGAAATATGTATCAGTGAGGAAAAACTGGAAGAAGTGGAGAGTTTTGAATATCTTGGATCACTACTAACTAATAATGGAGATACAATGAGGGAAATTAAAAGGAGGACATCTATCGCTATTCATAAAGTAAAACAACTAAAGAATCTGTGGAGAGGAACTTACAGAATTACAAAAATAAGATTTTTAAGGGCATGCATCTTTCCCATCTCAACATACGCCTGTGAGACCTGGACACTTAACAAAACAGCTGAGAAACACATAAATGCCTTTGAATGTAAATGCTACAAAAGAGTTCGTCAAATAAGAAGAAAAAAAAACAAATATATCCATACTACAAGAAATTAATATTGAAAAAGGCTGGCTAATAAAGAGAATTAAACAGAGAAAACTTAAATGTTTTGGACATATTACACGTCATGATAATTTAGAGAAGACCGTCTTGAAAGGGTACAAAATTGGGAAAAGAAAGAGAGGAAGACCAAGGCGAAGATGGCTGCAAGACATCGTTGATAATCTACGAATGGATGGATCAGCAGCAGGGCATCTTGCTTACAATCGAGAGGCCTACAGGAGAGCTGTTGTTCCGCAAGGGACATGCAAATGACTGACTAACTGAGTGAGTAGAGTAAGTTGGTTGGTTTTAGTAAAAAAGGAAAGTAATCAACTTAAAAACTAGGGTTAATATTTATTCAGTCCCTTGTCTCCGTGGCAACCTTCAACGTAATATCTATTTCTAGAATACTCACCGCATTTTGTCTGGGGGGAAACAGACGTCGTGTGGGATGTGTGTTTGTTGACAAAGCAGACAGATTTTTGTAACAGAGAGGTCTTTTAGGAAGATGTTTTTTTTAGGGAAACAAAAGGTCTTTATTCATATGGAGTGAGCTTTTCCTCAGGATAAAACATTTGGGAATCTTGGGGATAGTTTACATGGGATATTAAGATCGGGATATGAGATTGAGAAGAGGAGAAGTGACAGGAGTCATGCTTCAGTAGAAGCTGTTTCAGTTCAGTGATGACTTAGACTGTGTTTCCGTAATACTGTCAGTTAGGACAAGAGTTTTTGTTTGTGAAATGAAGTAGTTACAGAGTTGTCCTTTTTATAACAGAACATTGTTGTAGTAGTTACAGAGTCATCCTTGTTAGGACAGAACAGTGTTGTAGTAGATTCAGAGCTGTCCTTTTTATAACAGAACAGTGTTGTAGTAGTTCTTCTTTAGGAGGTATGTGTATTCTGGATGTGTTTTTTTGTGTGCTGGAATTCAGATAATTGTAAGTAGTTGCTTAAGTGGCAGTAAGTCTATGTCGTTTTCTTCACGATGACATTGACTAAGTGCCGGGAAGTTCTATGTAACACTTGTTTAATTATCTTGCCACGTTGGCAGAACGTCCTTCTCTTTTTGTTTGTCTCATCTTCATCATTCATCGCCCATTCTTTCATACAGTAAATGTTGATGTGTACTCACTGTAATTGGAGATTTATTACCTTTATGCAGTTCTCTGGCTGTTAGACCTGTTGAGTGAATGGGAAGTCCTGTCAAAGTTTTCATATATGACATTGTTATTTTTGTTGTGGCAGTTGCGAATCTACAGGGGAGCAGAAGTAAGGGTAGACCAAAAGAGACATGGAGAAGAACAACAGAAAGGATGTTGAGCAATAGAGGGCTCACCTGGGCAAGAGCAGAAAAAAAGGCGAAGGACAGGCATTTGTGGAAAACCCTTGCGGAAGCCCCATGTGCCCTGGGCACATAAGGTTCAGAGAGAGAGAGAGAGAGAGAGAGAGAGAGAGAGTTGCGAATCTGGCATTGTTGTTGTGCTACTAAAGGGTATACCATAATGATAAGATTGCTTTTTGGTAGAGTAGTGCTACCAATTTTCACAGGCAACAACAAGTAAGACTATACAAAGTACAGTAGAAGTTCACTATTTCTATTTCTTGATGTCTTAGACATGTTTTCATAGCACCCATCATGAACATGAATGTAGGACACCTATACACACGTCTCAGATATAACAGTAATGTAGGACATACAGGACTGCAATAATAATAACAACAATAATAATACTACTAATAATAACAATAATAATAATAATAATAATAATTGGCAAAAGCGTAAAAACACACAAGAAAAATCGGACATAGTGAAGAAAAGGGGAGAAAAATGGGTAGAACACAGCGAAGAGAAAAGTTGTTAGAACACAGCGAGGAGAAAAGTGGGTAGAACACAGTGAGGAGAAAAGTGGGTAGAACACAGTGAGGAGAAAAGTGGGTAGAACACAGTGAGGAGAAAAGTGGGTAGAACACAGTGAGGAGAAAAGTTGGTAGAACACAGTGAGGAGAAAAGTGGGTAGAACATAGTGAGGAGAAAAGTGTCTAGAACACAACGAGGAGAAAAGTGGGTAGAACATAGTGAGGAGAAAAGTGTCTAGAACACAACGAGGAGAAAAGTGGGTAGAACACAGCGAGGAGAAAAGTGTCTAGAACACAGCGAGGAGAAAAGTGGGTAGAACACAACGAGGAGAAAAGTGGGTAGAACATAGTGAGGAGAAAAGTGTCTAGAACACAACGGGGAGAAAAGTGGGTAGAACATAGTGAGGAGAAAAGTGTCTAGAACACAACGAGGAGAAAAGTGGGTAGAACATAGTGAGGAGAAAAGTGTCTAGAACACAACGAGGAGAAAAGTGGGTAGAACACAGTGAGGAGAAAAGTGGGTAGAACACAACGGAGAGAAAAGTGGGAACTGAAAACTTGTGTTTTCCATAAATAAATAATGGATGAAAAAAAAACTGTTTTTCATTCTTCTTCCATCCTTAACATTTGTTCCACGTATTTATCATCCTTCACATTTGTTCCACATATTTATCATCCTTCACATTTTTCCACATATTTATTATCTTTCATATTTGTTTCAGATATTTATCATCCTTCATATTTGTTTCACGTATTTATCGTCTTTCAAATATGTTCCACATATAATTTTCATCCTTCATAGTTGTTACATGTAATTTTTATCCTTCACATATGTTCCACATATTTGTCATCCTTCACATTTGTTCCACATATTTATAATCTTTTACATTTGTTCCACATATGTATCACCTTTTACATGTTCCACATATTTATCATCCTTCACATTTGTTCCACATATTTATCATCCTTCATAATTGTTCCACATATTTATCATCCTTCATAATTGTTCCACATATTTATCATCCTTCATATTTACTCAACTGTAAACCCGACGTGAGATAACGAAACATTGTAAGACACAGACGACACACAGAAAGATAGACAGGCAGACACACTGACAGACAGATAGAACTAGAGTGAGTAAACAGATGGATCATGCAGAACTGTTGACATTATTCAATGTGCTAATCTAACTGGCGTGACTGATATAATATCAATCAAGCCTGGCCAGGATCTGTCTCACTCACAGAACACGATAATTATAATAATAACAGCGGAAACAATTAGCAGCAATGACAACAGCAACAATAACAACAAAAAACAACAACAACAATAACAACGTTAACAACTTCTTGGTTTATAAAACTGTAATAGAATTCATTAATTCTGGAATTCTGTTCTTTCATTTAACTTTATAGGGGAGTTAACCATTGATTTTTTTGTAGAATGACGTAGTGGTTAGGGCCCTTAGTTAATTTTTTAAAAGTTCAGGTCAACTATAGGTCAGGTTTGACACGTTTAAGGCCATTTCTTATCATATCCAGGCTTGGGATTTTTTTACAGTTAACTAAAGTTATTTAGGACATGTTTGTTTTAATTCGTTACTTTTAGTTACAGAAAAGCTTAAATTTGGATCGCTATTTTTAGTTTATTGTCCAAGGTCATAAACAGATAACTTTTGCACGGATTGAAATTTTAGGCAGAAATGTTTTTTTTCACGATGTTTTATATTCCACGAGATAGAATCTTCGGGAAGATTTAGGAATAGGAACTGTAGTTCATATTTAAGGATCAAACTCTTACGTAGGATTATTATAAGGATTAGATTGATTTGTAGTTTTATGTTCATTATGATTGCAAATTCATTATGTAGAGTTTATGCGAACGAAGAAGATTAAGTAGAGTTTGACTGAGAAGTATGTTTTAAAAAAAATGCTAGGATGTGAACTGTTAGTTTTTTTTTTCCTCATGGATCCAATGTGTAAATTTTTTATGCACCTACGAGTTGTTCTAAATAGTTTGTAACTGAAGAAATGTGAATTAGTTCTATTGAGATTTTTTAAGGACTGCAAGTCCGATATTTTTGGTGATGTGAAGTTGTATGTAAGATCCATAGAATTTTCAGTGTGTTAGTAAGTTGGCTCTTATTCCATCATGTTGAATGGCTGTTTTTCCTAGCTGAGAGTGATTGTTGCCCACTCCCTCCCTATATGGCGAACTAGTTCTGGTCGGGAGAGGAGTTGAATTATTCATCTGTTTACTCAGTTGGCTAGCGTAGTGGTTAGAGCACTCGTCTAGCAACCAAATGGTCGAGGGTTCGAATCCCCAGCTGAGCGGGATTTTTTTTTCCGACCAATACGGCCCTGAGGTCGACCCAGCCTCGCAAAATGGGTACCAGAGAAAATCTGGGAAGTAAAGGCAGCGAGAAAGGAACTGGTCACCCTACCTCACACGCTGATGACCCTGCATAATGAGGCCTCTAACGCTTCACCCCCTACGGCATTTGAAATGCTATGGGACTATCTTTACTTTTTACTTTACTCAGTTTATTGTTACACCCTCAAGTATTCACCACTCATTTTTCCCATAATAAATATGTGTAAGTGCTATTATAAATTTGAGCGTTAGTGGTTCTCAAACGGTTGAGATGTGTTCATTCTCAGTTACACATTAAACTTCCTCAGATCTAATCAGTAGATAGAGTAGGAAAAAGTAGAACAATTTATCACCTGTGTGGCGGCTTTACACAATTGCGAGATACTTTAATCAGTGCCGTATCCTGGCACATACCATACTATACCATTCTATTTTAATTAGTGCCGTGTTGTGGCACATATCATACTATGCCATTCTATTTTAATTGGCGCGTTACCAGACCTTGCTTTCACGGTCGGCACAGTTTTCCTTGTTGTCGAGACTGCCGTTATCTGTCACGGCATACTTCTCTGTTTTATATTACTAGTGCTTTTATTCATACGCTGGCGGCTAGTTAGCTGTTGCTTGCCACTAAACCTACAATAATTGTTGCATGTGACCAGTCCTCTCGGCACACATTATTTTCCTGCCTAGACGGTCACTATCTTTCATGGCCATCAGCACATTTCAACTGTTGCTCGTATTTGTCTCTCTCTTTTTCAGCCTTTGATATTGCTGAACTTAGTGCCGAGTACAGGCGATTGTTTTGTTCATGGTACAACAGTATTTTTTGGTTGTGTAAGAAAGTTTTTTTGTTTTGATTGCAGTTGTTAGCTACTAGAATTATAATTGGTTTTGAGACTTGAGTCGTGTATAGACGTTGTGAAACGGTGTACATGACTTTTATAACCTTGAATTTGGGACACTTTCAACTTGGCCTAATGCAGTGTCTCTATCCAACCTTGCTGTGTCTGTGCATCCATCATCGTCTTGTGGATCCCGACCCCGTTGTGTATCAGTGGAACATTACATGCCCGTGAAAGCCTGTACAACATTATCATCATCGCAGAAAAAGACAGGTATCAGTTTTGATTGTCTTAACCTCTTTCTTCTCGTTCCAGTTAGTGACATTTTATTGTTAAAGAATTTGGCAGTGGAATATTAACATGAACTATGGAACATTCGGATCTTCTACATGTGTTACCTCATGAACATTAAGAACTTTTATTTGCGTTACTTTGTGTGCAGCCTGCGTTATTTTGCACTTTGACTGTGGAATTACCGTATTTTGGATATCATTAGTGTGAAAATTTCATCTATATTAGTTAGAAACTTAGTTTAGATTAGTGATTGCGTATTATTTTTTGCTTTGATTTTTTCACTACTGTATATTGCTTGTTTCGATTGTGTAACATCTTTGAAGATAAAAATGGCTTCTCAACCCACGTCGAACATGTTGGCCGTACTTCACGGCACTCTGTAAAGAATCAGTGTGGACATCAACTATTCATATGTCATGTCAGCTGTAGAAAAGTTTGATGGAGACCCAAGTTGAAGCAGTGGCTGACTGAGTTAGACATGCTGATGGAGGTGAGGGCTGCGGACCTGTACTCTAAGAAGCTTTTGGTGTACCTTCGTACGACCGGTAAATGTCAGATTTTGTGAAACAGAGGCTTCAACGTCAGGAGTCGGGGGGGGGGGGGATTTGTGGATGTTTTATTAGCACGGTATGTAGTGCTGCAGACTCCACAAGAGGCCTGGCACAACTTAGCCTCAACCTAGCAGACTCCTTGAAGGACCATAAGGATTATCCTTTCGCATCAGTGGTGCGAGTAAAGTTGCTTTCTGTGCTGCGGAGATAGTCAGCCCACTTGCGCAGAGACAACTTGTTCAAATCTTCATAGATGTATTAACATCAAGGGATATTAAAAGCTAAATTGTTACGAAAAACCTGTTACATCTTTGTAAGTCACTGGTTTACCATTGCAAGACTCAGTGAACATCAGTTGTGGTTCATGTCAGACTTTTGTTTCTGGTGCAGAGAGTACACTTGGTCTCTCATCAAGTCAGCTCTTCAAAGCCAGCTTCGCATAGAGCAGAAGATAGGTTCGATCACGAGAGATCGAGTACCTGGAAAACTAAGAATCCAAGTACACTAGCATGAGAAACTCGCTGTTGTTTTACTTGTGGAAGGCAAGGGCACTTAGCCAGATTTTGTAGGCAGGGTGTTCGAGATAACCGTTCTCGTTTAAACTAGGTCATCGGCGCGCTGTGAACTCGAGTGTGTCCGATAGAATATTTACACCACGTAATTCTGTTAAGAAGTCTGTTTATTTTTTTGTATGCTACACCACTTCTTTCAGTGGCTGCGAATCCGCCTACACCTACTTCTGTTCTTGTATCAGTTGGTTCATATAGAGTCAGAGCTTTGTTAGATGCAGGAGCTATATACAGATCCTTACATTCTGTGCTGAAGCTAAAGCCTGGTAGAATCACTCTGCAGACTATCACTGCAGCTTCCATGAGAGTAACTGGCAGAGTTTACTTACCTATTTCTGTTGCTGGTGTCACTGTTTCTCATTGCTTTTATGTGGTTCGCAACATGAACCGTTCCGCCATTGTTGGGCGTCTCGATCTGATGCTGTTATAGACTACAAATCTATTACACTTAACATTCACAACAAAAAGATTCCTGCAGAGTTAGATGCAAACATTGCCTCTATTCTTCGTGTCCAGTGTTCTTCTCTTCTTTCTCCCCGTTCTGACAGTCGTATCCCTCTGAAGATAACAGCCCAACCATACTAACCCTCTTGTAGTCCGTATATGGTTCAGGGTATTGACACACCATTTTTGCTGTCACAACCGGAGATAGAGTTGTTAGACTTAGTATGTGAGCTCCACAATAATCACTATCCCGTGTTGATAGTAATTAATCATTCCATCAGACACATAGAGCTGAAACGTGAATGTGTAGTCGGAAAGTTGGCACCACTCACAGAGTCAGTGGATTCTGCTGAGCAAGATTCTGGTACTGAGGAGTCAACATCTGAAAGTCGTTCTGAGACTATCGTTCGACAAGTTCAGTGCCCTGATATGCACAAGGACGTAATATCCAGTTTGTTGACACATAACAAGGATGTCTTTGCCTTGACTGATTCCGAGATTTCTCATACCCCGACAGTGCAGATGGAGATTGATACAGGCGATCATCCGCCAATCTCCAGGAAACCCTACCGCACTCCGTTGACGGGTAGAGAGGTGATAGAGAAGGCCGTCGAGAATATGTTGTGTGACGGAATAATTTCCCGCACGATCTCAGAGTGGTCATGAACCAGTTGTCTTGGTGACTAAGAAAGATGGTACGCATCGTTTCTGTTGCGACTACCGTGCACTCAATGCTGTGATACGTTCATTGTCATATCCATTGCCACGCATTGAGGACATCCTGAGCACGATAGGAAAAGCCACGTTTTTCAGCACTTTGGATGCTCGATGTGGCTTTTGGTGCATTCCCTTGTCCGATGATGCACAGCAGAAGTCAGTTTTTAGCTGCCGTTTTGGCTGTTTCCGTTGGAATTTTACGGCCTTTGTCTAAAAGGGGCACAATCTACCTTTGTCGCACTCATGGACACAGTATTACAAGGTTTAGCAATTTCTCACAAGACTATATCGACGATATTCTGGTGTTCATTGATGAAACGATCAAAGACCATGTTCTCGATCTTCAGACGGTATTCAACCGGTTGCACGAAAACAAGGTCAAGCTCAAATCATCGAAATGCCACTTTGCGGCCTCTGAGACAAAGTATCTCGGTTATGTCATCAGCCAGTCAGGCATATCTCCTGATCCTGAGAAGGTCAGAGTCATTGGTGAAATGCCGTCTCGTTTGAATGTGAAGGAGGTGCAATCTTTTCTGGGGACGTGTAGTTATTATAGACGATTCATTCCCCATTTTTTGGAGATCGTGACTCCTATTGTGGACCTCACCAAGAAGGGTTATAGATTCAAATGATCTACAGACTGTCAGATGGTGTTCGAGTCTTTGAAAGATCGCCTTGCGAAGAGACAGCTTCTCTCGCATCCTGATTTGCATAAACCACTTACCTTGTATACAGATTCCCCCAATGTTGCGGTTGGAGCCTGTTTAGTGCAGACGGCTTCCACTTCTGACGGCCTCTCAGATGAAGAGCCATTATATTTTCCTTCACAGAAGCTGTCGCGCTCTCAGACTAAGTGGTCCACTTTCGAGAGAGAAACGTATGCTGTCCATTACGCCGCGCAGAAGTTGAGATATTTTTTGGGGAATAGACACTTAGCAGTTAAGACAGACCACAGACCTTTGGATACATTTCTCAATGAACTTTCAGATGTTTTTTCATCCGGGTGCGCGGGAGGAAACTTTAGCATGTTTCGATGGAGCCAGCTCTGTACCAGTACCAGCACATGTTACCAGGGACGTATCTCAACCACAGCGGTCTGAGATGTGAAACGACAGGTAGGTGAGCGCTGTAGAATCTTGTTCACAGGCAGACATTCCGTTTATGGATCTGCTGTACCCCTGTTGGTTGACAGAAAAGGTAGACAAGGCGACAAATACCTTTTGTCCCATAGTTCTTGACGTCGCCACAAATGTATCGTTGACTAGTGGGACCTTCCAGGAGCCGTATGTTCAGGATCGTTGTGATCTTACCTGCCACGTCCCATTAGACAGAGATTTTCTCTTCCGACACCTCCTCGCTTTGTTCCCAGGCTCCCGCCATGGTACCTGAAGGAAACATAGCAGAGAGTGGTCCCTGGGGCTCACCCCTCAGACCACTATATGGAGGTGGATGCTTCCGCCTCACCAGTTCCCATGTCGGTGGATGATCTATGACCCCGGCATAGACGGAAGAGAGTTGATGTCTGCCATCAGTCTCAGAAAGATCACTGTCCTCACAGTATAGATCATTTTTCTGAAGAGACTTCAACTAATGCTGACTGCGATACGGAGGTTGAGCAATTGTAAGTCTCAGATCGTAAGCTTGTTGTGACAATAGGGCAGATATTGGATGCCGCGGACCTGCAGAAGTTCAGGATGAAGGATCTTTGCCTTACGCTCAAGAAGAAGTTCCCTTTATTGGAACTACCTATGAGAAGCAGTTCATCGAACGTGTTGCGCTCAACATTCTTCGGACGCTCCCTTCTACTGTATAGCTAGGAATCTATGGAGATCTCTAGACAAGCACAAATAGACATTGGTTAGTGTTCTGTGAATAGGAGGTAATCCTTTGCTACTGTCCAATTTCTTGGCAGAAATAATTACTGGTGTGAATTTAAATAGTTCATTTTTGTACAGATTGTATGTATATATATATATATATATATATATGCTTAGCACCACATCCGTTAACGTACTATTTTATAAACAGTGAGTGTGTGTTTGCACAAATTATATTGCTGAATAACCAGCGTTGTTTTTGGTGATTATAATTTGTATCTTTTGGAAGAAAGTTGATGAAGTTTTTATTTTTGAGATATTTAGATGGCCAAATATCTACTTTTAAGGGGTAGGGATATCTGTAATAGAATTCATTAATTATGAAATTCTGTTCTTTCATTTAACTTTATAGGGGGGTTAACCAATGATTTCTTTGGTAGATTGACGTAGTGGTTAGGGCCCTTAGTTATTTTTTTTTAAGTTCAGATCAACTATAGGTCAGGTTTGACACATTAAGGAAATTTCTTGTCATGTCCAGGCATGGGAGTTTTTACAGTTAACTAAAGTTATTTAGGACATGTTTGTTTAATTCGTTATCTTTAATTACAGAAACGCGTAAAATAGGATTGTTGTATTTAGTTTATTCTCCAAGGTCATAAACAAGTAATTTATTGCACGGATTGAGATTTTAAGCAGAAATGATTTAATCACGATTTTTTATATTCCACGAGATAGAATCTTCGGGAAGATTTAGGAAAGGAAATTGTAGTTCATATTTAAGGACCGAACTCTTACGTAGGATTGTTATAAGGATTAGACCGATTAGTAGTTTGAGATTCATTATGATTGCAAATTCATTATGTAGAGTGTGACTGAAAAGGATGTTTAGATAGGATGCTAGGATGTGAACTGTTAGTTTTTTTTTCCTCAAGTATCCAATGCGTAAATTTCTTATGCAGCTACGAGTTTGTAAATAAATAGTTGTAACTGAAGAAATGTGAATTAGTTCTATTGAGATTTTGAGGACTTTAAGTCCGATATTTTTGGTGATGTGAAGTTGTATATAAGGATCCATGGAATTTTCAGTGAGTTAATAAGTTGGCTCTTATTCCATCATGTTGAATGCCTGTTTTTCCTAGCTGAGAATGATTTTTGCCCACTCCCTCCCTATATGGCGAACTAGTTCTGGTCGGGAGAGGAGTTGAATTATTCATCTGTTTACTCAGTTTATTGCTACACCCTCACGTATTCACCACTCATTTTTCCCATAACAAATACGTGTAAGTGTTATTTTCAATTTGAGTGTTAGTGGTTCTCAAACTGTTGAGATGTGTTCGTTCTCAGTTACACATTAAAATTTCTCAGATGTAATCAGTAGATAGAGTAAGAAAAAATAGAACAATTTATCACCTGGATGGCGGCTTTACACATTAAATTAATGCCGTGACTTGGCATATACCATACTATATCATTCTGTTTTGAAACATTATAAAACTTGTCCATGTATTCTTTTCTCACTGATATTCATTTCTCACTAGTTTCTAACCCATACATTGCAGTCTGTAGCACAGAATGTAGTACAGACTATATCACATATAGTGGTGCCGATTGTAGAACATAATGTAGCGCAGATTGTAGCACCGATTGTAACACAGATTGTAGCGCCGATTGTAACACAGACTGTAGCACAGATTGTAACGCCGATAGCAGCACAGATTGTAGCGCAGATTGTAGCACAGATTGTAGCGCAGATGCTAGCGCAACTGTTGTCTGTAACTGTCCATACTTTTTAAAATAATTCATTCCAAGCTTCAGCTTTAGTTCATCACTTAAATGGATTCTATTTGCTCTGGGATCTAGGTCAAGCTTTCGCTGGCCGTGCAAGGCCTGGATTCTGGAAATCCTTAACTAGGTCAGTATGAGATCTAAGTAGGTTGGAGCAGCCCCAAAACTGAAGTTAAAGCACTACGACAGGACAGAGAGAAGAAAAATTGTAAACAAGGCTCTACACTAAGACATGAGAGAGAGAGAGAGAGAGAGAGAGAAGAAAAATTGTAGACAAGGCTCTACACTAAGACACGAGAGAGAGAGAGAGACAGAATCTGTGTGATCAGTGTCAAGAGATCATGTAAAACAACAAGAGAGAACAGACTGAATCTGTGTGATCAGTGTCAAGAGATCATGTAAAACAACAAGGGAGAACAGACTGAATCTGTGTGATCAGTGTCAAGAGATCATTGTAAAACAACAAGAGAGAACAGACTGAATCTGTGTGATCAGTGTCAAGAGATCATGTAAAACAACAAGAGAGAACAGACTGAATCTGTGTGATCAGTGTCAAGAGATCATGTAAAACAACAAGAGAGAACAGACTGAATCTGTGTGATCAGTGTCAAGAGATCATGTAAAACAACAAGGGAGAACAGACTGAATCTGTGTGATCAGTGTCAAGAGATCGTGTAAAACAACAAGGGAGAACAGACTGAATCTGTGTGATCAGTGTCAAGAGATCATGTAAAACAACAAGAGAGAATAGACTGAATCTGTGTGATCAGTGTCAAGAGATCATGTAAAACAACAAGGGAGAACAGACTGAATCTGTGTGATCAGTGTCAAGAGATCATATAGAATAGCGAGAGAGGACACAAAAACAGACTGAATTTGTATGGTCAGCATCAAGAGAAAATGAAAATGGATGGAACTATGAAGTAATGGATATGTGATAGTGCACTGATTTGAGAGCTTTCCATAAACAAGCAGCATGTCTTGCCTGTTATGTTTTCACATGTTGTCATTTGTTAAGTCAGCCATCTCTCAACATTTACCCGTCTCTTATCTTCTTCTCCGGAGACGTCTCATCAACACACACAACATACGCAACATACGTAACATACACAACATACGCAACATACATAACATACACAACATACGCAACATACACAACATAAACAGCACACATTAATCCTTGTTTTTAAGGAACAGGTACAGCGAGGCACTCTGCTCTATTTAGAGGCCGTGTTTTCTCCTCTGTTTAGAAACTTAATCAAAGAATATTTATTTTTGACACTTGGTTTTCTATAAGTGTTTATTGCATTACTGAAATATAATCCTGGGCATTGCAAAATCATATATACTTCATTGATATTATTATACCATACTTCAATGATATAATTAAATCATACACACTTTCATCATCATCATCATCACCATCATCATCATCATCATCATCATCATCAACATCAGGTGCTGTGCCGACTGGCGTTGGCTATTATGCTTCTCCAAAGTACACGATCCTTCATGCAGGCCATCAGCTCAGTTGATGATCTCCTCTCACACCATCCCGTCAGACTGTCTAGTATAATTTTTCTTGGTCTTCTTCTTGATCTTCTTCTTTCTATTTTTCCTGTTGTTATAATATTTTCAATACCCCCTTTTCTCATTGTATGTACTATGAAAGTACATTGTTTCTCTCTTATTTATTTATTTTTTTTTGCAATATTTTTTTGTCTCTCCAGCTCTTCTCATACATTCTTCATTAGTTATTTTTGCTGTCCAGGGGATTCGCAACATTCTTCTAATAAACCAAATTTCTGCTGCTTCCAATGATTTTTGTGCAGACTGCTTATTGTACGCAATTTATTTCCATATAACAACATAGGTTCAATATACATAGGTCGTACCGGAAGTCGTGAGCAGATTTAAAAATCAGAATTTATAGATAGAGAAAACATAAATGTATCACCTTAACTGCATCCTTTTCTTCACTTTTCAAAATAATCTCCATTTCTCTGCCCACATTTTCCCCACCGTTCTGCAAGTTTGAAAATGTTCTCCCGGTAGAATTCCGTTCCAGCTGACCGACGGCACAGACGCACTGCTTTCTGGAAGTTCTCTCCTCAGGGAGCTAGAGGGCACAAACATTTCTATAACCTTGGGTTTCAAACATTTCCTGTACTGCATTGTGTCCTATTCCAAGATTTACGGCGATTTCATTTACTGTGACACGTCCGTCTTGTTTAATGATGTCGTCTACCCTTTCCACGTTGCGTTCAGTGGAGCCAGCTCGAGGGCGACCGCTGCGAGACATATCTTTTATGCTGGTGTTTCCGTCTTTCAAATGTTTCATCCACATCTTAACACTGCTAGCACCCATACACACATCTTCATAAGCAAGCTGAAGTCTTTTGTGAATGTCAGCAGCGGGGAGTTCCTCTTTAACGAGGAACCCGATAACAGCACGTTGACGAAACCAAACTTCAGCACCTGCCATTTTGTTTATGCTCTGTGTGGTCATGTGACACATGATGGTGACGTCATCTGACCTCTACATGAAGTGCAAAGGTACAGATAATGTGATACATTTATATTTTCTCAATCTATAAATTCTGATTTTTAAAAACATTTTCATCACGACTTTCATTATTACCCTAGCAGCATTTTAGGACTCGTTTTCTAACATTCATTGATAAGGATATGTTGGATAATATGTTTCTCATTCTCTGAAATGCAGTCTTTGCTTGGCCTATTCTGTTCCTAATTTCTGTTCTGCATTTCCCATCTGAAGTTATTACTGCTCCAAGGTATTTGAATTTCTGCACCTGCTTTAGAATAGTTCCGTTTAATTTTATTCTACAGTTTAGCGGATTCTGTTTCTTAGATATAACTATAGCCTATGTTCAAAGTAACCCGTTTCTGTTCATTTTCTTTTGGCGATTTTATACTTTATTGATATTATTATATCATACTTACTTCGTGGATATTATTATATCATACATATTTCGTGGATATTATTATTTAAGTTCTCAATGCTTGTTTTCCATACTCATAGCCAGCATAAGCCTTTTCTACTGTTTCTGAAAGGCTTCTCAATGCCCTTGTCTTGCTTGTCCCTTTATGCCCAGTTGCTTACATAGGTCATATGCTGATGTTGCTACGAATCCTCTCGCTCCCACTTCTACAGCTATCACTTTTGCCCTGATTCCTGCCCCCTGCCTCAGTTGCTTGACCAGATCATTGTACTTCTCACATTTGAAGAGATGTTGCTCCTCTATTCTTGTTTCATATGGAATCGTAAGCTTGATCATTATTAGTTCCTCTTTTGCTGTGAAGTACACTACAATGTCCGGTCGCATTCCTGTGTTCTAGATGGCAGTCAGGTATTCTTCCTCCTGGTAGGTCCGGTGTCACATTCCAGTCATTTCCACCATCTAGCAGTGATGATAAGGGAATGTCCCTGATTTCAATATTCGATGTCGTACCAGCACCTATGAAGTACTTAGATGGGACCTCAAATCTTTCGCTACTGTTTGCTTTATCTTTTGCCCTGTCTACAATGGCTACTAGTTCCTGCAGCACTCTGTTGTGCCGCCAGGTGTAGCGTCCTTGACCTAATGATACTCTGCATGCTGACAGCACATGTTCCAATATTTGCCTTTCGTTGCAGAGAGGACACTTTGTGTCTTCTGATACACCACGTTGTATAGGGTGGAGCCTGTAGGCAGAAAGTCAGTCAAAGCAGCTTTGAAACTGAGTCTCAAGGGTGCCATTTTCCAGATGTCATTCCATTTCTGCAGGACTTTCTCTCATGTTGTCCATGGACCTACTGGATGTGCCTACTGGACTGGCTTCTTGACCCGTTTATCATCCTCTGAATTCCTTACTTCGCTGATGATCATATCCCTTCTTTCCTTACAGGAGGCCTTTAGTCACCATTTGATTTTATCATGACTAAATCCCCTTCTTTTGGTCTGGGTGTATCCTGTTACTGAATATGGCCAGGATTGTGGACTGGAAGTACTTGGTACTCTAATCTCCTGACAAAAGAACATCTTGTTGTAAGATGGAAGATATCTACTTTCCTGACAAAAGAACATCTTGTTCTCCGATAGACGATCTCTACTCTCCTGATAAAAGAACATCTTGTTGTAAGAAGTTAAGACGGAAGACCTCTACTCTGCTGACTAAAAAGAACATCTTATTGTAAGAAATTAAGATGGAAGACCTATACTCTCCTGACAAAAGAAAATCTTGTAAGAAGTTAAGACGGAAGACCTCTACTCTTCTGATAAAAGAACATCTTGTAGTAAAATGGAAGATCTCTACTCTTCTAACAAAAGAACATCTTGTTTTAAGAAGTCAAAATGGAAGACCTCTACTCTGCTGACAAAAGAATATCTTGTTGTAAGATGGAAGATCTCTGCTCTCCTAACAAAAGGACATCTTGTTGTACGATGGAAGACCTCTACTCTGATGAGAAAAGAATATCATGTTGTAAGAAGTTAATATGGAAGATTTCTGCTCTCCTGACAAAATAAAATATTCGTGTAAGATGGAAGACATCTACTCTGCAGAAAAAAATATCTAATTGTAAAAAGTTAAGACAGAAAACATCTAAATTTCTGACAAAATAACATCTTATTGTAAAAACGTTTGGATGGAAGACCTCTATTCTCCTGACAAAAGAACACCTTGTTGAAAGATGGAAGATCTCTACTTTCCTGACAAAAGAACATCTTGTTGTAAGAAGTCAAGATGGAAGATATATAAATTTATGACAAAAGAACTCTACAATGCATAAAAAGGAACATCTTATTGTAAGACGTTAAGATGGAAGAACTCTACGCTGCTGACAAAAAAAAAAGAACTTGTTTTAAGATGGAAGATCTCTACTCTCGTGACAAAAGAAGATATTATTATAAGAAGATAAGATGATAGGCCTCTACTCTCCTGACAAAAGGAGATCTTGTTGTAAGAAGTTTATATGGTATACCTCTACTCTCCTGACAAAAGAACATCTTATTGTAAGAAGTTAAGATGGAAGACCTTTATTCTCCTGACAAAAGAACATCTTATTGTAAGAAATTAAGATGGAAGACCTCTACTATCCTGAGAAAAGAAAATCTTGTTGTAAGAAGTTAAGATGTAAAACTTCTACTCTCCTTTTAAAAGAACATCTTGAGGTAAGAAGTTAAGATGGAAGGCCTCTACTTTCCTGATAAAAGAACATTTTGTTGTAAGATGGAAGACCTCTATTCTCCTGACAAAAGAACATCTTGTTGTAAAATGGAAGATCTCTACTCTCCTGACAAGAAACATATTATTTTAAGAAGTTAAAATGGAAGATCTCTGCTCTCCTGACAAAATAACATCTTGTTGAAAGATGGAAGACATCTACTCTGCAGAAAACAGAACATCTTATTGTAAAAAGGTAAGATAAAAGACCTCTAAATTTCAGACAAAAGAACATTTTACTGTAAGAAGTTAAGATGCAAGACCTCTACTCTCATGAAAAAAGAACATCTTGTTGAAAGATAAAAGGTCTCTACTTTCCTGACAAAAGAAAATATTGTTGTAAGTAGTTAAAATGGAAGACAGCTACTCCCCTAACAAAATAACATCTTATTGTAAGAAGTTAAGATGGAAGACTTCTAAATTTCTGACAAAAGAACATCTTATTCTAAGATGAAAGACCCCCTATTCTGCAGAAAAAGTAACATCTTATTGTAAGAAGTTAAGATGGAAGAACTCTACTCTGCGGAGAAAAGAACATCTTGTTGTAAGAAGTTAAGATGGAAGACCTGTACTCTCTTGATGAAAGAACATCTTATTGTAAGAAGTTAAGATGGAAGACCTCTACCCTATTGACAAAAGAAGATCTTGTTGTAAGAAGTTAAGATAGTAGTCTTCTACTCTGCTGACAAAAGAACATCTTGCTGAAAGATGGAAGACCTCTACTCTCCTTACAAACGAACATCTTGTAAGAAGTTAAGATAGAAGATGTTTCTAAGGACTGTTATAGCCAGAGGTAGGCTGGATGAGAAGCTCTCCACTCCAATTAAATGTCTACAAAGCGTGCATTTCAAATAGCCTCTGACAGTCCAAGTCAAGCTCTTGGCCTTCTCATGGCGGACCTGTTTAAACTGACAGGAGAAGGGGCGAAGGCGAATATCTGGCGCCTGAAAACCAGACGGCAGCTGTTTGGTAGCTCATCTATCGCTGCTAGCGAGATTCTTCAGTTGCCGTGCGTGGAGTGAAACTCCTCCCAGCCAGTTAAGAAAAATGTGACTCGATTTGCCGCCCATCGCCGTCGTGGAAAAGGTAAAGGAAAGGATTTAATAAAGTAACCAGTAGTATCGAGGTCAGGACTACTCAAATCACGCCACCTCTGCTCTAGAGGCCGGCCACGTCCTATATACACCCATACTAGGTCAGACTGCCTAATCGGCTTAACCTATAGGTTAAACTAAGACACTGCTGGCGAGATTCTTTGGCTGCCTCCCGTGAAGTGATACTCCTCCCCGGCCAATGAAGAAAATGTGAAAAAGTGGTTAGGGTTGCCGGGCGTTGCCGTTATGAAAAGGTGATGGAAAGGAAAAAGTGAAGTTTAGTCGGTATGTCCAGTAGTTTCGCGGCGAGAGCTACTCATATCACGCCACCTCTGCTCTAGAAGCCGGCCACGTCCTATATAGACCCGTACTAGGGCAATATGCCTAAACCAGGTTAACCCAGGGGTGAAACTTGATGACTAGTCATGTCACGGTATCTCCGCTCTAGAGGTCGGTCACGTCCTAAACACTCTCATACTGGTATAATATGCCTAAACTGGCTCAACCCAGGAGTGAAACTTGATGACTACTTATACCACGGCACCTCTGCTGTAGAGGACGGCCACGTCCTATATACACTCATACTAGGGCAATATGCCTAAACTGGTTTAACCCAGGGGTGAAACATGATGACTAATCATGTCACGGTACCTCCGCTCTAGAGTCGGTCACGTCCTAAACACGCCCATGCTGGGATAATACGCATAAGCTCAACCCAGGGGCGGAACTTCCTGGTGGCGAAGATTCGTCCTCCTGGACAAAAGCTCCGTCCTGGTCCTAGGAAGGGTAGTGGCCACGACCACAAAATGCTGAAGTCGGAGACTCTGGGCCAGGGCAGTCTAGATAGGCAACCACCTCTCACCCGGCGGAGATACACGGATATCTCAAAACACGTCGAGGTTTTCCGGTGAGAAAATCCAACTCTAGGCTAGATGGGCGACCACCTCTCACTCGGCGGGGATACGCTGATATCCAAATCACGTTGAGGTTTTCCGGCGAGAAAGTACAATTCTAGATTAAACTGGTGCAACGAAAACCACGGTGTCACGCAATCCCGCTTCTGAGACTCACCAAGAATACAGGCCCAAGCCCCTCGATACTCTGAATCACTTCCGGTCCTCTCGGGGATCTCGTGTGGTCCTCTCGACAGGACCATGGGACCTATCGGTGACCACAGCAGGATCATGGGACCTATTGGGTACCACAGAAGTAAGTTCAGTAGGATCGCGGGGTGGTCTTGGTGGTAGAAGCGAATGAAGACGAAGAAGAGAAAATGGAAGACCTCTATTCTGCTGACAAAAGAACATCTTACTGTAAGATGGAAGACCTCTATTCTGCTGACAAAAGAACATCTTACTGTAAGATGGAAGATCTCTATTCTGCTGACAAAACAACATCTTGTTCTGAGATGGAAGACCTTTATTCTCCTAACAAAAGAACATCTTGTCGTAAGAAGTTAATATGGAAGACCTCTACACTCCTGACAGAAGAATATCTTTCAGAAGACGTCAAGATGGAAGACATCTAATCTCCTGACAAATGAACATCTTGCTGTAAGATGGAAGACTTCTGCTCTGCTGACAAAAGAACATCTTGTTGTAAGATGGAAGACCTCTACTGCTCTGATAGAGGAACATATTGTTATAATATGGAAGACTTCTACTCTCCTGATAAAAGAACACCTTGTTGTAAGATGGAATATCTCTAGTCTGCTGACAAAAGAACATCTTGTTGTAAGAAGTTAAGATGGAAGATCTCTACTCTGCTGACAAAAGAATATCTTGTTGAAAGATACAAGGTCTCTACTTTCCTGACAAAAGAAACTATTGTTGTAAGATGGAAGACCTGTATTCTCCTAATAAAAGAACATGTTGTTGTATGAAGTTAATTTGGAAGACCTCTACACTCCTGAAAGAAGAACATCTTGCTGTAAGAAGTCAAGACGGAAGACATCTACTCTTCTGACAAAAGAACATCTTTTTTATTGTTGTAAGAAGTTAAGATGGAAGACCTCTATTCCACTCACAAAACAACATCTTGTAATAAGTTTAGATGGAAGACCTCTGCTCTGCTGACAAAATAACATCTTGTTGTCTTGTAAAAAGTTAAGATACAAAACCTTACTCTAAAGGCAAAAGAACATCTTCTAAGAAGATAAGATGAAAGACCTCTACTGTCCAGACAAAAGAACATCTTGTTATAAGATGGAACACCTCGTTTTCGTTCGTTCTTCCGCTGACATTTATATTCATAATCTCGTTAACAATTTTTTTATCTTTTAGTTATCACCTCTCTCATTGTTTACTGAAACATTTATCAGGATTACCATCAAAGGGGATCTGCTGATGATACCAATCAAATGTAGACGGTAGTTCATATATGTGTATTGTGTGGGTATGTGTGTGAAAGGTGTGTGTGTGGGTATGTGTGTGAAAGGTGTGTGTGTGGGTATGAGTGTGAGAGGTGTTTGTGTGGGTATGTGTGTGAGAGGTGTGTGTGTGGGTATGTGTGTGAGAGGTGTGTGTGGGGGGCTGAGGAGAGGGGGAGTCACATGATGAGTGACCTGAGACCACAAAAAAGTAGGAAACTTAACGTTTTGTATTTTTCTCTGAGACGTCAATAAAGTGATAACAGTTTGTCATCATCATCATCATCATCATCATAACTAGCACAACTACTACTTTCATCACCACCATAATCATCACTAGTACAAAAATACTTTCATCACCACCATATTCATCACTACTACAACAATTACTACTTCCATCACCACTATAATCATCACTAGTACAACAACTACTACTTCCATCAATACCATAATCATCACTAGTACAACAACTACTTCCATCACCACCATAATCATCACTAGTACAACAACTACTTCCATCACCACCATAATCATCACTAGTACAACAACTACTTCCATCACCACCATAATCATCACTAGTACAACAACTACTTCCATCACCACCATAATCATCACTAGTACAACAACTACTTCCATCACCACCATAATCATCACTAGTACAACAACTACTGCCAACACCACTAAAATCATCACTAGTACAACTACTACTTTCATCACCACCATAATCATCACTAGTACAACAACTACTGCCAACACCACTATAATCATCACTAGCACAACAACTACTTCCATTACCACCACAATTATTACTAGCACAACTACTTCCATCACCACCATAATCATCACTACCACAACTACTACCATCACCACCATGATCATCACTAGCACAACTACTACCATCACCACCACAATCATCACTAGCACAACTACTACAATCACCAATATAATCATCACTAGCACAACAACTACTTCCATTACCACCACAATTATTACTAGCACAACTACTACCATCACCACCATAATCATCACTAGCACAATTACTACCATCACCACCATAATCATCACTAGCACAACTACTACCATCACCACCATAATCATCACTAGCACAACTACTACCATCACCACCATAATCATCACTAGCACAACTACTACCATCACCACCATAATCATCACTAGCACAACTACTACCATCAGCACAATAATCATCACTAGCACAACTACTACCATCATTATTACCATCAATGAATACTCGTCCTGTATCCGTCCTGTAAATAATGTTCACCCGTCCTGTAAATAATGTTCACCTAAATGATAAAAAAGAGACGAACAGGAATCATGCACCGCTAAACTGAATTTTAGAAAAAAAAAGCAGCAGGAGAAATGGTTCTTGTTACAATATTTGTATTTCTTTCCTGAAACGCCTCCACGGCTCATTATTTTTTTTTCCAGAAACGCCTCCAGTGCTCATTATTTCTATTTCCTGAAACGCCTCCAGTGCTCATTATTGTTTTTCCAGAAACGCCTCCAGTGCTCATTATTTCTATTTCCTGAAACGCCTCCAGTGCTCATTATTGTTTTTCCAGAAACGCCTCCAGTGCTCATTATTTCTATTTCCTGAAACGCCTCCAGTGCTCATTATGTTTTGTATTTCTTTCCTGAAACGCCTCTAGTGCTCTATTCTCCCCCCCCCCTTCTCTCTCTTCTCTCTCCTCTCTTCTCTCCCCCTATCTCTCTTTTCTTCTCTCCGCCATCTCTCTTATCTCCCCCCCCCCATCTCTCTTCTCTTCCCTCCCCCCGGTCTCTCTTCTCCTCTCTGTCTTCTTTTCTCTCCAACACATGCCAAACTGAATAATCGACCAGCTTGGTTTATGTCGATCTCATATAGTAGGGTTAGTGGCGAGCACCAGCTGGTTAGCCAGGACATGGCACTGACTAAAATAGAATGGCATAGTATGGTATGTGCCAGGACTCGGCACTGATTAAAGTACTTCGCAATAGTGTACAGCCGCCACACAGGTGATAAATTGTTCTACTTTTTCTTACTCTATCTACTGATTAGATCTGAGGAATTTTAATGTGTAACTGAGAATGAACACATCTTAACAGTTTGAGAACCACTAACACTCAAACTGACAATAGCAATTACAACGTATTTGTTATGGAAAAAATGAATGGTGAATACGTGAGGATGTAACAATAAACTGATAAACAAATGAATAATTCAACTCCTCTCCCGACCAGAACTAGTTCGTCATGTAGGGAGGGAGTGGGCAACAATCACTCTCAGCTAGGAAAAACAGGCATTCAACATGATGGAATAAGAGCCAGCTTAGTAACACTGAAAACTCCATGGGTACTTACATACTTCACATTACCAAAAATATCGGACTTAAAAGTCCTCAAAATCTCAATAGAACTAATTCACATTTCTTCAGTTACAAACTATTTATTTACAAACTCGTAGCTGCATAAGAAATTTACACATTGGATACTTGAAGAACTAACAGTTCACATCCTAGCATCCTTTCTGAAACATACTTCTCAGTCAAACTCTACATAATGAATTTGCAATCATAATCATCACTAGCACAACTACTACCATCAGCACAATAATCATCACTAGCACAACTACTACCATCATTATTACCATCAATGAATACTCGTCCTGTATCCGTCCTGTAAATAATGTTCACCCGTCCTGTAAATAATGTTCACCTAAATGATAAAAAAGAGACGAACAGGAATCATGCACCGCTAAACTGAATTTTAGAAAAAAAAAGCAGCAGGAGAAATGGTTCTTGTTACAATATTTGTATTTCTTTCCTGAAACGCCTCCACGGCTCATTATTTTTTTTCCAGAAACGCCTCCAGTGCTCATTATTTCTATTTCCTGAAACGCCTCCAGTGCTCATTATTGTTTTTCCAGAAACGCCTCCAGTGCTCATTATTTCTATTTCCTGAAACGCCTCCAGTGCTCATTATTGTTTTTCCAGAAACGCCTCCAGTGCTCATTATTTCTATTTCCTGAAACGCCTCCAGTGCTCATTATGTTTTGTATTTCTTTCCTGAAACGCCTCTAGTGCTCTATTCTCCCCCCCCCCTTCTCTCTCTTCTCTCTCCTCTCTTCTCTCCCCCTATCTCTCTTTTCTTCTCTCCGCCATCTCTCTTATCTCCCCCCCCCCATCTCTCTTCTCTTCCCTCCCCCCGGTCTCTCTTCTCCTCTCTGTCTTCTTTTCTCTCCAACACATGCCAAACTGAATAATCGACCAGCTTGGTTTATGTCGATCTCATATAGTAGGGTTAGTGGCGAGCACCAGCTGGTTAGCCAGGACATGGCACTGACTAAAATAGAATGGCATAGTATGGTATGTGCCAGGACTCGGCACTGATTAAAGTACTTCGCAATAGTGTACAGCCGCCACACAGGTGATAAATTGTTCTACTTTTTCTTACTCTATCTACTGATTAGATCTGAGGAATTTTAATGTGTAACTGAGAATGAACACATCTTAACAGTTTGAGAACCACTAACACTCAAACTGACAATAGCAATTACAACGTATTTGTTATGGAAAAAATGAATGGTGAATACGTGAGGATGTAACAATAAACTGATAAACAAATGAATAATTCAACTCCTCTCCCGACCAGAACTAGTTCGTCATGTAGGGAGGGAGTGGGCAACAATCACTCTCAGCTAGGAAAAACAGGCATTCAACATGATGGAATAAGAGCCAGCTTAGTAACACTGAAAACTCCATGGGTACTTACATACTTCACATTACCAAAAATATCGGACTTAAAAGTCCTCAAAATCTCAATAGAACTAATTCACATTTCTTCAGTTACAAACTATTTATTTACAAACTCGTAGCTGCATAAGAAATTTACACATTGGATACTTGAAGAACTAACAGTTCACATCCTAGCATCCTTTCTGAAACATACTTCTCAGTCAAACTCTACATAATGAATTTGCAATCATAATGAACATCAAACTACTAATCGGTCTAATCCTTATAACAATCCTACGTAAGAGTTCGGTCCTTAAATATGAACTACAATTCCTTTTCCTAAATCTTCCCGAAGATTCTATCTCGTGGAATATAAAAATTCATGATTAAAACATTTCTTCTTAAAATCTCAATCCGTGCAAAAATTACCTGTTTATGACCTTGGACAATAAATTAAAAACAACAATCCTATTTTAAGCTTTTCTGTAACTAAAAATAACGAATTAAACAAATATGTCCTAAATAACTTTAGTTAACTGTAGAAAATCCCATGCCTGGACATGACATGAAATGGCCTTCAACGTGTCAAACCTGACCTATAGTTGATTTGTGCTTAAAAAAAAAAAACTAAAGGCGCTAAACACTATGTCAATCTGCCAAATAAATTAAGGAACTCTGTTATTCTCATGCCAAACTGAAATAATCGATCGCCTTGGTTTATGTCGATCTCATGAGAAACTGAAGTAATCGATCACCTTGGTTTATGTCGATCTCATGAGAAACTGAAGTAATCGATCACCTTGGTTTATGTCGATCTCATGCCAAACTGAAATAATCGATCACCTTGGTTTATGTCGATCACATGCCAAACTGAAATAATCGATCACCTTGGTTTATGTCGATCACATGCCAAACTGAAATAATCGATCACCTTGGTTTATGTCGATCTCATGCCAAAATGAAATAATCGATCATTTTGATTTATATGGATCACATCCCAAATTTAAATAACCCACTAACTTTTGGATACATGGAAACATTTTCTGTTATATATGTCTGATTTAATTTTTGAAGTTGACATACACTGGATTTGTTTGATTGTCTCAATTTGTCTCTAGACAAGAATGTCATTCACAAGTTCTCCGCTTGATCCAGAGACCCAGACTTATGTAGTGCATCCAGGCAAACTAAGACCCAGAATTATGTAATGTATCCAGACAAACTAAGACCCAGAGTTATATAGCGTATCCAGCCAACTGAGACCCAGACATATGTAGTGTATCCAGCCAAAGTAAGACTTAGACTGATATAGTATATCCAGCCAAACTAACACCCAGACTGATGTGGTATATCCAGCCAAACTAAGACGCAAACTTATGTGTGTATCCATCCAAACTAAGACCCAAACTTATGTAGTGTATCCAGCCAAACTAAGACCCAAACTTATGTAGTGTATCCAGCCAAACTAAGACGCAAACTTATGTGTGTATCCATCCAAACTAAGACCCAAACTTATGTAGTGTATCCAGCCAAACTAAGACCCAAACTTATGTAGTGTATCCAGCCAAACTAAGACCCAAACTTATGTAGTGTATCCAGCCAAACTAAGACTCAAACTTATGTAGTGTATCCAGCCAAACTAAGACCCAAACTTATGTAGTGTATCCAGCCAAACTAAGACCCAGACTTAGGTAGTATATCCACCTAAACTAAGACCCAGACTTACGTAGTGTATCCAGCCAAACTGCCAAACGACGCCGCCAGTAAGCTCTACTACCATTCATCATCTATTTCCTCTTTGTTCACTGGCCAATCAATCCAGGCATCCACGTCATCGCCTCCCGTCCTCAGCTTTCTTTATCTTTCACGTCCTGCAACTGTCCTTGACCTAGTTTACCCCTGCCCCCAATCTTTGACAAGACGGCAACCAATTGATGAATGTTACTCATCAGGTTCCAGGTTCCTGGGCGAGAGTGGAGCCTCACGTTAACTTTCCAGGAAAGAAAGAGGAAAGATGAGAGAGAAGAGAGAAACCGCAAAGATGCGCGGAGTGGAAAAATGGAGGAGGGGGTTGGGGGAGAGGGTGGATCAAGTACAAAGAAGTTTTAACAAGCCGTTATGATGACCTACTTCCGCAAGTGCAGCCCTGGTGAGTGCTTCGTGACCTGGCAGTAGGGTCAGAGACGGAGTGTTTCACTTCGCTAGGTTACCTAGACAACAGGCTCAGATGTGCTCAGTGAATGAAACAATAAAAATAGATCTTACAAGTTCACAGTTTACGTATAAATAGATCTTACAAGTTCACAGTTTATGTATAATAGATCTTACAAGTTCACAGTTTATGTATAAATATATCTTAAACTTCACAAGTTATGTGAAAACAATTATTGAACTTCACACACTTTAATGAGAAAACAAGTATCAAACTTCACACTTTATGTGAAAACAATTATCAAACTGTAATGTGAGAACAATTATCAAACTTCAGACAATATGTGAAAAAATATTAAATTCCCCGTTTTATGCAAAAAAGAGAGTAAAATTCACACTTTATGTGAAAATAGGTCTTAATCATTACATTTGGTGTGAAAATAGATGTTACATTTCACACTTAATACCATTGCTATTTCTCACAACAGTCGTTTCGCCATTGCACTTTACTTTTGCATCATCATCATCATCATTATCATCAGCTTTAATATTTATTAACTTCCATGTACCCCTAACAACATTATAACTATCACAATCAGCACAACATATTACTGTAACATCATCATCAAGATGACTATTCACGTTATCACTTCTATTACAACCAACATCATCTGAGTCGCTTTGTCTCTGTTAAAGAAAGAATGAACCATGAAAAGATTGTTAAAGATCTCAAGATGATATCATTAAAGATCTCAAGATGATATCATTAAACATCTCAAGATGATGTCAGTTAAACATCTCAAGATGATATCATTAAACATCTCAAGATGATGTCATTAAACATATCAAGATGATATCATTAAATATCTCAAGGTGATATCATTAAACATCTCAAGATGATAGCATTAAACATCTCAAGATTATATCATTAAACATCTCAAGATGATATCATTAAACATCGCAAGATGATATCATTAAACATCTCAAGATAATATCATTAAACATCTGAAGATGATATCATTAAACATCTCAAGATGATATCATTAAACATCTCAAAATGATGTCACTCTCGAGCTTCGGACTGTGAACTGGCAAGCGTCAAAACCATGATATGACGGAATTTTCCAAATCCCTATCCGACTCCTGGGGAGCTACTACACGGAGTGTTACTTGAGAGCTACCACACAGAGACTTAATTGTGAACTACCCACACAGATACTTACTTCAGAGCTACCCACACAGACTTACTTAAGAGCTACCCACAAAGAGTTACTTGAGAACTACCCACACAGAGACTTACTTGACAACTACCCACACAGAGACTTACTTAAGAGCTACCCACACAGAGACTTACTTAAGAGCTACCCACACAGAGACTTACTTAAGAGCTACCCACACAGAGACTTACTTAAGAGCTACCCACAAAGAGTTACTTGAGAACTACCCACACAGAGACTTACTTGACAACTACCCACACAGAGACTTACTTGATAGCCACCCACTCAGATACCTGAGAACTACTCCCATAGAGCGTTACTTAACAACTACCCACACAGAGCGTTACTTAACAACTACCCACACAGAGCGTTACTTAACAACTACCCACACAGAGCGTTACTTAACAACTACCACACAGAGACTTACTTGACAACTACTCACACAGTGTTACTTGAGAGCTACCCACACAACACTGTGCAACATCACCTAACAGCAGGTTCTACTAGCAGTAACTAACATCAGTGATATGAAGACTGTCCTTCTATTTATTATAGATACGGTTACATTTCTATTATGGTTGTGACTATCCTTCTATTATATATGTGGCTATCCTTCTAGTATAGATGTGGTTATTCTTCTGTCATAGATGTGCTTTCTTCTATCATGGTTTTGGTTATCCTTCTGTCATAAATGTGGTTATCCTTTTGTCATAAATGTAGTTATTATTCTGTCATAGTTGTGGTTACTCTTCAGTCATAGTTGTGGTTATTCTTCTTTCCTAATTGTGATTATTCTTTTAAATGTAGATGTGATTTCTTCTATTACATATGTGGTTTTCCTTCTGTCATAGTTGTGGTTATTCTTCTTTCATAGATGCGGTTATTCTTCTGTCATGGTTGTGGTTAATCGTCTATCATGGATGCGGTTATTCTTCTGTCAAAGATGTGATTATTCACTTACTTTTCTGATGCTTTTGCTGAAAATGTCATAAATTTAAAGCTAGCAATAATATGATGGGGCTGGCTAGCGTAGTGGTTAGAGCACTCGTCTAGCAACCAAATGGTCGAGGGTTCGAATCCCTAGCTGAGCGGGATTTTTTTTCCGACCAATACAGCCCTGAGGTCGACCCAGCCTCGTAAAATGGGTACCAGAGAAAATCTGGGAAGTAAAGGCAGCGAGGAAAGGAACTGGTCACCCTACCTCACACGCTGATGACCCAGCATAATGAGGTCTCTAACGCTTCACCCCCTACGGCATTTGAAATGCTATGGGACTATCTTTACTTTTTTACTTTTAATAATATGATAAAAATATGACACAAAAACATGGTGTCAACCAGCAGCCACTTTCTTGGCATCATTCTCTCAAGTTTAGGCGACAGAACTCAACAAGCACTAGGACTAGAAATAGGGCATAGCTTTATCAGTACTGACACATGTCAAGTTGGAAATTTTAAAAACTTAAGACAAGAACTGATACCTGACATATGTAAAGCATTTTTAGGTTTCTGTTGCAGCGATCAATTCATTTGGGGGTGGGGTGGGGGGAGAGATAAAGGAGGAGGAGAAGGAGAGAAAATACGAGAAACCACGAGACCTGGACACAGCAATTAGGACACGAGAAGTAGGGTCAGCTGGTCTCTCTACAGCAGTTAGGACACGAGACGTAAGGTCAGCTGGTCTCTCTACAGGAGTTAGGACACGAGACGTAAGCTCAGCTGGTCTCTCTACAGGAGTTAGGACACGAGACGTAAGCTCAGCTGGTCTCTCTACAGTGTGAGGTAAGGTCTCTCTACAGTGTGAGGGAAGGTCTCTCTACTGTGTGAGGTAAGGTCTCTCTATAGTGTGAGGTAAGGAACGATGTAAGTACGGATAATGGTAGAGAAGCGAGAAAACGAAAGATGACAAAACTGTATGCCAGAAGAGGAAAACGTGGAGGTGAGTTTACGCAATGAAGAAATATTTTGAAAGAACAGAACGGGGTAGAAAAAAAAAAGAAGAAAAAAAGAAGGGGGGGGGGGGATATGGGGAAGCTCAATATTAAAAGAGAGGGGCGAGGGAGAACATGGGGAGGGTAGGAGAAAGTCAACCGCGTGGGCGGGCTCGTGTGACCTCAATTTTGCAAATAGGCCAATGAACGTCAAAATTAGGTCAAGGGGTAGGAATTTGATTTCTCCTTTTTTATTAACTCTCTTTGTGTGTACGCACTTTTTGCTTGTGTACGAAACGTGTGTACATATGTGTGCATATGCTTGGTTTATTCTGGCGAAGTTTCACACCCACCAACATCACCTAACAGCAGGTTCTACTAGCAGTAACTAACATCAGTGATATGAAGACTGTCCTTCTATTTATTATAGATACGGTTACATTTCTATTATGGTTGTGACTATCCTTCTATTATATATGTGGCTATCCTTCTAGTATAGATGTGGTTATTCTTCTGTCATAGATGTGCTTTCTTCTATCATGGTTTTGGTTATCCTTCTGTCATAAATGTGGTTATCCTTTTGTCATAAATGTAGTTATTATTCTGTCATAGTTGTGGTTACTCTTCAGTCATAGTTGTGGTTATTCTTCTTTCCTAATTGTGATTATTCTTTTAAATGTAGATGTGATTTCTTCTATTACATATGTGGTTTTCCTTCTGTCATAGTTGTGGTTATTCTTCTTTCATAGATGCGGTTATTCTTCTGTCATGGTTGTGGTTAATCGTCTATCATGGATGCGGTTATTCTTCTGTCAAAGATGTGATTATTCACTTACTTTTCTGATGCTTTTGCTGAAAATGTCATAAATTTAAAGCTAGCAATAATATGATGGGGCTGGCTAGCGTAGTGGTTAGAGCACTCGTCTAGCAACCAAATGGTCGAGGGTTCGAATCCCTAGCTGAGCGGGATTTTTTTTCCGACCAATACAGCCCTGAGGTCGACCCAGCCTCGTAAAATGGGTACCAGAGAAAATCTGGGAAGTAAAGGCAGCGAGGAAAGGAACTGGTCACCCTACCTCACACGCTGATGACCCAGCATAATGAGGTCTCTAACGCTTCACCCCCTACGGCATTTGAAATGCTATGGGACTATCTTTACTTTTTTACTTTTAATAATATGATAAAAATATGACACAAAAACATGGTGTCAACCAGCAGCCACTTTCTTGGCATCATTCTCTCAAGTTTAGGCGACAGAACTCAACAAGCACTAGGACTAGAAATAGGGCATAGCTTTATCAGTACTGACACATGTCAAGTTGGAAATTTTAAAAACTTAAGACAAGAACTGATACCTGACATATGTAAAGCATTTTTAGGTTTCTGTTGCAGCGATCAATTCATTTGGGGGTGGGGTGGGGGGAGAGATAAAGGAGGAGGAGAAGGAGAGAAAATACGAGAAACCACGAGACCTGGACACAGCAATTAGGACACGAGAAGTAGGGTCAGCTGGTCTCTCTACAGCAGTTAGGACACGAGACGTAAGGTCAGCTGGTCTCTCTACAGGAGTTAGGACACGAGACGTAAGCTCAGCTGGTCTCTCTACAGGAGTTAGGACACGAGACGTAAGCTCAGCTGGTCTCTCTACAGTGTGAGGTAAGGTCTCTCTACAGTGTGAGGGAAGGTCTCTCTACTGTGTGAGGTAAGGTCTCTCTACAGTGTGAGGCAAGGAACGATGTAAGTACGGATAATGGTAGAGAAGCGAGAAAACGAAAGATGACAAAACTGTATGCCAGAAGAGGAAAACGTGGAGGTGAGTTTACGCAATGAAGAAATATTTTGAAAGAACAGAACGGGGTAGAAAAAAAAAAGAAGAAAAAAAGAAAAGAAGGGGGGGGGGGGGATATGGGGAAGCTCAATATTAAAAGAGAGGGGCGAGGGAGAACATGGGGAGGGTAGGAGAAAGTCAACCGCGTGGGCGGGCTCGTGTGACCTCAATTTTGCAAATAGGCCAATGAACGTCAAAATTAGGTCAAGGGGTAGGAATTTGATTTCTCCTTTTTTATTAACTCTCTTTGTGTGTACGCACTTTTTGCTTGTGTACGAAACGTGTGTACATATGTGTGCATATGCTTGGTTTATTCTGGCGAAGTTTCACACCCACCAACATTCACAGCTCATAGAAAAGTTAGCATCCGTGGTTGGGCAGGGGGTTCTCCAGCATCCATGAAGTGTCCAAGACAAAAACTCTGAATGAGCATAGTGGTTGTGGAGATCACAGAAAGTCTAACATGGCCCGTGCTAGTAGAATATGTGCATAGTTTGAGATCTGAAGACTCCAGACATAGACATTGCCTGGAACAATGCAGGTTTACAGTATACACCGCATACAGTAAGCACAAGAGTGTCCAGGTGGTCAGTGATGTCTAAACTAACAACACAATAGTTTAAATGTGGTCAGTGGTGTCTGAACTAACAACACAAGAGTGTTCAGGTGGTCAGTGATGTCTAAACAAGAAACACAACAGTGTCCAGGTGGTCAGTGGTGTCTAAACTAACAACACAAGAGTGTCCAGGAGGTCAGTGATGTCTAAACTAACAACACAAGAGTGCCCAGGTGGTCAGTGATATCTAAACTAACAACACAAGAGTGTTCAGGTGGTCAGTGATGTCTAAACAAGAAACACAACAGTGTCCAGGTGGTCAGTGATGTCTAAACTAACAACACAACAGTTTAAATGTGGTCAGTGATATCTAAACTAACAACACAAGAGTGCCCAGGTGGTCAGTGATATCTAAACTAACAACACAAGAGTGCCCAGGTGGTCAGTGATGTCTAAACTAACAACACAAGAGTGTCCAGGTGGTCAGTGATGTCTAAACTAACAACACAAGAGTGTCCAGGTGGTCAGTGATGTCTAAACTAACAACACAAGAGTGTCCAGGTGGTCAGTGATGTCTAAACTAACAACACAAGAGTGTCCAGGTGGTCAGTGATGTCTAAACAAGCAACACAAGAGTGTCCAGGTGGTCAGTGATGTCTAAACTAACAACGCAGGAGTTTAGATGTGGTCAGTGGTGTCTGAACTAACAACACAAGAGTTTAAATGTGGTCAGTGATGTCTAAACTAACAACACAAGAGTTTAAATGTGGTCAGTGATGTCTAAACTAACAACACAGGAGTTTAAATGTGGTCAGTGATGTCTGAACTAACAACACAGGAGTTTAAATGTGGTCAGTGATGTCTGAACTAACAACACAAGAATGTCCAGGTTATCAGTGATGTCTAAACTAACAACACATGAGTTTACATGTGGTCAGTGATGTCTAAACTAACAACACAAGAGTGTTCAGGTTGTAAATGATGTCTGAATTTACAACACAAGAGTGACCAGGTGGTTATTGTTTTCTAAACTACCAAAACAAGAGTGTCCAGGTTGTCAGTATGTATAAACTAACACCACAATTGTGTCCAGGTTGTAAGTATGTATAAACTAACAACATATGAGTGTTCAGGTTGTAAGTATGTATAAACTAACAACATATGAGTGTTCAGGTTGTAAGTATGTATAAACTAACAACGTATGAGTGTTCAGGTTGTAAGTATGTATAAACTAACAACATATGAGTGTTCAGGTTGTAAGTATGTATAAACTAACAACATATGAGTGTTCAGGTTGTAAGTATGTATAAACTAACAACATATGAGTGTCCAGGTTGTCAGTATGTATAAACTAACAACATATGAGTGTTCAGGTTGTAAGTATGTATAAACTAACACCACATGAGTGTCCAGGTTGTCAGTATGTATAAACTAACAACATATGAGTGTCCAGGTTGTAAGTATGTATAAACTAACAACATATGAGTGTCCAGGTTGTAAGTATGTATAAACTAACAACATATGAGTGTCCAGGTTGTAAGTATGTATAAACTAACAACACAATTGTGTCCAGGTTGTAAGTATGTATAAACTAACAACATAGGAGTTTCCAGGTTGTCCGTATGCATAAACTAACAACACAGGAGTTTCCAGGTTGTCCATATGTATAAACTAACAACACAGGAGTTTCCAGGTTGTCCGTATGTATAAACTAACAACACAGGAGTTTCCAGGTTGTCCGTATGTATAAACTAACAACATGAGAGTGTCCAGGTTGTCAGTATGTCTAACAACACACAAGTGTCAAGGTAGTCATTGATGTCTAAACTACCAACACAAGAGTGTCAAAGTCTTCATTGATGTCTAAATTAACAACATACAAGTGTCCAGGTTGTCAGTATGTATAAACTAACAACAGCAGAGTGTCCAGGTTGTCAGTTTCTATAAACTAACAACACAAGAGTGTCCAAGTTGTCAGTATATATAAACTAACAACACAAGAATGTCCAGGTTGTCAGTATATCTACATTAACAACACAAGAGTGTCCAGGTTGTCAGTATATCAAAACTAACAACACAAGAGTGTCCAGGTTTTTCAGTATATCTAAACTAACAATACAAAGTGTCCAGGTTGTCAGTATATCTAAACTAACAACACAGAAGTATCCATGTGGTCAGTGATGTTTAAACTAACAACACAGAAGTATCCAGATGGTCAGTGATGTCTAAACTAACAACACAGAAGTATCCAAGAGGTCAGTGATGTCTAAACTAACAACACAGAAGTATCCATGTGGTCAGTGATGTCTAAACTAACAACACAGAAGTATCCATGTGGTCAGTGATATCTAAACTAACAACACAGAAGTATCCAGGTGGTCAGTGATGTCTAAACTAACAACACAGAAGTATACAAGTGGTCAGTTATTTCTAAACTAACAACACAGAAGTATCCAAGAGGTCAGTGATGTCTAAACTAACAACACAGAAGTATCCAAGAGGTCAGTGATGTCTAAACTAACAACACAGAAGTATCCAAGAGGTCAGTGATGTCTAAACTAACACCACAGAAGTATCCAGGAGGTCAGTGATGTCTAAACTAACAACACAGAAGTATCCATGTGGTCAGTGATGTCTAAACTAACAACACAGAAGTATCCAAGTGGTCAGTGATGTCTAAACTAACAACACAGAAGTATCCAGGTGGTCAGTGATGACTAAACTAACAACACAGAAGTATCCAGGTGGCCAGTGATGTCTAAACTAACAACACAGAAGTATCCAGGTGGTCAGTGATGACTAAACTAACAACACAGAAGTATACAAGTGGTCAGTTATTTCTAAACTAACAACACAGAAGTATCCAGGTGGTCAGTGATATCTAAACTAACAACACAGAAGTATCCAAGAGGTCAGTGATGTCTAAACTAACAACACAGAAGTATCCAAGAGGTCAGTGATGTCTAAACTAACAACACAGAAGTATCCAGGAGGTCAGTGATGTCTAAACTAACAACACAGAAGTATCCAAGAGGTCAGTGATGTCTAAACTAACAACACAGAAGTATCCAGGAGGTCAGTGATAGATTTCTAAAGGAGCAGGGGCTGGTGTCTGCTTCAGCTTTTTCATTATAAATTGCTGATGACATTCAGCATGTTCTTTACTGACGTGTAGAACAAATGTTGGTTGATGAGTTGAGTATTAAAAATGTGGGGTGACCAGGCAACTATTAAAAATGTTGATTGATGAGTTAAACAATAAAAATATTGGCTCATGAGTTAAAAACAAAAATGTTGGTTGATGAGTTTTAAGAAATTTGGTTGAGGAGTTAAACAACAAAAATTTTGGTTGATGAGTTAAATGATAAAAATTTTAGTTGATGAGTTAAGCAATAACAATGTTGGTTGATGAGTTAAAAACTAAAATGTTGGTTGATGAGTTAAATGATAAAAATATTTGTTGATAACTTAAACAATAAAAATGTTGGTTAATGAGTTAAAGGATAAAAATGTTAGTTGATGAGTTTTAGAAAATGTTGGTTGACGAGTTAAACAAAAGAAATGTTGGTTGATGAGTTTAAAGAATGATATGTTAGTTGATGAATTAAAAAATAAAAATAAAAATATAGATTGATTAACTGAGTCAGTATCGTGCAATAAACGATATCGGGTGTCTGAGAGCTAGCAAAGATAGGAGAGCAGAGAGCTAGCAAAGATAGGAGACCAGAGAGCTAGCAAAGATAGGAGAGCAGAGAGCTAGCAAAAATAGGAGACCAGAGAGCTAGCAAAGATAGGACAGCAGAGAGCTAGCAAAGATAGGAGACCAGAGAGCTAGCAAAGATAGGAGACCAGAGAGCTTGCAAAGATAGGACAGCAGAGAGCTAGCAAAGATAGGAGAGCAGAGAGCTAGCAAAGATAGGAGACATGAGAGCTAGCAAAGATAGGAGACCAGAGAGCTAGCAAAGATAGGAGAGCAGAGAGCTAGCAAAGATAGGACAGCAGAGAGCTAGCAAAGATAGGAGAGCAGAGAGCTAGCAAAGATAGGAGACCAGAGAGCTAGCAAAGATAGGAGACCAGAGAGCTAGCAAAGATGGGAGAGCAAACAGCTAGCAAAGATGGGAGAGCAGAGAACTAGCAAAGATGGGAGAACAGAGAGCTAGCAAATGAGAGAGCAGACAGCTAGCAAAGATGGGAGTACAGAAAGCTGGCAAAGATGGGAGAGCAGAGAGATAGCAAAGATGGGAGAGCAGAAAGCTGCCAAAGATGGGAGAGCAGAGAGCTATCAAAGATGGGAGAGCAGAGAACTAACAAAGATGGGAGAGCAGACATCTAACAAAGAATGGAGAGTAGAGAGATAGCAAAGATGGGAGAGCAAAGAGTTAACAAAAATGGAAGACCAGAGAGCTAACAGGGATGGGAGAGATTTTCTCTCTAAATTTATTATGATAGCTCAAGCTTCATCTCTGCAGATAGTTAGTTGATCTCTGCAGATAGTTAATTGATCTATGCAGATAGTTAATTGATCTCTGCAGAGAGTTAGCCCATCTCTGCAGATAGTTTATCTTTGCAGATAGTTAGTCCATCTCTGCAGATAGTTAGTCCATCTCTGCAGATAGTTAGTCCATCCCTGCAGATAGTTAGTCTATCTCTGCAGATAGTTCATCTCTGCAGATAGTTAGTCCATCTCTGCATATAGTTCATCTCTGGAGATAGTCCATCTCTGCAGATAGCTAGTCCATCTCTGCAGATAGTCCATCCCTGCAGATAGTTAGTCCATCTCTGCAAATAGTTCATCTCTGCAGATAGTTAGTCCATCTCTGCAGATAGTCCATCCCTGCAAATAGTTAGTCCATCTCTGTAGATAGTTCATCTCTGTAGATAGTTCATCTCTGTAGATAGTTCATCTCTGTAGATAGTTAATACATCTTCATTTCTATCGGGTTGTAGCGCATTTCCACCATACTTCACGGTAGTGATGGCACCTGCAGTTTCCATACTTCACGGTAGTGATGGCACCTGCAGCTTCCATACTTCACGGTAGTGATGGCACCTGCAGCTTCTATACTTCACGGTAGTGATGGCACCTGCAGCTTCTATACTTCACGGTAGTGATGGCACCTGCAGCTTCTATACTTCACGGTAGTGATGGCACCTGGAGCTTCTATACTTCACGGTAGTGATGGCACCTGCAGCTTCCATACTTCACGGTAGTGATGGCACCTGCAGCTTCTATACTTCACGGTAGTGATGGCACCTGCAGCTTCCATACTTCACGGTAGTGATGGCACCTGCAGCTTCTATACTTCACGGTAGTGATGGCACCTGCAGCTTCTATACTTCACGGTAGTGATGGCACCTGGAGCTTCTATACTTCACGGTAGTGATGGCACCTGCAGCTTCCATACTTCACGGTAGTGATGGCACCTGCAGTTTCACTTTCAAACCAGCAAACTTAGAGAACGTACCTGGTCCACCCGCCCATCACGAAGGTAAACGAAAGGTCAGATGAATGTCACTAGACGATAGGCTCCCAGGATGTAGTCCACAGATTACAAGTAGTCCAAGGCAAACTCTCAGGTGGGTCCTGCTGTGCTAGCAGTTAGATTTTAAATGCTAGATCGAAGAACTGGCTTCAAGAGTCGACACATGAGAACTATTAGGAGCCACAGGAGTAATCTTTGTCAAAGTTTTTGGTTTAACATTTTCAATATCAAAAGTACACAGGGTCATACATATAAGTTTTGATTTCAGATCTACAGGTTATTTCTCTACTACCAGATAAAACTACTTTCGTCTGATCAACGTGCCAGGTATCATCTTTCTCTACCATCAGATATAACTACTTTCATCTTATCTTATCAACGTGCCAGGTATCATCTTTCTCTACTATCAGGTATAACTACTTTCATCTAATCAACTTGCCAAATATCATTTTTCTCTACTACCAGATATAACTACTTTCAGGTAATCAGCGAGTCAGATATCATCTTTCTCTACTATCTGTCTGTCCAGTCGCCACTATAGCCATGCCAGCAAGTCTGTCCAGTCACCACTATAGCCATGCCAGAAAGTCTGTCTACTCTTCACTATAGCCATGCCAGAAAGTCTGTCCAGTCACCACTATAGCCATGCCAGAAAGTCTGTCTACTTTTCACTATAGCCATGCCAGCAAGTTTGTCCACTCCACTATAGCCAAACCAGAAAGTATGTCTACCCTCCACTATAACCATGCCAGCAAGTCTGTTCACCCGCCACTATAGCCATGCCAGAAAGTCTGTCCAGTCGCCACTATAGCCATGCCAGCAAGTCTGTTCACCCTCCACTAGAGCCAAGCCAGAAAGTATGTCTACCTTCCACTATAGCCATGCTAGCAAGTCTGTTCCCCCTCCACTATAGCCATGCCAGCATGTCTGTTCACCCTCCACTATAGTCAAGCCAGAAAGTATGTCTACCCTCCACTACAGCCATGCTAGCAAGTCTGTTCACCCTCCACTATAGCCATGCCAGAAAGTTTGTCCACTCCACTATAGCCATGCCAGAAAGTCTGTCTACTTTTCACTATAGCCATGACAGCAAGTTTGTTCACTCCACTATAGCCAAGCCAGCAAGTCTGTTTATCCTCTACTATAGCCAAGCCAGTAAGTCTGTTCACCCTCCACTATAGCCAAGCCAGAAAGTCTGTCCACCCTCCACTATAGACATACCAGCAAGTCTGTTCACCCTCCACTATAGACATGCCAGCAAGTCTGTTCCCTCGTTCATTACCTCACACACTTGTATCACCTGGAATAAAAATAAAACAGATTTTTGACAAGCTGGATCTAGGAAAGTGACCCGCACTCATAAATATCTACCAAACTACTAATCAGGAAAGCTAAAATAATCAGCATCTGTAAACAATCTAACGAGATACGTCAGTTTTGATCATGGAGGCATGTAGTCCACATCAAGTAGGACTGAAAAATGTGTAGTTAAAGGAAGGAGTACAGTTTATATTTTTAATACAGGATAGGAGTGTATTCCAAAGGTGAGCAGCAGACTAAACACAGCTTTTCTTATAAAGATCAAGCCTAAGGCTTGGAATAAGAGTATTGTTTAAGCGTTGGCTAAACTGTGGATTCATTTATACAGCTTCCATAGATAAGACGGGGCATTATGTGTTATAATTTCGATGTAGTAGCTTGGCTTTGTTGAAAAGAAATCTGTATTTGAGAGGTGGAATTCTGAGATGTCTGTGCTGATCTGTTATCTGTGGATAATCTTTGTCACTAATAAGCTATATCACTGGCTTTCTAAGGAGTAAAATCTTTATATTTGACATAGAGCAACCATCCCAGATTGCTGACGCAGTAGCCTATTTGTGATTGTATGTGTCATATGCAGTATGTCTTTCTAGTGTCTTGATCAATGAAGTGCTTAATTTTGTCACATTCTTTTATGTCTCGGTGTTATAAACATTGACTTTGTTTTGTCAGTGTTTATAATCATGTCATTATTGTTACTGAGTTTATTAACATTATTTATCTCGATCTGAAGAACTGATTCTAGGCTGATACAGTCGTAGTCACTCATATAGACCGTGTATAATAAATAGGTACTATTACATCAAGAGAAAGACCAGTCTTTAACAAAACAGGCAACCTATTAACATCAAGTAAAGACCAAAAGCAAAGATGGGCCGAACACTTCCAAGAAATACTTAATCGACCACAAGCAAATGAATTAATAAATCTTGAAACCGATTTACCAGTCCCACAACTAAATGTCAGCTTAGATGAAGTTACACTGAATGAAGTTGAAACAGCAGTGAATCTAATGGCTAACAACAAAGCTGCAGGTGAAGGTGAAATAACAGTTGAAATGTTAAAAGCTATTAACAGAGACAACATGAGCCAACTACAGAGAATGTTTAATAAAATTTGGAAAGAAGAAAAAGTCCCTTCTAAATGGAAAAAGGGCATCATTGTTAAAATACCCAAAAAGCAACCCCAGGAACTAAAATAACTGGAGAGGTGTAACCTTAATATCAGTTGTGTCAAAGGTGTTTTGTAAAGTGATTTTGAATAGAATTAAGGATGTAGTGGATACTGCAATAGAGAATACAGGCAGGATTTCGAAAAGGGAGAAGCTGTCCTGATCAGGTCTTTAATCTAAGAATAATACTTGAAGAACATATTGAAAAGCAGAAACCATTAATCCTGAACTTCATAGACTTTAAAAAGGCATTTGATAGCATACACAGAGATTCATTGTGGAGAATTTTAAGACTATATGGAATACCACCTAAAACTGTCAACATCATTAGAGATCTCTACAAGGGATATGTTTGTGCAGTCAACACAGAAGAAGGAATGAGCGAATGGTTTCACATTGAAACAGGCGTGAAACAAGGGTGTATATTATCTCCATTGTTTTTTTGGAATTGTCTGACTTTATAATGAAAAAATGCTTCACTGGTAAAATCGGCATTGATTGGCTACAGGGACCCACCTATAAGATCTTGATTTTGCAGATGACATAACTCTTATCGGTGACAATGTGAAATCGATGCAGGGAAAAACGGATTACCTGTTTTCCTTGGCTAGCAAAATAGGTCTTGAAATTAACAAAGACAAAACAAAAATAATGAAACTTCTCATTAATCATGAAGGAAAAATATACGTAGAAGGAACACCTGTTGATGAAGTAAACCAATTTGCAAACCTCGGCAGCTACATAGACCAGGATGGTGACACCAGCAAAGAAGTTAGAATTACAAAAGCAGCATTGTCCTTCAAAAATCTTGAGACATATGGAATTCAAAAGTTATAAGCACAAAAACCAAGTTAAGTTTATTCAATTCAAATGTGATATCCACTCTCATTTATGCATGCGAAAGCTGGAAATCAAGTAAAGAAATAGACAAGAAATTAGACTTTGGAAAACAAATGCCTCAGGAAAATATTTGGTATAAAGTGGAACGAATTTAAGAACAACACAGAGATAAGACAGATGAGCAAACAAACCGTCTCATGGGTGATCAGAAAAAGAAGATGGAAATATGTAGACCATGTGATGAGATTAAATAATCAGAGAATAGAAAACAAGCTATCAAGTGTAACACAACAGGCCGAAGAAAAAGAGGTCAACCACGTGAAACTCTAAAGAGGACATTGTTAAGAGAAGCACGTTTAGTGGGCATAACATCCTTTGATGAAGTTGAAAGAATCGCCGAGAATAGGAAAACTTGGCAAACAACTGTGCGAGCCCTATGTGACGTTTAACGGCACGAGACGGATGTAAGATGTAAGTTAAAGAATACTACCTGTTGTCTGACAGAAATGATGAATTTGATATGGAGCAGTTAAAGAATACTACCTGTTGTCTGACAGAAATGATGAATTTGATATGGAGTAGTTAAAGAATACTACCTGTTGTCTGACAGAAATGATGAATTTGATATGGAGTAGTTAAAGAATACTACCTGCTGTTTGACAGAAATGATTCAATTAATTTTACCAGGCCAGTAAGAGGTCTTAAGATTTCAACTTTTTTACAAGAATAAAAAGAAATGTCCTTTTAAAGTCAACAAAGATGTCATCATATAACTTGTCATCTACTAACCAGTTCTCTGTCATTTTAGTGAGAGCTGTGTGGCAGGAATATTATCTTATATCTTATATATCTTATATCCTTCCCGTGCCGTTAAACGTCACATAGGGCTCGCAAAGTAGTTCGCCAATTTTTCCTGTCTTCGGCGAGTCTTTCAACCTCATCAAAGGATTTTATGCCTGTTAATTTGGCCTCTCTTAATAATGTCCTCTTCAGAGTTTCACGCGATCTGCCTCTTTTTCTTCGGCCTGTTGTGTTCCACCTGATAGCTTGTTTTGGGATTCTCTGATCATTTCTTCTCATCAAGCGACCAACATATGTCCATCTCCTTTTCCTGATCACCTATGAGACAGGTTGTTGTTCAGTCATCTGTCTTATCTCTGCATTGTTCTTGAATTCATTCCACTTGATGCCGAGTATTTTCCTTAGGCATTTGTTTTCAAAAGAGTCTAATTTCTTTTCTATTTCTTTAGTTGTTTTCCAGCTTTCGCGTGCATAAATGAGGGTAGATATTACATTTGAATTGAATAGTCTTAACTTGGTTTTTGTGCTTATAACTTTTTTGTGGCAGGAATGATTGGATCTAAAACCTGACTGACTCTATCAGTAAATTGTTCTATTGCATGTGTTGTAGAGATATTTTGTGTATGTGTGTTTTTTCAGTGGTTTCGATAATGAGGATATTATAGATGTTGGTCTGTAGTTGGTAAGATTGCTGGGTGAGCCAGACATTAGTCTATAGTTGGTAAGATTGCTGGGTGAGCCAGACATCAGTCTATAGTTGGTACAATTGTTGGTGAGCCAGATATTGGTTTATAGTTGATAAGATTGTTGAGCGAGCCAGATATTGGTTTATAGTTGATAAGATTGTTGAGTGAGCCAGATATTGGTCTATAGTTGGTAAGATTGCTATGTGAGCCAGATATTGGTCTATAGTTGGTAAGATTGTTGAGTGAGCCAGATGTTGGTCTATAGTTAGTAAGACTGCTATGTGAGCCAGATATTGGTCTATAGTAGGTAAGATTGTTGAGTGAGCCAGATGTTGGTCTATAGTTAGTAAGACTGCTATGTGAGCCAGATATTGGTCTAAGTTGGTAAGATTGTTGAGTGAGCCAGATATTGGTTTATAGTTAGTAAGATTGTTGAGTGAGCCAGATATTGGTTTATAGTTAGTAAGATTGTTGAGTGAGCCAGATATTGGTCTAAGTTGGTAAGATTGTTGAGTGAGCCAGATGTTGGTCTATAGTTAGTAAGACTGCTATGTGAGCCAGATATTGGTCTAAGTTGGTAAGATTGTTGAGTGAGCCAGATATTGGTCTAAGTTGGTAAGATTGTTGGTGAGCCAGATATTGGTCTAAGTTGGTAAGATTGTTGGTGAGCCAGATATTGGTCTAAGTTGGTAAGATTGTTGGTGAGCCAGATATTGGTTTATAGTTGGTAAGATTGCTAGATGAGCCAGACATCAGTCTATAGTTGGTACAATTGTTGGTGAGCCAGATATTGGTTTATAGTTGATAAGATTGTTGAGCGAGCCAGATATTGGTTTATAGTTGATAAGATTGTTGAGTGAGCCAGATATTGGTCTATAGTTGGTAAGATTGCTATGTGAGCCAGATATTGGTCTATAGTTGGTAAGATTGTTGAGTGAGCCAGATATTGGTTTATAGTTAGTAAGACTGCTATGTGAGCCAGATATTGGTCTATAGTAGGTAAGATTGTTGAGTGAGCCAGATGTTGGTCTATAGTTAGTAAGACTGCTATGTGAGCCAGATATTGGTCTATAGTTGGTAAGATTGTTGAGTGAGCCAGATATTGGTTTATATTTAGTAAGATTGTTGAGTGAGCCAGATATTGGTTTATAGTTAGTAAGATTGTTGAGTGAGCCAGATATTGGTCTAAGTTGGTAAGATTGTTGAGTGAGCCAGATGTTGGTCTATAGTTAGTAAGACTGCTATGTGAGCCAGATATTGGTCTAAGTTGGTAAGATTGTTGAGTGAGCCAGATATTGGTCTAAGTTGGTAAGATTGTTGGGTGAGCCAGATATTGGTCTAAGTTGGTAAGATTGTTGGGTGAGCCAGATATTGGTCTAAGTTGGTAAGATTGTTGGGTGAGCCAGATATTGGTTTATAGTTGGTAAGATTGCTAGATGAGCCAGATTTAAAGAGATGATACACTTTAGCAGTTTTAAAAGCCTCGAGGAAATAACATTTTGCAATGCACTGACTGTAAATGTATGTGATTGTATGTGAAATAGCAGGTGCAACATAACGTAACATCTTACTGCTATTCTCAGCAAGTCCAGCTGTATTAAGGATGAGAGATAATTGTAGACTTCACCTACTGTTCGGAATGGAATGTTTAGCTGCTCAAATGAAGTCATTTACTATCAATGAATGTTTGTAGTTCGTGTAAGTCACATACAGGAACTGATACTGATGATTTAAGAACATTGATTTCTTCTCTGAAATGAGTACTGAAATCTGAGCTAGTGTATACATGATTAGCGGCTTGAAAATCAGTCTTTTCTTTGTTGGGGTATTTTTGGCTTTCCGTAATAGATTCCTAACGTAATTTTATTCTCCTGTCTGATTAAATATCGAAATTTGACAGACAGACAGACAGGCAGGCAGGTAGAGAGGCAAGCAGGCAAACAGACAGACAGACAGACAGGCAGAGAGGCAGGCAGAGAGGTAGGCAGAGAGGCAGGCAGGCAGGCAGAGAGGCAGGCAGACAGGCAGGCAGAGAGACAGTAGGCAGGCAGGCAGACAGACAGACAGACAGACAGACAGACAGACGGACAGGCAGGTAGAGAGGCAGGCAGGCAGACAGACAGGCAGACAGACGGACAGGAAGGTAGAGAGGCAGGCAGGCAGATAGGCAGGCAGACGGACAGGCAGGCAGAGAGGCAGGCAGGCAGAGAGGTAGACAGGCAGAGAGGCAGAGAGGCAGGCAGACAGGCAGGCAGACAGACAGACAGACAGGCAGACAGGCAGACAGACAGACAGGCAGGCAGACAGACAGACAGACAGGTAGGCAGGAAGGCAGACAGAATGATAGGCAGACAGACGGACAGGCAGGTAGAGAGGCAGGCAGGCAGGCAGGCAGAGAGGCAGGCAGGCAGGCAGACGGACAGGCAGGCAGAGAGGCAGGCAGGCAGGCAGACAGACAGACAGACAGACAGACAGACAGACAGACAGACAAACAGAGAGACAAGCGAATGAGCTGAGAAAACAAAAGAAAACAAAAGTTGACTGTGAATTTTAAATCTTACATCCTAGTAAGTTTCCCTCGCCCACATATGACAAAAAGGACTCGTGCACTGACTTCCTGAACTTGTTTCTATTTTTAATGACATGTCTGTAGACCTCCCTGTGAGAAATAAACTAAAATTCACCTGTTCACAGTTCTGTTGACAACCAGCGTGGGTTGCTTTATTGATTAACCTACATTTGAACTGGTCATGCCATGATTGTACGCCTGTGTGGCATGGCGCCCTGTGAAGTCTGTGTCATCTCTTTAACACCACAATCGATCAGGCCAAAAATAAAACTGGACCGGATCAGATGTGCACTTTGTGAACTGACGGATAGGCTCAACCATTTTAAAAAGGCGATTTATATTTTGTAAAAGAGGCTTTGAAAACTCAGTTTTGTTTGGCTCAAAACTGGCAACAAAAGATAAGCATTATAGCAACAATTTCAGCAGTTTTCTCGCACAGCCAGTCTTTATGTCAGGGAGAGACAGATAGAGACAACAGACTGAGAAAGAGACAGATAGAGAGAGAGAGACAGATAGAGAGAGGCAGATAGAGAGAGACACATCTCATCGATCTGGCCAGTAGATACAAACATAACATTTATTTGCAGCTTGACCTTGGACAAAGGTCAAGAAATGACGTCATTTCCAAATATAGTCCAGACAAAAAAAAATATGGCGATTTAAAAACTTACTACTGGAAAGGAGTCGGTGAGGTGAGGGGGATTTACATTTAGTAATCACGCATCATCATCATCATCATCATCATCATCAAGATGTTGCTGGCTTTCTTCATGAAACGATAGCATCGTATTTAGCAAGCCACTGTCGGGGTTTCTATGTTCTAGCAATATTCGCAGTTAATGTCACTTTCCGGAATGATGATGACAATAATGATGATAATAATGATGATAATGATAATGATGAAAATGATGACAGTGGGCAAGAATCTCGATAAGACAATGTTTCCTTGTGATGTGAGAGTTATGTGGTCGTCAGTTAGAACTGTGCAGTCTCTGTTCATGATCCAGTTTTTATGCTGTCTGTACTCAGAAATAAACTTTGTCACTTCTCTTCCTACTTCTCTTTCTACTTTTCTTCCCACTTTTCTTCCTACTTTTCTTTCTACTTTTCTTCCTACTTTTCTTCCTCTATGACAAAGACGTGTTCCTTCAAAACATAGACAAAACATTCAACTTGTGCACTAGTAAAAAAATCAACTTGTACAATAGTCGACACATTCAATTTGTACACTAGTCAAAACATTCAACTTGTACACTAGTAGAAACATTCAACTTGTACACTAGTCGAAACATTCAACTTGTACACTACTCAAAACATTCAACTTGTACCTTAGTCGAAACAATGAACTTGTACGCTAGTCAAAACATTAAACTTGTACACTAGTCGAAACATTCAACTTGTACACTAGTCGAAACATTAAACTTGTACACTAGTCGAAACATTAAACTTGTACACTAGTAAAAAATTCAACTTGTACAATAGTCGAAACATTCAACTTGTACACTAGTCGAAACATTAAACTTGTACACGAGTAGAAACATTCAACTTGTACACTAGTCGAAACATTCAACTTGTACAATAGTCGAAACACTCATCTTGTACACTGGTCGAAATATTCAACTTGTACACTACTCGAAACATTCAACTTGTACACTAGTCGAAACATTCAACTTGTACACTACTCAAAACATTCAACCTGTACCTTAGTCGAAACACTGAACTTGTACATTAGTCAAAACATTAAACTTGTACACTAGTCGAAACATTCAACTTGTACACTAGTCGAAACATTAAACTTGTACACTAGTCGAAACATTCAACTTGTACACTAATAAAAAAATTCAACTTGTACAATAGTCGAAACATTCATCTTGTACACTAGTCAAAACATTCAACTTGTACACTAGTAGAAACATTCAACTTGTACACTAGTCGAAACATTCAACTTGTACACTAGTCGAAACACTCATCTTGTACACTGGTCGAAATATTCAACTTGTACACTACTCGAAACATTCAACTTGTACACTAGTCGAAACATTCAACTTGTACACTAGTCAAAACATTCAACTTGTACACTAGTCGAAACATTCAACTTGTACACTACTCAAAATATTCAACTTGTACCTTAGTCGAAACACACAACTTGTACACTAGTCAAAGCACTCAACTTGTACATTAGCCGAAACATTCAACTTGTACACTTGTCGAAACATTCAACTTGTACCTTAGTTGAAACATTCAAATTAAACACTTTTCGAAACATTCAACTTGTAAATTGGTCGAAACTTTTAATATTTTCTCTGAAACAAACTTTAAAAATTTACTAGACTATACACAAGTCTATACACTATTAACATCAAGTAAAGACCAAAAGCAAAGACGAGCCGAACACTACCAAGAAATATTTAATCGATCACACTCAAAAGAATTGATAGACCTTGAAACTGACTTACCTTTCCCACAACTAAATGTCAGCCGAGATGAAATTACATTGCTAGATATTGAAACAGCAGCGAATCTAATGGCTAACAACAAAGCTGCAGGTGAAGATGAAATAAGAGCCACAATGTTAAAAGCTATTAACAGTGACAAACATGAACCAACTGCATGGAATGTTTAATAAAGTTTGGAAAGAGGAAAAGGTCCCTTCTAAGTGGAAAAAAGAAATCATTGTTAAAATCTTATATCTTATATCTTATATCCTTCCCGTGCCGTTAGACGTCACATAGGGCTCGCAAAGTAGTTCGCCAATTTTTCCTGTCTTCGGCGAGTCTTTCAACCTCATCAAAGGATTTTATGCCTGTTAATATTAATTAACAGGCATAAAATAGTTAATTGTTAAAATACCAAAACTTAAAAAAGGCAACCTTAGCGATTGCAATAACTGGAGAGGAGTAACTTTACTATCAGTTGTGTCAAAAGCATTTTGCAAAGTTATTCTGAATATAATTAAAGATATAGTGGATGCTGGAATGAGAGAAGAAAAGTAGGATTTTGAAAAGGAAGAAGCTGTCTTGACCAGATCTTTATTCTAAGAATAACATTTGAAGAACATACTGAAAAGCAAAGACCTTTAGTCCTGAACTTCATAGACTTTAAAAAGGCATTTGATAGCATACACAGAGATTCATTGTGGAGAATTTTAAGTCTATATGGAATATCATCTAAGATTGTCAACATCATTAAAGACCTCTACAATGGATATGTTTGTGCAGTCAAAACAGAAGAAGGAATGAGCGAATGGTTCCAGATTGAAACAGGCATGAAACAAGGATGTATATTATCTCCCTTGCTTTTTGGAATTGCCATAGACTTTATAACGAAAAAATGCTACACAGGTAAAACGGGCATTGATTGGGTACATGAGACCCAACTGGATGATCTTGATTTTGCTGATGACATAAATCTTAACAGTGACAATGTGAAATCAATGCAAGAAAAAACAAATACCTTGTCTTCACTGGCTAGTAAAATAGGACTTGAAATTAACAAGGATAAAATAAAAATAATGAAACTTCTCATTAACCATGAGGGAAAAAAAATATACTTAGAAGCTGTTGAAGAAGTAAACCATTTTACATATCTCGACAGCTACATAGACCAGGATGATGATACGAGAAAGGAAGTTAAAACCGAAATTGCAAACGCAGCATTGACCTTCAAGAATCTCGAGATCATACGGCATTCTAAAGTTATAAGCACAAAACAAAAGTTAAGATTATTCAATTCAAATGTAATATCAACACTCATTTATGCATGTGAAAGCTGTAAAACAACTAAAGAAATAGACAAGAAATTAGACTCTTTTGAAAACAAATGCTTAAGGAAAATACTTGGTATAAAGTGGAATGAATTCAAGAACAACTCAGAGATAAGACAGATGAGCAAACAACGTCATGTCTCAAAGGTGATCAAACAAAGGAGATTAACACAGGTCGGTCATGTGATGAGAAGAAACAATCAGAGGATCCCCAAACAAGGTATCAAGTGGAACAACAGGACGAAGAAAAAGAGGTCGACCACGTGAAACTCTAAAGAGTTTATTGTTAGTAGAGGCCAGTTCAGTGAGCATAACATCCCTTGATGAGACTGAAAAACTCGCCGAAAACAGGAAATCTTGGCGAACTACCATGCGAACCCTATGTGACGTTTAGACGCATGGGACGGATGTAAGATGTATACATAAGATGTACCATAGACAGGATATCTTCTACCTCACCGTAGACAGGATATATTCTACCTCACCGTAGACAAAATATCTTCTACCTCAGAGTAGACAGAATATCTTCTACCTCAGAGTAGACAGGATATCTTCTACTCTGTTTTATAAACCAATCGTGTCAAGGAAGACGGAGAAAACATTTCATATGAAAACAGGAGAAAATAAAACAGCAATGTTAAGAAAGGAGAACATAAAGGAGCAATATTAAAATAGGAGAACATAAATGAGCAATGTTAAAACAGGAGAACATAAAACAGCAATGTTAAAACAGGGAACATAAAACAGCAATGTTAAAACAGGGAACATAAAACAGCAATGTTAAAACAGGGAACATAAAATACCAATGTTAAAACAGGAGAACATAAAACAGCAATGTTAAAATATAAGAAATTAAAACAGCAGTGTTAAAACAGGAGAACATAAAACAGCAATGTTAAAACAGGAGAACATAAAACAGCAATGTTAAAATAGAAAAAAAGGTAATGTCGATATGAAGTGTCATCAATATAAATGTACATGTTTATTTCATCAATATAAATGTACATGTTTCTTATCTTATATCTTATATGATTCCCGTGCCGTTAAACGTCACATAGGTCTCGTAAAGTAGTTCGCTAATTTTTCCTGTCTTCGGCGAGTCTTTCAACCTCATCAAAGGATTTTATGCCTGTTAATTTGGCCTCTCTTAATAATGTCCTCTTCAGAGTTTCACGCGGTCTGCCTCTTTTTCTTCGGCCTGTTGTGTTCCACCTGATAGCTTGTTTTGGGATTCTCTGATCATTTCTTCTCATCAAGCGACCAACATATGTCCATCTCCTTTTCCTGATCACCCATGAGACTGGTTGTTGTTCAGTCATCTGTCTTATCTCTGCATTGTTCTTGAAATCATTCCACTTAATGCCGAGTATTTTCCTTAGCATTTGTTTTGAAAAGAGTCTAATTTCTTTTCTATTTCTTTAGTTGTTTCCAGCTTTCTCGTGCATAAATGAGGGTGGATATTACATTTAAATTGAATAATCTTAACTTGGTTTTTGTGTTTATAACTTTTGAATTCCATATGTTCTCAAGATTTTTGAAGATCGATACTGCTTTTGCAATTCTGATCCTAACTTCCTTTCTAGTGTCACCATCTTGGTCTATGTAGCTGCCAAGGTATGCAAATTGATTGACTTCTTCAATATCTGTCCCTTCTATGTGTATTTTTCCATTTTGAGTAAGAGGAATTGGCATTATTTTTGTTTTGTCCTTGTTAATTTCAAGTCCTATTTTGCTAGCCAGTGAAGACAGGCTATCTGTTTTTTCTTGCATGGAATTCACATTATTACTGATAAGAGTTATGTCATCAGCAAAATCAAGGTCTTCTAGTTGGGTCCCATGTACCCAGTCAATACCTGTGTTACCTGTGCAGCATTTTTTCATTTTGAAGTCTATTGCAATCCCAAAAAGTAAAGGAGACAGTATACATCCTTGTTTCACGCCTGTTTCAATCTGGAACCATTCACTCATCCCTTCTTCTATCTTGACTGCACAAACATATCCATTGTATAAGTCGTTAATGATGTTAACAAATTTAGATGGTATTCCATATAGACTTAAAATTCTCCATAATGAATCTCTGTGTATGCTATCAAATGCCTTTTTAAAGTCTATGAAGTTCATTATTAATGGTTTCTGCTTTTCAATATGTTCTTCAAGTATTATTCTGAGAGTAAAGATCCGGTCGAGACAGCTTCTCCCTTTTCTAAATCCTGCTTGTTCTTCTCTCATTGCAGTATCCACTATATCATTACGTCTATTCAAAATGACCTTGTTTATTTCATCAATATAAATGTACTTGTTTATTTTATCAATATAAATGTACATGTTTATTCACAGTTATCTCCCATCCCTACCTTAAAACGTCCATATTCTGATGTCAGAATTGCCTCGAACCTACAGGTGTCATTTTTTAATGTTAATTAAGATTTACCTTCAATCTACAGGTGTGATTTTTTTATGTTAATTAAGATTTACCTTGGACCTACAGGTGTGATTTCTCTAATGCTATTGAACTTACAGGTGTGATTTCTCGAATGCTTTTGAACCTGGAAGTGTGATTTCTTTTATGTTAATTAAGATTTACCTTGAAGCTACATGTGTGATTTATCTGTTTTTGATGACTGCTAACTTTCATTGGAATAAAAGTTTGAGAATATCGTCTATTAGCATCTATTTTTTCCATTTTTTCATGGTCTAAGTGCCTTGTATTTATATTTGTGATGTTCCCCAAACACTGCTTGCTTTTCTATGGCTTTTCTTGCCGTTGTTTTTGTTGGCTGCTTATGTTCTCACAAGCTGACAACTTGAACAAAAATCATTTAGAAAAACAGTTTGTGACAGACATTGGTGACTGAAGACAGTTCGTTACAGACATTGGTGACTGAAGACAGTTCGTGACAGACATTGGTGACTGAAGACAGTTCGTGATAGACATTGGTGACTGAAGACAGTTCGTGACAGACATTGGTGACTGAAGACAGTTTATGACAGACATTGGTGACTGAAGACAGTTTGTGACAGACATTGGTGACTGAAGACAGTTCGTGATAGACATTGGTGACTGAAGACAGTTCGTGATAGATATTGGTGACTGAAGACAGTTTGTGACAGACATTGGTGACTAAAGACAGTTTGTGACAGACTCCGGCAACTGAAGACAGCTTGTGACAGGGCTTGCCAATCTTTTGTCATGAAGTCGATGCTGACCCCCCTCATCCTCCCCCCACACACACAATTTCCCTGACTCAAAAAATGTGTAACAAACAAAATATGCACTTAATAATATTCCAGTACTAAGTATTTGTCAGTCTGTGCTCACAGTTCTCTATCACCCCCTCCTTTCTCCCCCCCCCCCCGGAAGATCAGTCCTATTCAGCATCCCCATCTCCGACCGTTATAATCAAATTTACTTTTCCTACATCAACAGCTTTATTACTCCTATCATCATCTCGTACATTGTCTCCCCGCCCAGACACCTCAAACAGCTTTATTACTTGTATGATCATCTTTTATATTGTCTCCTCGCCCAGACAAACAGCTTTATTACTTCTATCATCATCTCGTACATTGTCTCCCCTCCCAGACACCCCAAACAGCTTTATTACTTGTATGATCATCTTTTATATTGTCTCCTCGCCCAGACACCCCAAACAGCTTTATTACTTGTATGTTCAACTTGTACATTATCTCCCTGCCTAGACACCCCAAACAGCTTTATTACTTGTATGATCATCTTGTACATTGTCTCCCTGCCTAGACACCCCCACCCCAACAATAACTTTATTACTTGTATGATCACCTTGTACATTGTCTCCCTGCCTAGACACCCCCACCCCAACAATAACTTTATTACTTGTATGATCACCTTGTACATTGTCTCCCTGCCTAGACACCCCCACCCCAACAATAACTTTATTACTTGTATGATCACCTTGTACATTGTCTCCCTGCCTAGACACCCCCACCCCAACAATAACTTTATTACTTGTATGATCACCTTGTACATTGTCTCCCTGCCTAGACACTCCCACCCCAACAATAACTTTATTACTAGTATGATCACCTTGTACATTGTCTCCCTGCCTAGACACTCCCACCCCAACAACAACTTTCTTACTAGTATGATCATCTTGTACATTGTCTCCTCTCTCTCCCGTCCTAGCACTCTCCCTCATTTATAACAAGAAACTTCTTCTGTGAAGTTTAATTTTAGTTTCACTTTCCTTCTACAAATATCATAGATTGGATGACCCTGGAACACATCCGTGTGACCTTGGCACAGTCCAGGCATGGTGGGAAATTTCCATGAGCAAACCAACAAGTATCGATCTTTAATGACGTAATGACAATTTAAATTGGAGCGTGACCGCCGCCCAGGCGAGCCCAACAAAGTGTGTCAAATAACTGAAGGGCGGGCATTTGTGGCACTTTACGCTTTCATTATGGACTTAGCAAATGGTTCTCATCTTTTTCAGATCAGATACCCATAATGGTAGTGATGAGTTGCTGCTGCCGCTGTATGTATTCCCTTCCCCTCATTCTCACCCCCTCACCCCCCCCCCCCCCACACACACATCTAGTTTTTAACATATTTCAATGTTGCTCTTCAGACCTCTTCCATGCCTCTCCTTGACCTCCACGTCCCAACAACATAAGAACCACTGGTCATACATATTTATAGTTTCCTACTGATGATTGAAAGTGTGGTCTTCAGTCTGTGCACGTGAAAAATACAAGTGTCATTTAAGTGAGATCTCAAACTAGAGAAATGTTTTCATTCCATCATTCCACGGCTACTTCTTCTGTTGCAGTTTCTTGCATATCACAGGGTAATTGTTGGTCCCATACCATAGGGTAAATCGTGGTCCCATATCACAGGCTAATTGTTGGTCCCATACCATAAGGTAAATCGTGGTCCCATATCACAGGCTAATTGTTGGTCCCATATCATAGGGTAAATCGTGGTCCCATATCACAGGCTAATTGTTGGTCCCATATCATAGGGTAAATAATGGTTCCATATCACAGGATAATTGTTGGTCCCATATCATAGGGTAAATAATGGTCCCATATCACAGGGTAATAGTTGGTTCTATATTATCAGGTAAATTGTGTTCCATGTGACAGGGTAATAGTTGGTTCTATATTATCAGGTAAATTGTGTTCCATGTGACAGGAAGGAGAATAATTCCATGTACAAGGATGACCGGGGATTCTTTGTCCCCGGCCTATGCTCTCAAGGATGTGAAAGGCGAAGATGATGATGATGATGATGATGGCGATGATAATGATGATATCATAGGGTAAATAGTGATCCCACATCATAGGATAATTGTTGGTCTCATATCATAGGGGAAGTGTTGGTCTCATATCATAGGGTAATTGTGGGTCACATATCATAGGGTACATAGCGGTCCCATGTCATAGAGTAAATAGTGGTTCCATATCGTAGGGTAATTGTTGGCCCCATATCACAAGGTAATTGTTCTTCACATATCACAGGATAATTGTTGGTCCCATATCATATAAAAGGGATGGTGACTGCAGTAAAACTGGTTTAAATTAAAAAAATGTAGATAGAGGTGTATGGTGCAGTTTTACAAAGTGAGGGAGGGAGTGCGTAAGGTGAGAAAAAAAACGAATAGAAAGTATGAGAATGTACAAATGAAAAACATACAACATCCGATATTTCGGCGTGAGCCTTTTTCGAGGCTTACATGCACAAACGAGACACACAAAAAAATAAACGAAGAACTTATCTGAATATGGCCTCCTCCAGGAGTAGAAAACAGAAATGTGTGTAGCAGAAGGAAGAACCACGCTGACCACAACAAAGGATAACAAATAGAGCCAATCGTAAAAAAGAGGTGGAGAGAGAGGAGGAAAACAAGTGGTAGAAAGGGGTGGGGGGAAAGGCAATAGAAACATGATAGCTGCTAGAGGTGGTGTCGGGGGGGGGGGGGGAAGGGGACGAGGAGAGATAATGAATTAAGAACATAAACACCTGCAGGGAGAAAATGTGAAACTGGTGAATAGGACAAGACCCTATAGACACCAATATGTTGCCAGAGAAGAAAAGAGGGTGGTGGTGGGAGGGGTAGCATAGAGAAAGAAAACAGACTTAAAAAGGGTTGCTAAGGCAAACATGTTTAGCTACAGGTATCCAGGCCCTCATAGAAATAAAATGTTTAAAACATACTGTTTCGCCATCTCCATCTCCTCCAGACCGAGCCTGAGACACGTGAACTTTTTGGGGAATCCCCATTGGTGGCTTACAGACGGGACAAGAACCTCAGGGACCTTTTAATTCGTAGTTATCTTAAGACAGATGACACTTTTTATGGTACCAGACGTTGCGGACGCCGTACATGCAACACTTGTCCGTTTGTTGTCGAGGCCAGCCAGATCTCCTTCCCTAAGTCCACGTTATCAGTTCAGGAGGGTTTCACCTGTACTTCACGTAATGTTATTTATATTATCATGTGCAAACGTTGCGGTTTGAAGTACATAGGGGAGACTGGCTTACGCTTAGGAGATCGATTTCGCCAGCATCTCAATGATATTTCTAAGAGGGCCTGGACACCTGTGGCTAAACATTTTTGCCTTAGCAACCACAGGGGTAAACAGGACATTTCTGTTAGTGCGATCCGCTCTTGTTCTGCTGATGTACGATCTCGGAGGGTCCTAGAACAGCGCCTTATTTTCCAGACTGGCTGTCTCCACCGAGCTGGAATTAACAATTTCTTCAGCTTTCTGTAACTTCTTTAGTTTTCCACTCCCCCCTTTTTAAGTCTACTTTCTTCCTCTACGCTACCCCTCCCACCACCACCCTCTTTTCTTCTCTGGCAACATATTGGTGTCTATAGGGTCTTGTCCTATTCACCGGTTTCACATTTTCTCTCTGCAGGTGTTTATGTTCTTCATTCATTATCTCTCCGCGTTCCCATTTCCCTCCACCCCCCCCCGCCCGACACCTCCTCTAGCAGCTATCATGTTTCTATTGCCTCCCCCCCATCCCTTTCTACCACTTGTTTTCCTCCTCTCTCTCCACCTCTTCTTTACGACAGGCTCTATCGGGCATCCTTTGTTGTGGTCAACGTGGTCGTTCCTTCTACTACACACATTTCTGTTTTCTACTCCTGGAGGAGGCCACATTCAGATAAGTTCTTCGTTTTTTTTTTGTTTGTCTCGTTTGTGCATGTAATCCTCGAAAAAGGCTCACGCCAAAATATCGTATGTTCTATGTTTTTCATTTATACACTCTCATACTTTCTATTCGTTTTTTTCTCACCTTACTCACTCCCTCCCTCACTTTGTAAAACTGTCCCATATCATAGGGTAATTTTGCTCCCATATCATAGGGTAGTTGTTGGTCACATATCATAGGTTAATTGTTGATCCCATATAATTGGATAATTGTTGGTCTCATATCATAGGGTAATTGTTGGTCACACATCGTAGCATAATTACTGGTCCCATGTCGCATGGTAATTGTTTGTCCCATGTCACAGGGTAACTGTTGGTCCCATATCACAGGGTAAATAATGGTCGAATGTCATTGGGTAACTGCTGGTCCGAATTCACAGGGTACATAGTGGTACCATGCCACACACGGTAAATGTTAAACTTAGCATTTAAGATCATTTTGATCGTTTGCATAAAAAAAACTGACACATTCAGTGGACACGAGCACCATAGTCACCCAGGAGATCCTAGAAAATCACGGATAAATACTTCTGTAGGAAGTGTTACAATCCATGTATGCTGTGATTGTGTAGGAAGTGTTACAATCCATGTATGCTGTGATTGTGTAGGAAATGTTACAATCTATGTATGCTGTGATTGTGTAGGAAATGTTACAATCCATGTATGCTGTGATTATGTAGGAAGTGTTACAATCCATGTATGCTGTGATTGTGTAGGAAGTGTTACAATCCATGTATGCTGTGATTGTGTAGGAAGTGTTACAATCCATGTATGCTGTGATTATGTAGGAAGTGTTACAATCCATGTATGCTGTGATTATGTAGGAAGTGTGACAATCCATGTATGCTGTGCTTGTGTAGAAAGTGTTACAACCGATATTTACTGTGTTTATGTAAGAAGTGTTACAATCCAAGTTTACTGTGTATATATTTGAAGCGTTACAACCCATGTTTACTGTTTTTATGTAGGAATTGTTACACCCCGCGTTTAATGTGTTTATGCAGGAAGTGTTACAACACACGTTTACTGTACTTGTGTAGGAAATGTTTAAACCCATGTTTACTGTTTTATATAGGAAGTGTTACAACCTATGTCTGCTGTGTTTATGTAGAAAGTGTTACAAGCCATGTATGCTATACTTTTGTAGTAAGTGTTACAAGTCATGTTTGCTGTGCTTGTGTAGAAATTTCACAACTCATGTTTACTGTTTTTATATGGGAAGTGTTACAACCTATGTCTGCTGTGTTTATGTAGGAAGAGTTACAACCCATGTTTGCTGTTCTTGTGTCATAGGTGTTACAACCCAGGTGTGTTGTGATTGTGTAAGACGTTTTACAGCTAATGTGTCCTGTGCTGGTGTAGGAATTGTTACACTATCTGTGTTCTGTGATTGTGTAGAACGTTTTACAAACATGATGTGCTATGCTTGTGTAGGAAGTGGCATAATCTATGCTTGTTGTTCTCCTGCAGTAAGTGTTAAAATCATGTTTTCTGTGCTAGTGTAGGAAATATTGTAACCCATGTTTGCTGTGCTTATGTATGAAGTGTTACAACCCATGTTTGGTGTGCTTGTGTAGGATCTGTAACAACCCATGTTAGCTGTGTTTATGTAGAAAATGTTACAACTCATATTTGCTGTGTTTCTGTAGGAAGTGTTACAACCTATGTGTGGTGTGCTTGTGTAGGAAGTGTTAAAACTTATGTTTGCTGTGCCTGTGTAGGAAGTGTTAAATCTGTGCTTGCTTTGCTTGTGTAGGAAGTGTTAAATCTGTGCTTGCTATGCTTGTGTAGGAAGTGTTACAATCTGTGCTTGCTATGCTTGTGTAGGAAGTGTTACAATCTGTGGTTGCTATGCTTGTGTAGGAAGTGTTACAATCTGTGCTTGCTATGCTTGTGTAGGAAGTGTTAAATCTGTGCTTGCTCTGCTTGTGTAACAATCTGTGCTTGCTGTGCTTGTGTAGGAAGTGTTACAATCTGTGCTTGCTATGCTTGTGTAGGAAGTGTTAAATCTGTGCTTGCTATGCTTGTGTAGGAAGTGTTAAATCTGTGCTTGCTATGCATGTGTAGGAAGTGTTACAATCTGTGCTTGCTATGCTTGTGTAGGAAGTGTTACAATCTGTGCTTGCTATGCCTGTGTAGGAAGTGTTACAAGCCATGTTTTGCTGTGTTTATGTAGGAAGTGTTATAACTAACGTTTGCTGTCCTTATGTAGGACTTGTCAAAAACCATGTTTGCTGTTTTTATTAGCAAATGTTCCAACCGGAGTTTACTGTTTTCATGTGGGAAATGTTACAGTCCAAAAAAAAGTTCGTGATTCGGTCTTTTTATATAGGAAATGTTGCAACCCATGTTTTGCTGTGTTTATGTGGACGTTTTACAACCCATATCTTGCTGTTTTGTGTAGGAAGTTTTACAACCCGTGTGTGTTGTGTTTATGTAGGAAGTGTTGCAATCCATATTTGTTGTGTTTATGTGGAAGTGTTACAACCCATGTTTTGCTGTGCTTATGTAGGAAGTGTTATAAGTCATATATGTTGCCTTTATGTATGAAGTGCTATGACCCATGTATACTGTGTTTGTGTAGGAAGTGTTACAAGTCATGTTTGACTGTCCTGTGTAGAAATTTCACAAACCATGATTACTGTTTTTATGTGGGAAGTGTTACAACCCTTGGCTACTGTGTTTATGTAGAAAATGTTGCAAGCCATGTTTGCTGTGCTTAAGTAAGAAGTGTTACAATACATTCTTCCTGTGTTCATGCATGGAGAATTACAAGTCATGTTTGCTGTGTTTAAATAGAAATTTATACACACCATTTTTGCTGTGTTTATGTAGAAAGTGTTACAACCCGTTTTTGCTGCCCCTGTGTAGGAAGTGTTACAACTCATGTGTGCTGTATTTCTGTAGGAAATATTACAACCCATGTTAGCTATGCTTGTGTAGGACAAATCATGTTTGCTGTTTTTACGTAGAAAGTGTGACAACAAATGTTTGCTGTGTGTATTTAGAAAGTATTACAAGCCATGACTGCCGTGTTTGTGTAACAAATGTTGCAACCCATTTTTACTGCGCTTGTGTAAGAAGTGTTATAACCAATATTTGGTGTGCTTATATAGGAGGTGTTACAAACCATGCTTACTTCTTTTATGTAGGCAATGTTACAACCCTTCTTTGCTGTGTTTATGTAGAAAATTGTTACAACCCTTCTTTGCTGTGTTTATGTAGGAAGAGTTACAACTTATATTTACTGTGCTTATGTATGAATTGTTAAAACCCATGTTTCCTATTTTCATGTAGGAAGTTTTACAATCGACGTTTACTGTTTTTATGCAGGAAGTGTTAAAATGTATGTTGTAACAGAATGTTACTCTGTACAGATTGTTTTGTGAGAAACCCTGTTGTTGTGGTCTCACAACTCATCTGTTTATGCTAAACACGGAGAAAGTATCTCGTGTTCCGAGGGAGAACTGAGTCACGTGGATTCTGATAGGCGGGATGTATGAACGAGTTTGAGAGAACAGTTTGGGTCAGAATGTTGTAGTGACAGGTTGTGGTGTTTTAATTCTAGAAAGGGATGTAGAGATTCTTTATGTAAGTTAGATGGACTGTCCTTTTAGGACAAATTGTTGTAGTTGATGGATTGTTCTTTTTAGGGCGAATTGTTGTAGTTGATGGATTGTTCTTTTTAGGACAAATTGTTGTAGTAGTCATGTAGATTGTTTGATTTGTCCCCGTTTTGGACAAGGTAGTAATGTCAGATTGAAAGCCATGTGTAATTTTGAAGTTGGCATGTTTTGTCAATGTTGAATGTCTGATTTGGTCCCATGGCGATGTTAGTCGCCCGTGACATATTTTTTATGATCTTTTGTAATTATTCTCATCAAGTTTGCACTCCACATCATTGCAACACACATCGAACAAATGAGATTTCATCATTAAACATTTACGAATTTGTGTCTACTGAATCCCGTGGTTACTGGATTCTTGTTAAGTGTCAGCTGTGGTGTTGAGTTAGTTGATTACATGTAACTGGTCATGTCGTGTATTAATGTGAAGTTGAGGTTATTGTTATCTGGGTTGTCTTGTTACACGGATTATACCAATGTAACGTCTGTTGTGTGTCACTGGGCCTAATGCTCATGTCAAAATGTAATAGGCACAGAACAGAGTATGTGCAAACATGAGTTTAGTGTTCAGTAATACATGCAAGTACAATACACAGTACACGAAGAAAGAAATCTGTTTTAGTAGTGCCGAATCAGGCCACTCGTCACGACCAGTGTGTTTGTTTACACGTTGACCAGTTCATGCACGTATTTTGTAGCCCACAGTTGTGTTTTGGTAGTATGTTTTCGTCAGTGGTTCTCAAGTTTTGCTTAGGGAGTTGCATTTTTTGTTTAGTGTTTGGGACAGCTAGAGTAGGAGTTGTTCAAGGCGGCGATGATGTCCAGCCTACCCGAAATTTGCGGCACATCTAGTTCCTGGGGCCAAGGCAGTGCAGGTACTGAAACTTACCTGTGCCTGCAGTCAAGTCCAGTGAGCCTGAGCTTGTATCCGTTGTGGAACCAGAGCAGCTTGTTCACATTGCATCTCAACCAGCTCCACCCAGACAGGCTTGTTACATTTTAACCAGCTCCACCCAGACAGGGGAGGTAACATGTTGTCAAATTAACTGTGTTTTGCATTTTCAGCAGTTACTTTGGGTCTTCAGCTTTACTTCAAGAAGGAACACTCTGAATATCGCTACTTGATGAACTTTGCTGGGTTTTGCTTGAATGAGATTATTCGGCAGATAGACAGGAGCGGACACTTGTAAATGGACAGTCGTTGGATGTGATCTTTATTTGTGGTGTAGAATCAAGAACTTTTAGATTCAGTTATATTTGGAATAGATATTTTAGGGCATTCTTTTCCAGTGTCATTTGTTGGACTTTATTGAACATTTAATTTAGTTGTGATATTTGAGACAGTGCATAAAATTATTGTTGAATTCCATTCAAGTTAGGACTTAGTAGTAGTTAGTTTGGTTAATTAGTAGCATTGTATATGATACAATGTCTTTTCTATGTATAATTGTAGTATGGCATTAGTGCATGATATTTGATATTTGAGAATGCCATTGCATTGAATACTTGGTGATTTTGCTTTATACTGTTGTATTGTATTTACTCCATTGCTAAATACTGAGAATAAGTAAGTTGCACTACTGAAAGACGCACGATGGGTTCAGCTCCATCCACGTCAAATTTGCTGGGTTTATTGCAAGATACCCTGTCCCAAGTCAGCAATGACTTGAGGTTTTTCCATGTCATGTCAGCTGTAGCAAAGTTCGACGGGGACCCAGCAAAAATGAAACCATGGCTGGATGAGCTTGATAAGCTCATGGACATACGGAATGCTGATGTGCCCAGTAAGAAGAACTTGGTGTATTTACGCACCACAGATTCGCTGGCAGAGTTCGTCAAACAGCATCTCCAAGTTCAAGAGACATGGGAGAAGTTTGTGTCTGTCTTACTGGCACGATGCGGAGTGCTGCAGACTCCTCAGGAGGCCTGGCATACGCTAGCCTCTACTAGACAGACTCCTGGAGAGTCCATTCAAGCGCTGGCTGATCGCATCAGTGAGGCAGCCAGAGTTGCTTACTCTGAGGCGGAAATGGTAACTCCGCTGGCGCAGAGGCAACTGGTGCAGTCATTCGTAGATGCACTACTTTCTGGGGCACTGAAGGCAAAATTGTTAAGAGATAAACCTCTTATGTTTTCACAGGCGGTGGAGTTAGCTTTACAGGAAACTGCTCTCATGAAGTCGGTGAATCTTAGTTGTAGTTCCCGACAGGATTTTATTTCAGGCTCTCTACCAACCAGTGAGATGACGACACACAGAGAGACTCCTAGTATGACTCCGCAGACAGTACAGCTAGTCTCTCATCAGGTGAACTCTCGACTCCCACCTTCACACTTGGAAGAAGGTAGGACAGACCACCAGAGCTCTAATACCAGGAAGGCTAAACCTTCGAGTACACAACCACGAGAAACTAGATCTTGTTACAGTTGTGGAAGGCAGGGTCATATAGCCAGATTCTGTAGGCAGGGTCATATAGCCAGATTCTGTAGGCAGGGTCATATAGCCAGATTCTGTAGGCAGGGTCATATAGCCAGATTCTGTAGGCAGGGTCATATAGCCAGATTCTGTAGGCAGGGTCATATAGCCAGATTCTGTAGGCAGGGTCATATAGCCAGATTCTGTAGGCAGGGTCATATAGCCAGATTCTGTAGGCAGAGTGTACGAAAAGATCATTCACATTTAAACTGACAAGTCGGCGCAAGAATAGGTCCCATATGTCCGACCGTATCTTTACACCATCTAGGTCTGCCAAACAGTCCGTCTCATTTTCGCATGCTACACCACTACTCTCGGTGGCTGCGAATCCCCCAGCTCCTACTTCTGTCCTTGTTTCTATTGGTACCTGTAGAATTAGAGCATTATTAGACGCAGGAGCTAGTGTCTGCCTTATCAGTGATTCTGTATACACATCCTTACATTCTGCTTCTAAACTCTTTCCTGCTAGAATTACTCTGCAGACGGTTACTGCAGCTTCCATGAGAGTACTTAGCAGAGTTTACCTACCTACCTCTATTGCTGGAGTCCCTGTTTCTCATTGCTTTTATGTGGTTCGCAACATGAACCGTTCCGCCATTCTGGGACTTGATTTTTGGTCTCGTTCTGGCGCTGTCATAGATTACAATTCTAATACACTAAACATACATAACAAGAAGATTCCTTTAGAGTTAGATGCACACATTGCTTCTATTCTTCGTGTCCAGCGTTCTTCTCTTCTTTCTCCACGTTCAGTCAATCTTATTCCTCTTAAACTGAAAGCCCAACCATATTTTCCCTCTGGAAATTCTTATATGGTTCAGGGTATTGAGACACCATTCTTACTGTTACAACCGGAGATAGAGCTGGTAGACTCAGTATGTGAGCTCCACACTAATCGCTATCCTGTGTTGACAGTAATCAATCATTCGAGCAAACACATCGAGCTTAAGCGTGGATGTGTTCTTGGTAAATTGAATCCATTCACAGATTCCAGCAAGATTCTGGTACTGAGGAGTCAATACCTGAAAGTCGTTCTGAGACTATCGTTCGTCAAGTTAAGTGCCCTGATGTGCACAAGGACGTAATATCCAGGTTGTTGAGACAGAACAAGGATGTCTTTGCCTTGACTGATTCCGAGATTTCTCATACCTCGACAGTGCAGATGGAGATTGATACAGGCGATCATCCGCCAATCTCCAGGAAACCCTACCGCACTCCGTTGGCGAGTAGAGAGGTGATAGAGAAGGCCGTCGAGAATATGTTGCGTGAAGGAATAATTTCCCGCACGATCTCAGAGTGGTCGTTACCAGTTGTCTTGGTGACTAAGAAAGATTGTACGCATAGTTTCTGTTGTGACTACCGTGAACTCAATGCTGCGACACGTTCATTGTCATATCCACTGTCACGCATTGAGGACATCCTGAGCACGATAGGAAAAGCCACGTTTTTCAGCACTTTGGATGCTCGATGTGGCTTTTTGGTGCATTCCCTTGTCTGAAGACGCTCAGCAGAAGTCAGCGTTTAGCTGCCATCTTGGCTGTTTCTGTTTCAACTTCATGAGCTTTGGTTTAAAAGGGGCACCATCTACCTTTGTCGCACTCATGGACACAGTATTGCAAGGCTTAGGAAAGTTTGCACAAGCCTATATTGACGATATACTGGTGTTCAGTGATGGAACGATCGAAGACCATGTTCGCGATCTTCAGACGGTATTCAACCGGTTGCGCGAACACAAGGTCAAGCTAAAACCATCAAAATGCCACTTTGCGGTCTCTGAGACAAAGTATCTCGGTTATGTCATCAGCCAGTCAGGCATATCTCCTGATCCTGAGAAGGTCAGAGCCATTGCCGAAATGCTGTCTCCTTTGAAAGTGAAGGAGGTGCGCTCTTTTCTGGGGACGTGTAGTTACTATCGACGTTTCATTCCCCATTTTTCGGAGATTATGGCTCCCATAGTAGACCTCACCAAGAAGGGTCATAGGTTCAAATGGTCTCCAGTCTGTCAAATGGCGTTCGAGTCTCCGAAGAATCACCTTGAGAAGGTACCGCTTCTCTCGCATCCTGATTTGCAGAAACCACTTACCTTGTATACAGATGCCTCCAATGTTGCGGTTGGAGCCTGTTTGGTGCAGACGGCTTCCACTTATGATGGGCTCTCAGTTGAAGAGCCATTATATTTCCTTTCGCAGAAGCTGTCGCGTTCTCAGACTAAGTGGTCTACTTTCGAGAGAGAAGCGTATGCTGTCCATTACGCCACGCAGAAGTTGAGATATTTTCTGGCGAATAGACACTTAGCAGTGAAGACTGACCATAGACCCTTGGTGGAGGCATTTATAAGCAAACAGGAGATTCAGAATGTCAGGGTGCAGCGATGGATGTTGAATCTCTGTGGCTTGGATATGGAGCTCCAATATATCAAAGGTTGTCGAAATTTTTCGGCTGACCTCCTTTCCAGGATAAATAATCCAGAACATTTGATAGTTACGGAAGATGAGGAGCTCTGTGAAAATGCCAAAGAGATCGCGGTGATAAATGCAAATCGCTATCCACTGGATTACTACAGAGGGTTTATCCCCTCCAATACGGAATCTGAGGAACCCCTCCTTGACATAGATCGCTTTGATCTAGTGACTGAGCAGCGACGAGATCCTGAAATAGCCAGAATCAAGGTGTCTCTTGAAGCGGCAGGAACTAGTGCCCCAAAGTATAAGAACTTCATGTTACATCAGGACAGAGTATATTTTCTTTCCAAGCCTGATGTTACATCAGGACAGAGTATATTTCCTTTCTAAGCCTGCTGTTACATCAGGACACAGTATATTTTCTTTCCAAGCCTGATGTTACATCAGGACAGAGTATATTTTCTTTCCAAGCCTGATGTTACATCAGGACAGAGTATATTTTCTTTCCAAGCCTGATGAACTGGAGGCACGATTGAGATTGTATGTTCCTAGCCATCTCCGGTCTCATATGTTGTTACAATTACACGAAGAAAATGGACATATGGGTCGAGACAGGGTGTACTCTGCCTTGGCCTCTCGTTATTATTGGCCCAACATGTTTCAGGATTGCTACCAACATGTAGAGTCTTGTGCCCGTTGTTTCAGGATTGCTACCAACATGTAGAGTCTTGTGGCCGATGTTTCAGGATTGCTACCAACATATAGAGTCTTGTGGCCGATGTTTCATGATTGCTACCAACATGTAGAGTCTTTTGGCCGATGTTTAAGGATTGTTACCAACATGTAGAGTCTTGTGGCCGTTGTTTCAGGACTGCTACCAACATGTAGAGTCTTGTGGTCGTTGTTTCAGGACTGCTACCAACATGTAGAGTCTTGTGGCCGATGTTTCAGGATTGCTACCAACATGTAGAGTCTTGTGGTCGATGTTTCAGGACTGCTACCAACATGTAGAGTCTTGTGGTCGTTGTTTCAGGACTGCTACCAACATGTAGAGTCTTGTGGTCGTTGTTTCAGGATTGCTACCAACATGTAGAGTCTTGTGGTCGTTGTCGAGAACGCAATGTTCAGCACAAGAATGCACCGCTGTTGTGTTTCTCAGGTCCGTATCCGCTGACCTTGGCTGGGAATAAATAATACATCATTCATGTCGCAGATTGGCTAACTCTATGGCCAGAATGTTTACCAGTACCAGACAAGACAGCCCACACGGTGGCTGAGGTCTTGTTGCAGCAGAGAATCCCGCGTCACTCCACTCCATCGGTGGTGGTAACAGACACTGGGGCTGAGTTTGTGAATAATTCGTTGAGCCAACTGTTCAAACAGTTCCATGTCCAACAGGTTACTACGGTGTTGTATCACACACAGACCAACGCATCGCACCCTCCTTGATATTTTGTCGAAGCATGTGCATGAGATTCCATAGATGTGGGATATGTTCTTACCAATGGCAGTGGGGCCATTCGTATGAACGTGAATAAAAGTACTGGGGTGTCTCCCTTCTTCTTTTTATACGGCAGGCACCCTTGGCTACTCCTGGATAATTTCTTACGCCCCCATGTTCAGTACTATAGGGAGGACCCTACTGAGATAGGTTGATGCAACAGCACCGTACACTCCTTCAAGTTAAATAAGTCTCGCTCCAGACAGAAAGCGAGTCACAATGAACGTGCGACACTGCCAAACATTTCAGTGGGAGACAGTGTAGCGTATAGAATCCATGCACGCCATTCTGAGCTAGATGCGCGATGGGCCCGTTTTATACAGTTATAGCAGTATTCTCTTAGCTATGGGATATAAGTAGGATTGGTATTCAGGAAATAATTAATAGAGTGAGTACCCTTGTTTAAAAGGTAGGTTGGGTGAGACCATTGAGCGGGGGTCTTGGGAAAAGCGTGCAGCATGGAGAAAAATGAGTGGGTAAGGATAGTATAAATACCACTCACGATTAATCAAAGGGGAGCCTTACTTGTTTGTTGTAGCAGGAGCCTTACTTGTTTGTGTGTAGGAAGAACCTTACTAGTTTGATGTAGATAGAGTCTCGGTTAGGAAGAGTTTCTTTTTGTAGTGACAGGTTTAGGTAGTTGAGATGGAAGATTTAGTTTTTCTTGTGATGGCTGAGGTTTTGGGTGTAACGTTGTGAGTATGTTTTTATTTGTATGAGTACATTTGTAAGGTTTTCACCCATATGGCGTAGAGTTCTCTCACGCCGGGCATTGTCATTGTAATTTCTGTTCAGCCTGATGACTACGTCTTCATCCTCATAATTTCACCCCTCATTTTGTCCATCAATAAATGTGTGTTGTCTGAATTTATATAAACTACATCATTGGCTTTGTTGGGACTCTCATTGTTTGACAGGTTCTGTCATGTTGGAAGACTGCCAAGTTCTGCAAGATGTTGTATCAGTATTATTCTGTGGAGTTGGAAGCCTGGGAGTCTTGTTGGATTTTCTTAGTGTGTAACATAGAAAATTAGGTTGTTCTATAACACCATCAAGAAGAAGAAATTTCTAAGATGAAACTGTACTCCACAAGAAGATTTAATCAACCCAGTAGAAAACCATTGTAGTTGGTGCTGAGAATATTAATTCAGTGGTGCCTTAGAATATAAATAGACATTCTATTACAGTGATGCCGTGACCAGCCCTTTCTTTCACGGTTTGCAGCAATTTGTTTTAGCTGTTACTCGTGGGCCGCTGGTTTCATTCACGGTTTATACTTCTAATTGTGAAGACTTGGCAGGTCTCCATGTTTGTAGTAATTTTTGTCTCCAGTGGTGTAACACACACAGAGTTTTTCTATTGTTACCATGCCCTAGATTACGATTATCGATCGATGACCTGTTTACCTTCGTAGCCTCGTTTTGTCTCTTGTGTATGTGTAATTCCGTGACATGCGCAGACTAGTGTTTTGGTCATTAGGGAATGTGTTGCTAGAGTAAGGATACCTAGCTTAACAGTTTTGGAAGCTGCCTGCAGATAGATTAGGAGTTGATAGGTTTGTAGTTAGTTAGGGAGTCAAGATTGGAGTTCGGTTAGTTAGCTAGCGTTCGAATTTCGGTTGGTAGTTCTGTCAGCATTGGCTTCCTGACATCTTCTGCCGGAGAAGAAAAGGGTCTAGATTAGGGAAAGAGTTGAGTTGCATTGGCGTCCTTTTTCTTCATTCGAATTGGCGTCAGGGGTGTGTTGGCGAGCCTTTGAGGCGTCTACTCAAGGCGGCGACGATGTCCAGCTTGCTCAGAATCTTGGGGGCACCTCTAGCTCCTGGGCCCTAGGCAGCATAGTGACTGAAGCCATACCAGTAGCTTGTATCCGGTCCAGTGAAGCTGATCCTAAACCAGTATCCTGCCAGGAACCAGTGCAGTTTGCTATGGAACATTTCGTTGTACTATGTAGGAAGGGACAGGTAACAATTTGTAACTTAACTGTGACCTCTGAAATTTCAGCAAGAAGTCAAGCCAGATCGTGCAGACTGAACATTACTAACTATAGTCCAAGTAGTGAATACTGGATTTATTACTGTCATTTTCTTTGGAAGTGTGCTTTACAATTGAATAGTTTTGATTCGTCCAGTCGCCAGACATTCGTACGGGGGATATAGCAATTTTTGGACTACTTTCAACTGTGAAACAATTTTTTTTGTTGGAAATGAGCATTCTGTTGATTTGAAGTTGCCAGATATGCCTCTTCTGCAATGATTATCTAGAAATTTCAGGAACATTACTCTGTTTTATACATTATCGAGAATTATTTTGTTCTGCTGTGGAATTTTTCTGGAGTGGGATTAAATAGTATTTAGTTTACCATTTTGTTGTGATTTTGTATTAGTAATGATGTTATTGATATTTGGCATTAGTGTGTGTGTCATTATTCTTAGTCTTTTTTACTCTGAAAACTGGTAGAAAACTGAGGATTCTTAGTTAAAATTTTTCTGGAAGATTGCCATTTGCTGTTGTTACTCATTTAACTAAAAAGTACAGCAATCATTCTGGACTGTATTAGGTGAAATTATGCTTGGATTATTTTGAGTAGCTTGTATATTGCTAATATTGTTTTTTTTTTTTTGGTTTTGTTGTAGATATTGGTTATTGGATATTGTTGTAGATATTTATTTAGACCAGGATGGTGACACTAGAAAGGAAGTTAGGGTCAGAATTGCAAAAGCAGCATCAATCTTCAAGAATCTTGAGAACATATGGAATTCAAAAGTTATAAACACAAAAACCAAGTTAAGACTATTCCGTTCAAATGTAATATTCACCCTCATTTATGCATGCGAAATTTGGAAAACAACTAAAGAAATAGAAAAGAAATTAGACTGTTTTGAAAACAAATGCCTAAGGAAAATACTCGGCATCAAGTGGAATGAATTCAAGAACAATGCAGAGATAAGACAGATGACTGAACAACAACCAGTCTCATGGGTGATCAGGAAAAGGAGATGGACATATGTTGGTCGCTTGATGAGAAGAAATGATCAGAGAATCCCAAAACAAGCTATCAAGTGGAACACAAAAAGCCGAAGAAAAAGAGGCAGATGGCGTGAAACTCTTGAGGTTGAAAGACTCGCCGAAGACAGGAAAATTTGGCGAACTACTTTGCGAGCCATATGTGACGTTTAACGGCACGGGAAGGATATAAGATATAAGATAAGATATTGGTTACATGTCTGAGTTTTTCCAGAAAGAGTCTTGTCACTATGGAAGATGTTAAGCTTTGTCATGCAGTGGATTGGAAGTGTACCAGAAGCCATTGAAGTACTATTACTAAATCTGGGAAGTCCCTGGGAGATTAGGCTGCAGTTGGAGATTTTCTTAAGCATAATTTTTGGATTATATAGTTCTTGTGCAGCAATTAGTGAATGTTTTCTTTTCTCTTTCAGTTTATTTTTTGTATAATGGTTTTATTAGTAGTTAGTTAGGACTGATGATAAATCATGTAGCCTTTAATTAGGTGACATTACTGATGATAAATCATGTAGCCTTGAATTAGGTGACATTACTGATGACAAATCATGTAGCCTTTAATTAGCTGACATTACTGATGATAAATCATGTAGCCTTTAATTAGCTGACATTACTGATGATAAATCATGTAGCCTTGAATTAGGTGACATTACTGATGATAAATGACGTAGCCTTGAATTAGGTGACATTACTGATGATAAATCACGTAGCCTTGAATTAGGTGACATTACTGATGATAAATCACGTAGCCTTGAATTAGGTGACATTACTGATGATAAATCATGTAGCCTTTAATTAGCTGACATTACTGATGATAAATCATGTAGCCTTGAATTAGGTGACATTACTGATCATGACTTATAGATAGCCAATTGTTCTGGCATATACCATGTTCAAATTGGTGATTACCTCGGATGTGACATTATTGCCTCGGATGTGACAGTATTGCCTCGGATGTGACAGTATTACCTCGGATGTGATGTTATGAGGTGATTGCACAAACAGGTGTAGTTCTCTGAATGGGTACCTAGCCCGGAACATGGAGTTTCCATGTGACTGAGCTCAAGGTACAAGTTACCAGAGTGGGGTCTTTTTTTAAAGAACCTAGATATTACATTGTTTTGTTGCGCGTACATGTGGTACGTGGCACAGTTCCTTTGAGGGATAAATGGAAGGCGGATTAGCCTAGTACCAAAGTTTTGCCTGTTCTGCATATGTTTAATGGATATTTACATATGATTTAGAATGGATGATTAGATATACTACCTCAAGTTTTGCCTGTTCTGCATATGTTAATGGATATTTACATATGATTTAGAATGGATGATTAGATATACTACCTCAAGTTTTGCCTGTTCTGCATATGTTAATGGATATTTACATATGATTTAGAATGGATGATTAGATATACTACCTCAAGTTTTGCCTGTTCTACATATGTTAATGGATATTTACATATGATTTAGAATGGATGATTAGATATAGTACCTCAAGTTTTGCCTGTTCTGCATATGTTTAATGGATATTTACATATGATTTAGAATGGATGATTAATATTTGTAATCGAGTTAATATATTCTGCGTATGTACAGCATATATCTTCATTTGATGGTAATAGCAGATTATATATAGTACCAGAGTTTACCTGTTCTATGCATGTGTAATGAAGAATCACACATAATAGCAACAGATGATTGTATATGAAGTGGGCATGGGCTGGGTATAGCCGAATGTCACAGGAACAGTTTATGGGTGTAGCTGGAGTCTGGAGATCTATGTGGAGAGTTAATTATTATCTTTGAATTAGCTTGGAGTTATATTATAATTTAGAGTAGCAGATTGGTTTTTTTTGGAGAGTTTTGACAGCTAAAACTCTACCTTTTGGAAGGGGGGAATATTATAGCAGTATTCTCTTGGCTATGGGATATAAGTAGGATTGGTACTCAGGAAATAATTAATAGAGTGAGTACCCTTGTTTAGGTTGGGTGAGACCATTGAGCGGAGGTCTTGGGAAAAGCGTGCAGCATGGAGAAAAATGAGTGGGTAGGGATAGTATAAATACCACTCACGATTAATCAAAGGAGAGCCTTACTTGATTGTTGTAGCAGGAGCCTTACTTGTTTGTGTGTAGGAAGAACCTTACTAGTTTTGATGTAGATGGAGTCTCGGTTAGGAAGAGTTTCTTTTTGTAGTGACAGGTTTAGGTAGTTGAGATGGAAGATTTAGTTTTTCTTGTGATGGCTGAGGTTTTGGGTGGAGCGTTGTGAGTATGATTTTAATTGTATGAGTACATTTGTAGGGTTTTCGCCCATATGGCGTAGAGTTCTCTCACGCCGGGCATTGTCATTGTAATTTCTATTCAGCCTGATGACTACGTCTCCATCCTCATAATTTCACCCCTCATTTTGTCCATCAGTTAACGTGTGTTGTCTGAATTTATATAAACTACATCATTGGCTTTGTTGGAACTGTCATTGTTTGACAAGTTCTGTCATGATGGAAGACTGCCAAGTTCTGCAAGATGTTGTATCAGTATTATTCTGTGGAGTTGGAAGCCTGGGAGTCTTGTTGGATTTTCTTAGTGTGTAACATAGAAAATTAGGTTGTTCTATAACACCATCAAGAAGAAGAAATTTCTAAGATGAAACTGTACTCCACAAGAAGATTTAATCAACCCAGTAGAAAACCATTGTAGTTGGTGCTGAGAATATTAATTCAGTGGTGCCTTAGAATATAAATAGACATTCTATTATACAGTGCTGAAGCGTTTGTCTCCGATTACTTTCCTAATCAAGAACCAGGCTGACGGGAGAACCCACTCGATTCATGCAAATGACATACACAAAGTGGAGGTCCAGTGGAGGAAGCCTCCTTCCAATAAACTATATAGTTTGCGTTCAGCGCGATTCGTTCCTCCACCTTTGGAGGAAGGAACTGATTCGAGCGGTAGCGACAACGTTGACTCTGATGTCGGTAGTGTTGACACACGTGCAGGAGGGATTGGCGATGCCCTCCCACACTTGTTGAGGGATGTTCGCAATGAACGGGATGGGTCCTCTTCAGAGGCCCCTGTTCCTCTCCAGGAGCTTTATAAAAGTGTGACGGCTCGATTTGGGTCACAGAGTACTACCCTTTCGGGTATGGATGGGCCGACATCAATGAGGGCCCCTTCGGGAGTTAATTCTTCTTCGAGTTCTGATAGTGTTCCTTTGGCCAAGTATAAAGAAAAGCACAATAAACACTAGTTTGGTAGTGTTCTTCCAGTAAGGAGTGCATCCTTTGCTCCTGTCCTATTTCTATGGCAGTAGAAATAGATGGTGAAATTCAAAGAACGCATTATTAAAATGTTGTATATATGTATATTTATGTTTCGCACCACAAATGTTCAATGTACTTTTTAAAAAAAATTGTGCGTGCACGCATTTTATGTAGCTGCATAACCAGCTTTGACTGAGTATTTATTGCTCACCTCTAGTGAGAGTTATCTATTAAAGTTAGTTTTTTGTGTGCAGATATTTGATGGCCAAATATCTACTTTTAGGGGGTTGGGAGATATTCTATAACAGAATGTTATTCTGTACAGATTGTTTTGTGAGAAACCCTGTTGTTGTGGTCTCACAACTCATCTATTTTTGCTAAGCACGGAGAAAGTATCTCGTGTTCCGAGGGAGAACTGAGTCACGTGGATTCTGATAGGTGGGATGTATGGACGAGTTTGAGGGAACAGTTTGGGTCAGAATGTTGTAGTGACAGGTTGTGGTGTTTTAATTCTAGAAAGGGATGTAGAGATTCTTTAGTTCATTATGTAAGTTAGATGAACTGTCCTTTTTAGGACAAATTGTTGTAGTTGATGGATTGTTCTTTTTAGGACAAATGTTATAGTAGTCATGTAGATTGTGTGTTTGATTGTCCCCGTTTTGGACAAGGTAGTAATGTCAGATTGAAAGCCATGTGTAATTTTGAAGTTGGCATGTTTTGTCAATGTTGAATGTCTGATTTGGTCCCATGGCGATGTTAGTCGCCCGTGACATATTTTGTATGATCATTTGTAATTATTCTCATCAAGTTTACACTCCACATCATTGCAACACACATCGAACAAATGAGATTCATCATTAAACATTTACGAATTTGTGTCTGCTGAATCCTGTGGTTACTGGATTCTTGTTAAGTGTCAGCTGTGGTGTTGAGTTTGTTGATTACATGTAACTGGTCATGTCGTGTATTAATGTGTAGTTGAGGTTATTGTTATCTGGGTTGTCTTGTTACACAGAGTATACCAATGTAACGTCTGTTGTGTCACTGGGCCCAATGCTCATGTCAAAATGTAATAGGCACAGTACAGAACAGAGTATGTTCAAACATGAGTTTAATGTTCAGTAATACATGCAAGTACAGTACGCAGTACACGAAGAAAGAAATCTGTTTTAGTGTGACAGTCATTTTTGAGTGCAAGTTCTACTACTAATGATAAAAGTAGAGACTATTAAGAGAACTGTCTTAACTGATGCCGTTTCAGGCATATATCCTTTTTATTTGTCTACGGCTGGCATTAATAGGGCCTTGATTAGTGCTGTGATTGCACCTAGCAGTCACGGTATACGATCACACTGTACTGTGCCAGTGTGTGTGTTGCAATTAACTGAGACTTGAAGTAACGAATGTGTATTCTTTATTCACTGTGTTACATAACCTCACTGTTTACTGAACAGGTTTAGATGACTGCTACACAGATAACACAACAGACGTTACATTGATAAACAGCATGTGACAAACCAAAACCCAGGACCAACAACCACTATAAATCCGTACACGAACATAGCAGTTTACATGTAATCAGCTCAGCTCAACACCACAGTTGACAGACTCAACACCACAGTTGTAACACTCAACACCACAGTTGGAACACTCAACACCACAGTTGGAACACTCAACACCACAGTTGGTACATTTAACACCACAGTTGACACACTCAACACCACAGTTGGAACACTCAGCACCACATTTGACACACTCTCCACCACAGTTGGCTCACTCAACACCACAGTTGACACTCTAAGTACCACAGTTGACACACTCAACACTACAGTTGGCACAGTAAACACCACAGTTGGCACACTCAAAAAAACATAGTTGACACACTCAACACCACAGTTGCACACTCAACACCACAGTTGGAACACTCAACATCACACTTGACATACTCAACACCACAGTTGGCACATTCAACACCACAGATGGCACACTCAACACCACAGTTGGCACGCTCAACACCACAGTTGGCACACTCAACACCACAGTTGGCACACTCAACACCGCAGTTGGCACACTCACCACCACAGTTGGCACAGTCAACACCACAGTTGGCTCACACCACCACAGTAGACACACTCAACACCACAGTTGGCACACTCACCATCACACTTGACACACTCAACATCACAGTTGACATACTCAACACAACAGTTGACACATTCAACACCACAGTTAGCACACTCAGCACCACAGTTGGCACACTCAACACCACAGTTGGCACGCTCAACACCACATTTGGCATACTCAACACCACAGTTAGCACACTCAACACCACAATTCGCACACTCAACACCACAGTTGGCACACTCAACACCACAGTTGGCACACTCAACACCATAGTTGGCACACTCAACATCGCAGTTGGCACACTCAATACAACAGTTGACACACTCACCACCACAGTTGACATACTCACCACCACAGTTGACACACTCAACACCACTGTTAGCACACTCACCACCACTGTTGGTACACTCACCACCACAGTTGACACACTCAACACCACTGTTGGTACACTCAACGCTATAGTTGACACACTCAACACCACAGGTGGCACAATCAACACCACAGTTCACACAATCAACACTACAGATGGCACACTCAACACCGTCGTTGGCACACTCAACACCACAGTTGATACACTCACCACCACAGTTGGCTCACTCAACACCACAGTTGACACTCTGAGTACCACAGTTGACACACTCAACACTACAGTTGGCACAGTAAACACCACAGCTGCCACACTCATCATGAATCCAGAGAGCACAGGATTCCAGCAGTTACAAAAAGTAACAAAAGTTTACTGATGAAATCCCCATTTGTAAAAGAGTTCTGTAGCTGGATAGGGACTAGAAAACTGACAGTGAACATGATGACAGAACAATGGTCTGGGTGATTAATATGGCCATGGGACATTCACGCTAACATACAACATCCAAACATGCTACTTCATATTTTCCAAAAACTCCAACATACTTTCTATCAGGAATCCAATCCACGTCCAGAGGGACGAGTCATCTTACAAAGCTACACAGGCACTCTAACACACGTTTTTGTCCTGAAAAGGACAAACATCTAGAATGTTACAGTACGAAATCAAACCATTCTAACAAATGTCCAGAACAACCATAACACACAACCTGTCTCTGCCACATCTAGAACAACCCTAACACACAACCTGTCTCTACCACATCTAGAACAACCCTAACACACAACCTGTCTCTACCACATCCAGAATAACCCTAACACACAATCTGTCTCAACCACATCTAGAACAACCCTAACACACAACCTGTCTCTGCAACATCTAGAACAACCCTAACACACAACCTGTCTCTACCACATCTCGAACACCCCTAACACACAACCTGTCTCTGCCACATCTAGAACAACCATAACACACAACCTGTCTCTACCACATCCAGAACAACCCTAACACACAACCTGTCTCTACCACATCTAGAACAACCCTAACACACATCCTGTCTCTGCCATATCTAGAACAGAACTAACCCATTCGTACACACCGCCAAGCCAGACCCCGTCATTCAAACTAGCGAATCGGAAGAAGGAGTTAAGACTTAGTTCGTGCTCGCTTAAACAGCTGAGCTGTGATCAACAGCTTTCTGACCGCAAAAACTGGGTTTCTAACCAATATTCTGCAACAGAATAAACATTGTGTTACATTTTGCGGAATTTTGGGTTAGCTTGTTTATTTTCCATATCTTTGTGCCTGCTTCATAGTAGATAAATGTCGTCGGCAAAGTCAAGATCCTCCAGTACAGTGTTGAGGGTCCATTGTAATCCTCTGCGTTTATCTGATGCTGCCTCCGTCATTAACCAACCTACTGGTAAGACAAATAATGTTGATGATACCACATATTGTTGTTTCACCTTTGTCCTTCGTAGATCACTTTGCACTAAAAACCCCGTGGAGGGCTTTGATGACATTCACTATCTTATGAGCATGTCCATGTCATCTTAGAATTTTCCACAGGTCATCTCTGTTGACACTGTCGAAGACTAAACAGTGAGTATGTTGTGCTATGCCACTATTTTGCCTGTTCTAATATTTGTCTAAATACAAATATGTGGCCTGTGCGTGATCCTCCTTTATTAAATCCCGCCAGCTCTTTCCGAAGTTTTCCCTCAAGTGCTGGTACAATTCTGTTGATGATTATGCGGCAAAATACTTTACTGGTGAGTGGCAGTAGGGTAATGCCTCTCCAGTTCCCGCAATCTCTGAGGTCACCCTTCTTTGGTAGTTTTACTATAAGCTTAGTTTTCCATTCTTCTGCAGCTTTTCTAGATCCCAGATTTGTTGTAGTATCTGGCAGAGTTGTTTTCTTGTTCATCTTCATCTGGTGCTCGGTCTAATTTTAGCTTCTTTATTGCCTCCCTTACTTCACTTATTGTTATTGGTCCTGTATTGAAGTTTAGTTCTGTTTCTTGCTTAAGGTATGTCTACTCTTTGCGTTGCTTGTGTTCTGTTTAGTAGGGTGTTGAAGGTTTATATTGTAAGATGACACTAGTGATGATTTTCTATGAAGTTTCTAAGATAACAGATGGTAAGATGACACTAGTGATGATTTTCTATAAAGTTTCTAAGATAACAGATGGTAAGATGACACTAGTGATGATTTTCTATGAAGTTTCTAAGATAACAGATAGTATGATGACACTAGTGATGATTTTCTATGAAGTTTCTAAGATAACAGATAGTAAGATGACACTAGTGATGATTTTCTATGAAGTTTCTAAGATAACAGATAGTAAGATGAACACTAGTAAAATGACAGTTTTGAATGTTTGTTATATGTACATGAATACGACACAGTATTTCTGACAACACGGTAGTGAGACAAGATTATATTTGACAAGACAGCAATTAGGCCAGACTACATCACAAACATCACAGTATCTTTGACAAGACAGCATTAAGATAGACTACACCACAAACAACACAGTATCGTTCACAAGACAGCAATAAGACACGACTACACCACAAATAACACAGTATTTTTTACAAGACAGCAATAAGACAAGACTACACCAGAAACATCACAGTATCTTTGACAAGACAGCAATAAGATAGACTACACCACAAACAACACAGTCAGTATCTTTGACAAGACAGCAACAAGACAAGACTACGCCACAAACAACACAGTATCTTTCACAAGATAATCAAACCATATGATATGAAGGACATAATCAGACCACATGATCTGAAGGATGTAATCAGACTATGTGATGTGAAGCATGTAATCAGACTATGTGATGTGAAGCATGTAGTCAGACTATGTGATGTGAGGCATGTAATTAGACTATGTGATGTGAAGCATGTAATCAGACTATGTGATGTGAAGCATATAATCCGACTATGTGATGTGAAGCATGTAACTAGACTATGTGATATGAAGCACATGCAGCACAAACGCTCCTATCAAGTACCATGCCGTCATAATACATTTCTTTTATATGAATTGTTTAAACTTGTGCATAAATTGCGTAACATAATTTTATGAGTGGGCATTGATGAATGTCAGAGGGTCTCTCACTGAAATCCCCAGGGTAGGGGTAATCATGAATACCTGGAAACACGTAGGGAGGGAGAGATGAAACAGATGGATTACACCTGTAGACAGGCAAACAAAAACAAAACAAACAAACTTTATTTTCAAATAGTTAAGAATTGGGCACGCAGGCCCGTCTGACATTTTGCCCTTCATTATACAGCTTTCACTCAGTTACAGTCATTCAACATTTGTTAATGAACATAATAATCATGAAGACACAATTCAATGATTACATAAATAAATAATATTTATCTTATGTTCATATACTCTACACTCAGATTTATGCAACAACACGAAATAAACTTGCATTCTTAAATTCATTCAAAGCTAATAAATGTATAGGAAAGCAGTATAAAAAAATTTACAACAATCAAGCCATACTTTAAACTACTTTAGACTATGCTTAGGGAGGGATATAGTCCTTATCAAACGGATGTTGACAAAGTTTAAAGTTATATGAACGAATATTACTTATAAGTTTTACATGAATTGGTAGGGCAATCCAAAGGTGGGCAGCTGAGTAAGAAAAGCTTTTTTTTAAACATGTCAAGCCTTGGTTTTGGGAGAATACATTTGCTTAAGCGTTGACTGTGTTTTGGGTTGGATTTGAACAATGACCACAGATAGGGTGGAGCATGTATGATAGAATTTTATGAATTAACTTGGCCTTGTTGAAAAGAATAGATAGATAGAATAAACATATAGAAAAAGCAGCCAAGGAAAGATTAGAAAGATGGATAACACCTGGAAACAGATGGAAGAATAAGCCAATGAGAGATCAGAAAGATGGATAACACCTGGAAACAGATGTAAGAATAAGCCAAGGAAAGATTAGAAAGATGGATAACACCTGGAAACAGATGGAAGAATAAGCCAAGGAGAGATTAGAAAGATGGAAAACCTGGAACAGATAGAAAAAGCAGCCAAGGAGATAATAATATAGAGCCATTGTTGATGGCCTATGCTCCAGACAGGGGTGGAGAAGGCGCGGATGGATGGATAAATGGATGGAAGATTTTTATAATTTTCCACTAATCATAGGGAACGTTTCGGTAACCGTCCACCAACCATAGAGAACCTTTCTGCAACCTTCTACCAACCACAAAGAACTTTTCTACAACCTTCCACCAACCACAGACAACTTTTCTACAACTTTCCACCAACCATAGAGGACGTTTCTACAAACATCCAACAACAACAGGGAACGTTTCTACAAACATCCACCAACCATAGGGAACGTTTCTACAAACATCCACCAGCCATAGGGAACGTTTCTACAAACGTTTTTATAACTTTCCATCAACTACAAAGAATGATTCTATAACTTTCCACAACAATAAAGAATGTTTATAAAACTTTCCACAACTACAAATAACGTCTATATAACAAACAGAAAGAATGTTTATATTACTTTTCATCAATTGCAAAGAACGTTTATATAACTTTCCACCAACCACAAAGAACATTTATATAACTTTCCACAAAACACAAAGAACGTTTATATAACTTTCCACAAAACACAAAGAACGTTTATATAACTTTCCACAAAACACAAAGAACGTTTATATAACTTTCCACAAAACACAAAGAACGTTTATATAACTTTCCACAAAACACAAAGAACGTTTATATAACTTTCCACAAAACACAAAGAACGTTTATACACTTTGCACCAACCACAAAGAACGTTTATACAATTTTCCACCAACCACAAAGAATGTTTATATATAAGTTTACACCAGCCACAAAGAATATTTATATACGTTTACACCAACCATTCTAGCCAAAGAATGTTTAAATATAAATTTACACCAAGTATCTGGAGCATTTCTGTAAATTTCAGCCAGCGATAATGAAATGGTTTTCTAAGTTCTACTGGTGTCTTGGCCACTCTCTCGCTGTTTCATCCTCGAGCAAGTTCAGGGCCGTCGTGGCACTAGCTCAAGGTCCTTGAGGGTTGAGAAATACGGGGCTGTTTGCACAAGTCTAAATAAATAACACTGGACTACCAGTTTCCGAGCATGCGGAGGGTAAGTGATCAGAAGCGCATGATTGTATTGAAATCAATACACCAGTGCCTGGTCACACTCTAATCTCATGCGAAAACATGTCATGTGACTATTTTCAATTCCAAACTTGATCCCTTCTCGTCCTGGCCTAATTTCGCGACCTTGATGGTCTCACCAAGTGTTCAGTTGTCCTGCATTATTTTCTAGCTGTAGCTAATATTTATTGTATGTTGTACAGAAAACAAAACAATACAATTTGTTTTATGCTGTACAGAAAACAAAACAGTACAATTTGTTGTATGTTGTGTCCGTCGCATTTAGTCTTTATCTGTAGAACTTTGAAAGAGAAAGAAAGACCAGTAGGATCGAGACAATCGATCATGTTTAATACAAATTGATTATGTACGGAGACAGGAATCAAGATTACTGCCATGACCGACCCGCACTTCCTGTAATTTTGAGCAAATTGTGCTTCTGGTTTTTTTAACGTCTAAATTCTCCTTCTCTCTGCCAGGACATTTCACCGCCAAAATAAAAAAAAGTGACAGAGTCAACGGCGCTTTCTAATCTTGCCAAATCACTTATGGAGTTTTTAAGAATGGTAAAATGTCCAGTCAGTGCTGTTGCTAGTTTGAGAGTGGTAAAGTTTTCCAGTCAATACTGTTGCTAGTTTGAATGTAGTAAAGTTTTCAGTCAATGCTATTGCTAGTTTGAGAGACAGAGAATTAATGTCAACATCTTATTGGACGAACAGCGACCTGCATGACTACTTTTCCCCTCATTTACTCCACAAGACAAGAACTTGAGAACCGCTGATACAAAAGACAAGAACTTGAGAACCGTTGAATTCTGTTCAGTTTTGTTTAAAAGAGGTTAGTTTTATGCATAGAATGTGATTTTTGTATATAAACTTTGTGGAGCAGGTAGTGATGCTTGCTATATAAGCGTGGTGGAGCAGGTAGAGATGATTGCTATATAAGCGTGGTGTAGAAGGTAGAGTTGATTACTATATAAGCGTGATGGAGCAGGTAGAGATGATTGCTATACATGCGTGGTGGAGCAGGTAGAGATGATTGCTATATAAGCGTGGTGGAGCAGGAAGAGATACTTGCTATATAAGCTTTGTGGAGCAGGTAGATATGATTGTTATATTAGCTTTGTGGAGCAGATAGAGATGATTGCTATATAAGATTTGTGGAACAGATAGAGATGATTGCTATATAAACGTGGTGGAGCAGGTAGAGATGATTTCTATATAAGCGTGGTGGAGCAGATAGAGATGATTTCTATATAAGCGTGCTGGAGCAGATAGAGGTGATTACTATATAAGCGTGCTGGAGCAGATAGAGGTGATTACTATATAAGCATGGTGGAGCAGGTAGAGATGATTGCTATATTAGCCTGGTGGAGCAGGTAGAGATGATTAGATGATGCTGGAGTTTCTTGATGGAAAAGGTAGTACTATGAGGGCAAGGACTTCTGACTTCTTTGACACGTGACCTACTCCCCCTACACGGCCATTTTGTCCGGTCTTTTGGAAACTGAGACCTTTGACCTAATGCTCCTACACGTATGATGGCCAGATGAAGACTGAATTTCTCGCTCTCTTCTACAATAAATAAATAAATAAAAAAAAAAAATAAGAAATGATTTGAAATGTAAAGGATAATGATGGCGACAAACTACAACTTCTGTTAAGCGACTGACAGTCCTGTCTGCAGTTTAGTCAGCAACTTTAATCTAAAACAGGTGAATCATGAAATAGACTATTGTTCAGATTTTCTCAAATACACAGGCCCCTTAAGCACAAAATCCATAAATTTGGATCGTGTTTATAAATCTTCAACGTTTAGACAACGCTTCTGAAGACTTTCTAAACAACATCTGTAGATTCTAAACACACACCGAGTAGATCGGTTATGCAAGTTATGTGCTGAAAGTTGAAAACAAAATTTAAAGGTATATATAGATCTAGTTCAAATAAACATTAAATCTTAATACACCTCAGATTTGTCCTAAACTTGGTAAGTTAACATCTGGTAAACTTCGTTAAGAGAATCACGTGTTTGAGACACAGGAGAACATTTCCTGACCTCGTGACTGTGGGATCCCGGGGGTTTGTTTATTATATTTGATGTCCCGGGAAATACGGTCCAGAGACATCCTTTGAAAAATGACAATATTTACGGTTTGTCAGATTTGCACTTCACTTAAATATCTTGTCCAGAAACATACAGAAACGCTTGGAGAAAGTGTCAGCAAACTTGTCGCTGTTGATGGGTCTACTGTTGATGGGTTACTGTTGATGGATCTACTGTTGATGGATCTACTGTTGATTTGATGGATCTACTTTTTATCGTATCTACTACTGATGGATCTACTGTGAAGATAATTACACTTTCTTTATACAAGCGATCATAGACAATGTTTATTCATTTCTTGCTAACCTCAGTGTTGTCATGAAGACAGTACATAAACAACATGACACATCTATCATGAAGACAGTGCATAAACATTATGACACATCTATCATAAAGACAATACATAAACAACATGACACAACTGTCTTGAAAACAGTGCATAAACAACATGATACAACTGTCATAAAGACAATACATAAACAACATGACACAACTGTCTTGAAAACAGTGCATAAACAACATGATACAACTGTCATAAAGACAATACATAAACAACAAGACACAATTGTCATGAAAATAATACATAAACAACATGGCAAAACTGATGCTGAAGCTAAACTGAAACTTTGTTCAGACTCGATGAAAGACTTAGGTTCTACCTGTTCCTTCACTAAAAACAGAAGATATCAGAGAGAGAGATTTATGTTCCACCTGTTCCTTCACTAAAAACAGAAGATATCAGAGAGAGAGATTTATGTTCCACCTGTTCCATCACTAAAACAGAAGACATTAGAGAGAGAGATTTAGGTTCCACCTGTTCCATCACTAAAAACAGAAGACATTAGAGAGAGAGATTTAGGTTCCACCTGTTCCATCACTAAAAACAGAAGACATTAGAGAGAGAGATTTAGGTTCCACCTGTTCCATCACTAAAACAGAAGACATTAGAGAGAGAGATTTAGGTTCCACCTGTTCCATCACTAAAAACAGAAGACATTAGAGAGAGAGATTTAGGTTCCACCTGTTCCATCACTAAAAACAGAAGACATTAGAGAGAGAGATTTAGGTTCCACCTGTTCCATCACTAAAAACAGAAGACATTAGAGAGAAATTTAGGCTCCACCTGTTTCTTTACTAAAAAACAGAAGATATTAAAGAAAGACTTTTGTTCTACCTATTCCTTCGTTAAAAACAGAAGATATTAAAATTAAAGAAAGACTTTTGTTCTACCTATTCCTTCGTTAAAAACAGAAGATATTCAAGAAAGACTTTTGTTCTACCTATTCCTTCGTTAAAAAACATAAGATATTCGAGAAAGACTTAGGTGCTACCTGTCTTTTACTAAAAACAGAAGTTGTTCCAGTGCAAATGTTCATATGGGTTGAGGTAAGTTCAGGAAGTTACAAATTGTTACAGTTAGTGAACCTTTTTCTGCAGAATGTGTAACGTATAGGCCATTTTTCCAACAAACTTTCCACAAAAGTGACATACTGAACATGTATCACTAAAAGTTTAAAGTTCTCCACATCATAAGATTCACAAAACATCTTTCAACATCAACACAATGTAAAGACCTAAAACATTTGCTGACATCAACACAACATACATTATCTGTCAACATCAACACAACTCAGAGACATAAAACATTTGTCAGCATCAAAACAATTCAAAGGCTTAAAACATCCGGCGACATCAACACAACTCAAAAACATAAAAACATTTGTTAACATCAACATATCTCAGATATATAAAACGTCTGTTGACATCGACACAACACAAAGACATAAAAATCTGTCAACATAAACACAACTCATATAATAAAACATCTGTCAACATCAACAAAAATGAGATATACAGAACATAAGTCAACATAAACACAATTCCAAGACATAAAATATTTGTCAACACCAAAAGACATAAAATATCTGTCAACATCAACACAATGTAAAGACATAAAACATCTGCTAACATCAACACAACATAAAATATCTGTCAACATTAACACACCTACAAGACAAAAAAAATCTGTCAACATCAACACAACTCATATAATGAAACATCTGTCAACATCAAGACAACTTTAAAAAACATTACATATTTGTTAATATCAACACACCCAGATACATAAAGCAACTCAACAACATAAAACATCTGTCAACATCAACATAACTCAAAGACATAAACTATTTGTCAACATCAAAGACATAAATTATCTGTCAACATCAACGCAACTCAGATACATAAAACATAAACCAACATCAACGCAACTCAAAGAAATAAAATATCTGTCAACAGCAACGCAACTCAAAGACATAAAATATTTGTTAACACCAAAGACATAAAATATCTATCAACATCGACACAACTGAAAGACATAAAATATTTGTCAACATCAACACAACTCAAAGACATAAAATATTTGTCAGCATCAAAGACATAAAAGATCTGTCAACATCAGCATAACTCAGAAAATGAAACATCTGTCAACATCAAGACAACTTTAAAAAACATTACATATTTGTTAATATCAACACCCCCAGATACATAAAGCAACTCAACAACATAAAACATCTGTCAACATCAACATAACTCAAAGACATAAACTATTTGTCAACATCAAAGACATAAATTATCTGTCAACATCAACGCAACTCAGATACATAAAACATAAACCAACATCAACGCAACTCAAAGAAATAAAATATCTGTCAACAGCAACGCAACTCAAAGATATAAAATATTTGTTAACACCAAAGACATAAAATATCTATCAACATCGACACAACTGAAAGACATAAAATATTTGTCAACATCAACACAACTCAAAGACATAAAATATTTGTCAACATCAACACAACTCAAAGACATAAAATATTTGTCAGCATCAAAGACATAAAAGATCTGTCAACATCAGCATAACTCAGAAACATAAAATATCTGTCAACATCAACACAACTAAAAGACATAAAAATCTGTCAAGGTCAACACACCTCAAAGACACAAAATATCTATCAACACAAATCAAAGACATAACAAATCTAATAATAATTTTACCTGCTAGTATGTTAATACATTAGAATTCTTCACTCTTGATTCTGTCAAGTTTTCACTGACTGAGAGAAAATATAGACAAGTGTCCATGAGATAAATTATGTATTATCCAGGCAAGTGTCCATGACGTAAATTATGTATTAACCAGGAAAGTTTTCATGAGATAAAATGTGTATTATCAAGAAAGTGTCCATGAGATAAATTACGTATTACATTGGCAAGTGTCCATGAGATAAATTACGTATTACATTGGCAAGTGTCCATGAGATAAATGTTATTTTATCCAGACAAGTGTCCATGAGATAAATTATGTATTATCCAGGCAAGTGTCCATGAGATAAATTATATTTTATCCAGGCAAGTGTCCATGAGATAAATTATATTTTATCCAGGCAAGTGTCCATGAGATAAATTATATTTTATCCAGGCAAGTGTCCATGAGATAAATTATATTTTATCCAGGCAAGTGTCCATGAGATAAATTATATTTTATCCAGGCAAGTGTCCATGAGATAAATTATATTTTATCCAGGCAAGTGTCCATGAGATAAGTTATGTATTTTGCAGGCAAGTGTTCATGAGATAAATTATGCATTATCCAGGCATCGTCTTTTAGCTTCTTAACAGTTGTGAGTGTTAATGAAAGTTGTTACTGGAAAGACAAACATTTATTTACACAGATTATTGATGTAAATATGTTTTCTTGATTTATTGTCGATGAATCTGATTTCAAGCTGAAGGAGAAGAATCTAACGAGGAAAGAGAGACAGAAGAAAAAGAGAACAATTCTGTGGGAACAACAACTTAACAGACACCGTTGATGAAAGAATTGCTCCAAGATGAAACTTGATGATGACAAGAAATTACAGCTAGAAATTTATCTCTCTCTTAATCTTTGAAATTTATCTCTCTCTCAATTGTTGATGAAATCTTCCACAAGCATTTTTTTCCGCGAAAAGTTTTTTTCTACAAAAGAAGCTGAATATGTGAGAGTGCAGGGATATATAAATAAGTCTGTTATTATTTTAACCTTTCGGATTTGGCATATTCAGTAAATTCTGGGAATTTTAATTGCTGTCTGGCGACCTATCGATCAACAGCTTACCCTAGTTTGTCTAGTTTAGGCTGACCTCAGACCAAGGTTTCGGTGATCGTGACAGACGTTCTGGCCAGCTCTGACGCTCAACTCCCGGGATCGATACTAGAAAAACCATGAAATAATTCTTCATACAGTTTCCGGTGCGGTCATCGAGGGAAAACAAAATGTGTTATCTTGTTTGTCTCTGCTCATTGTCTAGGTCTAACAAGTTCAGTTTGTGTCACTGCTCATTGTCTGGGTGGAACAAGTTCAGTTTGTGTCACTGCTCATTGTCTGGGTGGAACAAGTTCAATTTGTGGAAGATCATGTTTGCTTCACGAGAAATCAATATGGAGGAATTTAACAGCCGGAACAGAATTTATAAGACAGTTGTAGAAGTGTGAAAGAAAGTATAAAACTGTTGTAATGTGAAAGAATTCATAAGACAGTTGTAATGTGAAAGAATTTATAAGATAGTTGTAATGTGAATGAATTTATAAGATAGTTGTAATGTGAATGAATTTATAAGACAGTTGTAATGTGAATGAATTTATAAGATAGTTGTAATGTGAATGAATTTATAAGATAGTTGTAATGTGAAAGAATTCATAAGACAGTTGTAATGTGAATGAATTTATAAGACAGTTGTAGTGGTAAAGAAAATCAAACAAGAAAAATAAACAAGAACCTTAAAAGAAAGAAAGAAAGAACCAGCAAGTAAAGATGATGTAGATAAATGTCATTGTTAATTTTCATTTCGTTCAACATACTTCCAAGCGGTTTAGTTTTTTTATCCGGCGTCATATTCTTTCTATGCATTCTTTCTGTGTATTCTTTCTATATATTCTTTCTATGTATTCTTTCTGTATATTCTTTCTATGTATTCTTTCTGTATATTCTTTCTATGTATTCTTTCACATCTGCATCACTTGCTCCTTCCTCTGCTCCGGTAACACTTATATCAGGCTCTTGTGGCGTCACAAATGAAGATGTTACTATTATGCGCTGTACCTGATTGTCAGTTTTTGAGAACCTCACGCATCAGATAACAAGTGGCGTGGTCAGAGTCACATAAATCAGCTTGCCAGAGTCACATAAGAAAAGCTTGTCAGATTCAAATGAAACAGCATGGTAGAGTCAAATAAAACAGCTTGTCAGAATCACATAACAAATTCTTGTCATGGTCAATGAAACAACCTGTCAGAGTAAAATGAAACAGCTTGTCAGAGTAAAATTAAACAGCTTGTCAGAGTCACATAAAACATCTTGTCAGAGTCACAAGAAACATCTTGTCAGAGTCACATAAAATAGTTTATCAGAGTCTTAAGAACCAGCGTGTAATAGTCACAAAAATAGTTTATCAGAGAAGCATACAACATCTTGTCAGAGTAACACGAAACAGCGTTTCACAGCAACATAAAACAGCTTGCCAGAGTAACGTAAGCAATTTGTGAGAGTCACATAAAACAGATCATCAGATAAACATAAAAAAAGCTTGTCAGAATCAGATGAAACTGCTTGTCAGAGTAACATAAAACAGCTTGCCAGAGTCAAATAAAACATTTTGTCACTCACAGAAAACGGCTTGTCAGAGTAAATAAAAATAGCTTGTCATGGTCACATAAAACACATTCTCAGAGCCCCATAAAACACCTTGTCAGAGTCTTAAGACCCAGCGTGTTAGAGTCATAAAAAACAGCTTGTCAGAGTAGCATAAAACAGATTGTCAGAGTCACATAAAACAGCTTGTCACAGTAACATGAAACAGCTTGTCAGTGTAACATAAAGCAGTTTGCCAGATTCCCGTGAAACAACTTGTTAGAATCACATAAAACTGCTTGTCAGAGTCACATAAAACATTTTATTAGCGGCACATAAAACAGCTTGTCAGATTCGCATAAAACATCTTGTCAGAACCAACAAAAACAGCTTGTCAAGGTCAAACAAGACAGCTTTTCAGAGACACATAAAACACCTTGCCAGACTCATATAAAACATCTTGTCAGAGTCAAATAAAACAGTTTGTCAGAGTCACATAAGACAACTTTTCAGAATCACATAAAACAGCTTGTCAGAGGAACATAAAACATCTTGCCAGATTCAAATAAAACAGCTTGTCAGATTGGTTCTAAGGACTGTTATTGCTGGAGGTGGGATCGAGGATACGCTCTCTACTCCAATGGTGTGCGTCTCAAACAGCTCCTGGCCTCGTGGCAGAACTGTTTAAACTGACAGGAGAAGGGGCGAAGGCGAATATCTGGCGCCTGGAAACCAGACGTTTAGGGTAGATGAGAGTCATGTTTAGTAGCTCATCTACCGCTGCTGCCGAGATTAAACATTTTGTCAGCGTCATATAAAACAGGTTTTCAAGTTCAATAAAAACAACTTGTTATATTCACATAAAACAGCTACTCAGAGTCACACAAAACAACTTGTCAGAGTCTTAAGAACCATAAAAATCATAAAACCAGCTTGCCAGAGTAGCATAAAACCATAAAACAGATGTTCAGAGTCATATAAAATAGCTTGTCACAGAAACATGAAACAGAGTGTCAGAGTAACATACAACAGCTTGTTAGATTCACATGAAACATCTTGTCAGAGTCACATAAAACAGCTTATCAGAGTAAAATCAAACATTTTATTAGCGGCACATAAAACAGCTTGTCAGATTCGCATAAAACATCTTGTCAGAACCAACAAAAACAGCTTGTCAAGGTCAAACAAGACAGCTTTTCAGAGACACATAAAACACCTTGCCAGACTCATATAAAACATCTTGTCAGAGTCAAATAAAACAGTTTGTCAGAGTCACATAAGACAACTTTTCAGAATCACATAAAACAGCTTGTCAGAGGAACATAAAACATCTTGCCAGATTCAAATAAAACAGCTTGTCAGATTGGTTCTAAGGACTGTTATTGCTGGAGGTGGGATCGAGGATACGCTCTCTACTCCAATGGTGTGCGTTTCAAGCAGCTCCTGGCCTCGTGGCAGAACTGTTTAAACTGACAGGAGAAGGGGCGAAGGCGAATATCTGGCGCCTGGAAACCAGACGTTTAGGGTAGATGAGAGTCATGTTTAGTAGCTCATCTACCGCTGCTGCCGAGATTAAACATTTTGTCAGCGTCATATAAAACAGGTTTTCAAGTTCAATAAAAACAACTTGTTATATTCACATAAAACAGCTACTCAGAGTCACACAAAACAACTTGTCAGAGTCTTAAGAACCATAAAAATCATAAAACCAGCTTGCCAGAGTAGCATAAAACCATAAAACAGATTTTCAGAGTCATATAAAATAGCTTGTCACAGAAACATGAAACAGAGTGTCAGAGTAACATACAACAGCTTGTTAGATTCACATGAAACATCTTGTCAGAGTCACATAAACAGCTTATCAGAGTAAAATCAAACATCTTGTTGGAGTCACAAGAACCAGCGTCACAGTAACATGAAACAGCTGACAGCATAAACCATCTTGTAAGAGTAACATAAACAAGCTTGTCATTCATTCTTTCATTTGCATGTCCCTTGAGGAACTTTACCTCCCTAACAGCACTCCTGTAGGCCTCTCGGTTGTGAGCAAGATGGCCTGCCGCTGCTGCATCCATTTGCAGATCGTCAACGATGTCTTGCAGCCATCTTCGTTTTGGTCTTCCTCTCTTTCTTTTTTCCATTATGTACCCTTCCAAGACGGTCTTCTCTAGATTATTATGACGTTTAATGTTTCCAAAATATTTAAGTTTTCTCTCTTTAATCGTCTTTACTAGCCAGCCTTCTTCAGTATTAAGCTCTTGTAGTATAGATATATTTGTTATTTTTTGTGTCCACGATATTTGAAGAACTCTTCTGTAGCATTTACATTCGAATGCATTTATGTGTTTCTCAGCTGTTTTGTTAAGTGTCCATGTCTCATAGGCATATGTTGCGATGGGAAAGATGCACGCCCTTAAAAATCTTATTTTTGTAGTTCTGTCCGCTCCTCTCCACAGATTCTTTATTTGTTTTACTTTCTGAAGTGCGATAAATGTCCTCCTTTTAATTTCCCTCATTGTATCTCCATTATTAGTTAGTAGTGATCCAAGATATTCTAAACTCTCCACTTCTTCTAGTTTTTCCTCATTGATACATATTTCACTTGTCTTGCTTGTTTTGTCAGTTGTCATCAGTTTAGTTTTCTTTGCATTAAGATAGAGGTTTTGCTCTTCGCTGTTCTTACGGACTGACATAATTAGTTATGATATGGATGGCCACGGAATGGTCTGGACGTTGTTGTCAGCGAGGAACTGGGTGGTGAGTTGTACCACATGAGGTCGAGCGTTATTCTGCTGAAAAATCGACCCTGGCCAGAAGTGGAAGGACGTGAGGACTAAGAATTTCAGCGACGTATCGTTGGGCATTCAGGCGTCCTTCAAATTGCACCAGGTCACTCCTTCCCATGAAGTTGATCGACCCCCACACTAGTACACCTCCATGAAGAGCCTCATCCTCGCAGTTCTGGACGTAGCGCTCATGGAGTCTGCGGTAAAAACTTCTTCGTCTATCGTGTCGCTGGAGCACAAAGAATGATTCATCACTAAACCAAACCCTCCTCCAATCATTCGCAACGGTCCATTGATGATGCTGGTTCGCCCAGTGCAGTCGGTTCTGGCGATGCCGGTCCGTAAGAACAAGACCTCTGTAGAGTCTTCTAGAACAAAGACCAGCGTCGTTTAGCTGGTTACTGATTGTTTGATCCGAAATTCGACGAAATGCTATCATTGATTGGACCGTTGAGGACGCAGATGTTCGATTCCGGAGGTGACGCAGCCGCATGAAGCGGTCTTCCACTGTGTGGCCGGTCTGCAACTGAGCCAGTTTCTTGAAATCGTCTCCAAAGGCGACTAATGGTGCTTCTAACCACATTAAATTGTCTGGCCATTACACTTTGTGACTGTCCAGTCTGTAAACATCCAATGATGATGAGTGGTTGTTCTGTAGTGACATGAGCCATACTTGCGCATTGAATTCTCAAATGAATTGATTCGAGGAGCGTCAAACTTTTATAGGCATTCAATAACATGGTCAGTGGGTTTTATGTTCAGTAAGTTTCACGGGATTCTCATGAACCTGTATTGAATTATTGTCAAAAATGGTGTTTTGACTAGTGTCGCTTTTCTGTGATCATGAATCATCTGGTGAGTAGAATTCAGGTCAGCACCTGAAGCTGATGTCCAGGTGAACATTTCAGGCAACTTTCCCTTATCTGATCAGCAAACTTCAGTTTAAAACGCAACAATTACAATGAACGGTATATATATTAATACAGAGAAACATTAAACGAGGCAAATAATTCATCGAGAAAGACAAAACACAAAACAAGATAAATAATTCAGTAAGCAAGACAGAATACAAACAAGGGAAATAATTCAGTGATCAAGAAAAAATACTAAATGAGGGAAATAATTCAATGAACAAAATAAAAGACACAGTAAGGGAAATAACTCAGTGAACATGATAAAAGAACAAACAGGTGAAATAACTCTGTGAATCAGTCATTTGCATGTCTCTTGGGAACTTAGGCACCCTAATAGCTCTCCTGTAGACCTCTCGGTTGTAAGCAAGATGCCCTGCTGCTGGCGCATCTATTTGCTGATTATCAATGATGACTGCAGCCATCTTCGCCTTGGTCTTTCTCTCTTTCTTTTTCCCATTATGTACCCTTCCAAGACGGTCTTCTCTAAATTAACATAGCGTTTAATATGTCCAAAATATTTAAGTTTTCTCTGTTAATCTTCATTACTAGCCAACCTTCTTCAATATTAAGTTCTAGTAGTATGGATATATTTGTTCTTTTTTGTGTATATACACAGGTAACACAGGTATTGACTGGGTACATGGGACCCAACTAGAAGATCTTGATTTTGCTGATGACATAACTCTTATCAGTAATAATGTGAATTCCATGCAAGAAAAAACAGATAGCCTATCTTCACTGGCTAGCAAAATAGGACTTGAAATTAACAAGGACAAAACAAAAATAATGAAAATTCCCATCAATCAAAATGGAAAAATACACATAGAAGGGACAGATATTGAAGAAGTCAATCAATTTGCATACCTTGGCAGCTACATAGACCAGGATGGTGACACTAGAAAGGAAGTTAGGATCAGAATTGCAAAAGCAGCATCAATCTTCAAGAATCTTGAGAACATATGGAATTCAAAAGTTATAAGCACAAAAACCAAGTTAAGACTATTCAATTCAAATGTAATATCCACCCTCATTTATGCATGCGAAAGCTGGAAAACAACTAAAGAAATAGAAAAGAAATTAGACTCTTTTGAAAACAAATGCCTAAGGAAAATACTCGGCATCAAGTGGAATGAATTCAAGAACAATGCAGAGATAAGACAGATGACTGAACAACAACCAGTCTCACGGGTGATCAGGAAAAGGAGATGGACATATGTTGGCCACTTGATGAGAAGAAATGAGCAGAGAATCCCAAAACAAGCTATCAAGTGGAACACAACAGGCCGAAGAAAAAGGGGCAGACCGCGTGAAACTCTGAAGAGAACATTATTAAGAGAGGCCAAGTTAACAGGCATAAAATCCTTTGATGAGGTTGAAAGACTCGCCGAAGACAGGAAAAATTGGCGAACTACTTTGCGAGCCCTATGTGACGTCTAACGGCACGGGAAGGATATAAGATATAAGATAAGATAAGATATTTGAAGAACTCTTCTGTGGCATTTATATCCAAAAGCATTTATGTGTTTCTCAGCTGTTTTGTTAAGTGTCCATGTCTCACGGGCATATGTTGCCATGGGAAAGATGCATGCCCTTAAAAATCTTATTTTTGTTGTTCTGTCTGTTCCTCTTCCCCAATCATTCCTGCCACACAGCTCTTACCAAAATGACAGAAAACTATTTAGTAAACATAAATGACGACAGACTATGTGGTGCCATCTTTGTCGACTTTAAAAAGGCATTTGATATGATTGACCACAATATTCTTGTAAGAAAAATAAAGACTTATAGACTGCACCCTGACCTAATAAAATTAATTGCATCGTTTCTTTCAAACAACAGGTAGTATTCTTCAACAATTCACTATCAAATTCTGCTACAGTTGACACTGGTGTTCCGCAAGGTTCTATTCTAGGCCCGTTGCTCTTTGCTATCTGTATCAATGATCTTCCACTTCATCTTAAACACTCTTCTTGTGACCTTTTTGCCGATGGTTGCACAGTCTACACCAGTGACTACGATTGTGTTAATCTAGAATCAACTCTTCAGGTCGAGTTATACAATTTAATTGGATGGAGCAAAAATAATGTCATGATTATAAACACCGATAAAACAAAATCAGTGCTCATAACAACAAGACAGAAACTACAAAACGCAACAAAAACAACACTTCGGCTCTGTATAGAAACATCACAGATAGAAAACTTTAGCGAGCACAAAACACTAGGTCTTATTATTGACCAACATCTGACCTGGAACTCTCATGTGCAATGTCTAACAAAAATCATCGCACAAAAAGTATACCAATTAGCTAAAATTAAGCACTTCATAGATCAAGACACTAGGAAGACATACTACATATCTCATATACAAACACATTTAGACTATTGCTCAACAGTTTGGGATGGTTGCTCAGTGTCAAATACAAAGAGGTTTTGCTCACTCCAAAAGCGAGCAGTAAAGCTTATTAGTGACAAAGATCAAGCACAAACAACTAATCATCACAAACGTATCAAAATACTACCTCTTAAGAACAGGTTCCCCTTCAACAAAGAAAGGTTAGTACATCAAATTCTTTCACGGCATGCCCCGCCTTATCTATGGAACCTGTTTAAATTTAGCCCAAAGTGCAGCCAACGCTTGAACAACATATGTCTTCCAAAACCTAGACTTGATCTTTACAAGAAAAGCTTTAGTTATTCTGCTGCTCATCTTTGGAATACCCTCCCATCCTATATAAAAAATATAAATTATACTCCTTCCTACAACTACAAGCTTTCCCAATATTTATTTGATGTCGACTACATGCCTCCATGAATTATAAAACTTAAAAGTTATCTTAACTGCTCTTACAGACACCGAATACAATTAATTGTTTTCTGAATAGTCCCGAAAATTTTGTTTCGTAGATAGTCATTTATAATGTATGTAGTTATTTCTGTACTGAGTGAATGTTTAAGAGCGAAACGTAGATGTTATATTTTATTTTATGTCTCTCAGCTTCAATGTTATTTATGTTTGTTATATGAACAGCATATTTGTAGAATGTCTGGAATAGAGTGAAAGATGTATGATAAAGGGCAGAATGTCAGACGGGCCTGCGTGCCCAATTCTTAACCCTTTTGAAATAACGATCAATCAATCAATCAATCAATCAATCAATCAATCAATCAATCAATCAATCTTCTCAGCTTCTTTAGTTGTTTTACTTTCTGAATAACGATAAATGTCCTTCTCTTAATTTCCCTCATTGTATCTCCATTATTAGTTAGCAATGATCCAAGATACTGAAAATAAAATTCTCCACCTGTTCCAATATTTCATTATATATATATATACATACTGAAATATGTATCAATGAGGAAAAACTGGAAGAAGTGGAGAGTTTTGAATATCTTGGATCACTACTAACTAATAATGGAGATGCAATGAGGGAAATTAAAAGGAGGACATCTATTGCTCTTCAGAAAGTAAAACAAATAAAGAATCTGTGGAGAGGAGCAGACAGAACCACAAAAATAAGATTTTTAAGGGCATGCATCTTTCCCATCGCAACATATGCCTGTGAGACCTGGACACTTAACAAAACAGCTGAGAAACACATAAATGCCTTTGAATGTAAATGCTACAGAAGAGTTCTCCACATATCGTGGGCACAAAAAAGAACAAATATATCTATACTACAAGAGCTTAATATTCAAGAAGGCTGGCTAGTAAAGAGGATTAAAGAGAGAAAACTTAAATATTTTGGACACATTAAACGTCATGATAATTTAGAGAAGACCGTATTGGAAGGATACATAATGGGAAAAAGAAAAAGAGGAAGACCGAAACGAAGATGGCTGCAAGACATCGTTGATGATCTGGAAATGGATGCAGCAGCAGCAGGCCATCTTGCTCACAACCGAGAGGCCTACAGGAGTGCTGTTTGGGAGGCAAAGTTCCGCAAGGGACATGCAAAGGAATGAATGAATATATATATATATATATATATATATATATACTGTCCAAAAAAGAAACACATAGCTTATGTAAGCTTCATTATTTATATGTTATGACAAAACTTTTTTCCCGGTTATCTCAAGCCAAATCAAAAATTGTCACCAAGATATCAGGTCCATGATTTAGCGTGAATTTTCCTATTCTGGTGTGTAGTCAGACCGTAGTAGCTGCCATTGCTAATCACGCATTTTTTAAAATCATAACTCACGTTGCGTTTATGGAAAAGTCGTGATTTTTGTGGTGAGCTCAACTCACTTCCCACGCAAATGAAACCATATAAAAGGATGAGGTTGCTCAAACAAATTCAGTTAATTTTCAAGCAGACAATTTCGGCGCGTCTATCACAAAATTTGCGAAACATTGCAGTTGGTCCCCCGCAAGCAGGTGAAAGTCAAAGTCAGGTTTCCAGGCATTTAAACGTGCAGCAGAGTAGCATCAGTCGACTTTGGCACTGTTTCCAAGCCACTGACTCAGTTGAAGACCGGCAACGCAGTGGACGACCCAGGGTGACAACACCAGCTGATGATCGCTTTATTCTGGTTCATCACCTCAGAAACAGGTTTACAACAGCTTCCTCAAGTGCCCAGTCATTGCTTGCAGGATGTTGTGTGTCTGATCAAACTGTCCGGAATAGACTGCATGAAGCTGGACTGGTGGCACGACGACCTCACTGAGATCCTGTCTTAACGAGACGCCATCGCCAAAATCGCCTTGTTTGGGCCAACCACCATCGGCCCTGGACAACTGACAATCAATGGAGACGTGTCTGGTTTGGTGATGAATCTTCCTTTTTATCTTCCCTATTTGTTTTTTTCAGTTTTCACCAATTTACTTTTCTTTGCATTAAGATATAGGTTTTGCTTTTCATTGTTCTTAGGGACTGACATAATTAGTTTTCCATTCTTTGTTGTGGACAGTAAAACTGTGTCATCAGCATATCAAATTTCTGGTATTTCATAGCCTCCAATTGTTATGGCATCGTAATATTCTTTGTCTACATCATCGTCTCTAATATTCCTCATTATATTTTCAGTGTACACGTTAAATAAATAAGGCGACAGTATGCACCCCTGATAGACCCGTTGTTTTTTGTCAAACCAAGTTATTTCACCATTTATTTTTACTGCTGCCTGTTAGTCTAGATACAACAGTAATAATAATTGCATCACGTGTGTTAGAAATCCTATTTTCTTCATTATTTCCCCAAGTTTCTGGTGTTGTACGCAATCAAATGCTTTTGAATAGTCTATAAAATATAAATATAGATTCACATTAAATTCTCGGCATTTCTCTATTATTAATCCTATATTGAATATATGATCTATTGATCCTCTTCCTTGTCTAAAATCATCTTGGACCATATTGACTTCTCCTTCTGTTTTCTTACCAAGTCTAACTATTGTGATTTTTGTAATAGTTTTACTGGCATGACTAATCAGGGCAACAATTCTATAGTTTGTGCATAATTTCAAGTTACCCTTTTTTCGGCAGTGGTATGAATACAGTTCTTTTCCATTCTTTTGACAAAATACTTGAATTGCACATCTTTTTACATAGTACATGATACACTGTTGCATATTCCTTTCCTCATGCTTTAATAAGTTCAGCTGTTATCTTATCACATCCTGGTGATTTACCATTTTTCATATTCTTTATTGCCCATAAAACTTCTTCTATTATCGGTTCGGGTTCTTTTTCCTCCAATAATAATTCACGCTGTTGATTTCTGCTTTCACAGTCGGTTGTTTCATACATTCCTCTACAATATTCCTTCCATCTTTCTAGAATTTACTCTGCCTTTGGCAAGGTATTCCCCATCTCGTCACAAACTACATTTAGCTTAGATGTGACATTTCTCGTCAATGTCTTCATTTCTTTAAACATTTCATTATCTCTTCCAGACTTCTGATGTCCTTCTAATCTTTCACAACAGTCTTGTATCTTTTTATGTCTTTTCTTATATTTGTTCTTATTTCTTTTGTTGAAGATTTATATTTCTTCCTGTTGTTATTTCACTTCGCTTTTACTTCTCTACGTTGTTTTATTAGTTCTAATTTGCCCGTTGTAATCCATCCACTCTTTGGCGTTTTCTTGACTGGAACCATATCTTTAGTTGCTGTTATTGAGGTATGTCTGACCAAATCTAGCCAGTTCATCCGGTGTCATCTCTGCTTGTACAGCCATCAGTATCTAGAAAGTGTCCATTACTGCATTGTTCTGGTAATTTTGTCAGATCAAAGCGGAGTGGTCTAGATTCTCTGTCTTTTTTATCTTTATCTTCATGTCTGCTATTAATAACTCATGGTCCGTGTCACAATCAGCACCTGGTAAAGTTTTTGCTGAAGTTATACTTGATCTCCACCTTCTTTGCACTAAAATGTAATCTGTTTAATTCTTGCTTTTTCCATCAGGTGATGTTCATTTGCAAAGTCTTCTTGGATGTTGTCTAAAAAGTGTGTTAGCGATCATTAGCTCATTTTCCATGTAAAACGCCATTAGATTGTCACCTGCCTCATTTCTATGTCCTATGCTAAATTTCCTCAAAACTTATCGTTCGTCTTCTGCTCTTTCTGTACCAATCTTTGCATTAAAATTGCCCATTATTAATACAACATAATTTTTTCATACTTGGTCTATCGTTGCTTGCAGTTTTTTATAAAAGCACTTACTACTAAAATTATGTTTTCCAGTCATTTTTTTTTTATTTTACAGTTTAAGAAAAAAAACTCTAGAATCTTCTATAGATCATCTACCTCGTGCATAGATAAGTTCAGAAAGTTCTTTTGATCATGTACGTAGTGAGTAAACAACTTTAGAAAGTTCTATACTCTATACCGATATCGTGGACACACAATTTTATAAAGTTCTATACTCTATCCCGACATCGTGGACACACACCTTTAGAAAGTTCTATACTCTATACCGATATCGTGGACACACAACTTTAGAAAGTTCTATACTCTATACCGATATCGTGGACACACAACTTTAGAAAGTTCTATACTCTATACCGATATCGTGGACACACAACTTTAGAAAGTTCTTCACTCTATACCGATATCGTGGACACTTTAGAAAGTTCTATACTCTATACCGACATCGTGGACACACAACTTTAGAAAGTTCTATACTCTATACCGATATCGTGGACACACGACTTTAGAAAGTTCTATACTCTATCGATATAGTGGACACATGATTTTAGAACGTTCTGTACTCTATCGGTATCATGGACTCACAACTTTAGAAAGTTCTAAAATCATCAGTGTCAGGAGTTTTTCAGTGATGTAAGAGCTACGGTACAGATATTTGATGGTACAGATATTTCATGGTGCAGATATCTGATGGCATATATATTTGACGGTACAGATATCTGATGGTACAGAAACAAGGTGGTCCTTCTGTCCAGGCTAAGAAAGATTTAATCCAGAACCCCTCACCACTCGAGGTGGTAAACTTATCTTGCCGGTGTAAAATAAAAAAAAAAAATCCCAACGAATTATAAATGTCTTGAAACTGAACAGACTGTACTGGCTGGGGCATGTAGAAAGAATGGAAGAGAACAGACACACGAAAATGATGTATGCACGAGGTGACTGAAACAAGAACAAGGGGTAGACCAGACAGAGATGCAAAGACAAAATAGAAGAGGATATAAAAGAAATTGGCGTCACCAACTGGAGAGAGAAGGTCAGCAATGGAAAGGAATGGATGCAAACTTTATCTACAGCAATGAGCCTTCATTACTCGGAAAGATGAAGAAGAAGAAGATAAACGTCATGTTAATTTAGAGAAGACAGTCTTAGAACGGTACATAATGGGAAAAAGAAAGAGAGGAAGACCAAGACATGTTGATGGTCTGCGAATGTATGCATCAGCGGCAGGGCATCTTGCTTACAACCGAGAGACCTACAGGAGAGCTGTTAAGGAGGCAAAGTTACGCAAGGGAGATTTAAATGACTGCCTTACTGATTACTTTCCTACAGTTATATAAAACACACATTGTTTTCCCACACTGATATACCACACACAATACTTCCCTACAGTGATATACCACACACTATACTTTCCTACAATGATATACCACACACAATACTTCCCTACAGTGATATAACACACACTATACTTTCCTACAGTGATATAACACACACTATACTTTCCTACAGTGATATACCACACACTATACTTTCCTACAGTGATATAACACACACTATACTTTCCTACAGTGATATACCACACACTATACTTTCCTACAGTGATATACCACAAACATTACTTTCCTACAGTGATATACCACACACTATACTTTTCTACAGTGATATACCACAAACATTACTTTCCTACAGTGATATACCACACACTATACTTTCCTACAGTGATATACCACACACTATACTTTCCTACAGTGATATACCACACACTATACTTTCCTACAGTGATATACCACACACTATACTTTCCTACAGTGATATACCACAAACATTACTTTCCTACAGTGATATACCACACACTATACTTTCCTACAGTGATATACCACAAACATTACTTTCCTACAGTGATATACCACAAACATTACTTTCCTACAGTGATATACCACAAACATTACTTTCCTACAGTGATATACCACAAACATTACTTTCCTACAGTGATATACCACACACTATACTTTCCTACAGTGATATACCACAAACATTACTTTCCTACAGTGATATACCACACACTATACTTTCCTACAGTGATATACCACAAACATTACTTTCCTACAGTGATATACCACACACTATACTTTCCTACAGTGATATACCACACACTATACTTTCCTACAGTGATATACCACAAACATTACTTTCCTACAGTGATATACCACAAACATTACTTTCCTACAGTGATATACCACAAACATTACTTTCCTACAGTGATATACCACAAACATTACTTTCCTACAGTGATATACCACAAACATTACTTTCCTACAGTGATATACCACAAACATTACTTTCCTACAGTGATATACCACAAACATTACTTCCCTACAGTGATATACCACAAACATTACTTTCCTACAGTGATCGAACATTCTCATCTTTATCTCCATGGTCACCCATGAAGATAAACTCTCTACTTCACTGACTGATTCAATGACTTGCTGATTCACTGACTGATTCAATGACTTGCTGATTCACTGACTGATTCAATGACTCTGATTCATTTACTGATTCAATGACTCTCTAATTCAGTGATTCTCTTACTCATCGGCTCAGATTCAATGACTATTGGCTGTAGAATAACACTATTCGATTACAAGCTATATTACAACTCTAGAATAACACTATCGGATTACAAGGTACGTTACAACTGTAGAATAACACTATCGGATTACAATCTATGGTACAACTGTAGAATAAAACTATTGGATTTTAAGTTATGTTACAACTGTAGAATAGCACTATTGGATTATAAGCTATGTTACAACTCTAGAATAGCACTATTGGATTATAAGCTGTGTTACAACTGTAGAATAACACTATTGGATTATAAGCTGGGCCGGCTAGCGTAGTGGTTAGAGCACTCGTCTAGCAACCAAATGGTCGAGGGTTCGAATCTCCAGCTGAGCGGGATTTTTTTCCGACCAATACGGCCCCGAGGTCGACCCAGCCTCGTAAAATGGGTACCAGAGAAAATCTGGGAAGTAAAGGCAGCGAGGAAAGGAACTGGTCACCCTACCTCACACGCTGATGACCCAGCATAATGAGGTCTCTAACGCTTCACCCCCTACGGCATTTGAAATGCTATGGGACTATCTTTACTTTTCTTTTATTATAAGCTATGTTACAACTGTAGAATAACACTATTGGACTACAAGCTGTTACAAAATGGCATTTTCTTTCTTATGCTTATTCGTTCTCTCATATCAGTTCTTCTGCCACTCCTTCTCATGGATAAATTGAAAGACTGGGTTATCTAACTTCGTCAGGTTATCTAACTTTGTTTGGATTATCTGAATTTGTCAAATAGTTAACGTTTTGTGAATTATCCGATCTTACACCGTTAATTTGTTCATAGTCTTATTCTTGACACTCATTCCAGCTTGGATGTTCTGGAAATATGTTTAGTTGATGTTCTGGAGATGTGTTTAGTGGATGTTCTGGAGATATGTTTAGTGGATGTTCTGGAGATATGTTTAGTGGATGTTCTGGAGATATAGTTAGTGGATGTTCTGGAAATATGTTTAGTTGATGTTCTGGAGATATGTTTAGTTGATGTTCTGGAGATATGTTTAGTGGATGTTCTGGAGATATAGTTAGTGGATGTTCTGGAGATATGTTTAGTTGATGTTCTGGAGATATAGTTAGTGGATGTTCGAGATATAGTTAGTGGATGTTCTGGAGATATGTTTAGTGGATGTTCTGGAGATATGTTTAGTGGATGTTCTGGAGATATAGTTAGTGGATGTTCTGGAGATATGTTTAGTAGATGTTCTGGAGATATAGTTAGTGGATGTTCTGCAGATATAGTTAGTGGATGTTCTGGAGATATGTTTAGTGGATGTCTGGAGATATGTTTAGTTGATATTCTGGGGATATTTTTAGTGAATGTTCTGGAGATATTTTAGTTGATATTCTTGAGATCTGTTTAGTGGATGTTCTGGATATATGTTTAGTTGATATTCTGGGGATATGTTTAGTGAATGTTCTGGAGATATGTTTAGTTGATATTCTGGAGATATAGTTAGTGGATATTCTGGAGATATGTTTCTGTTTAGTGTCACGTGATTTACATGCCCAGATTCTAGAGGATATGTTTAGTGTCACGTGATTTACATGCCCAGATTCTGGAGGATTAGTTTAGTGTCACGTGATTTACATGCCCAGATTCTAGAGGATATGTTTAGTGTCACGTGATTTACATGCCCAGATTCTAGAGGATATGTTTAGTGTCACGTGATTTACATGCCCAGATTCTAGAGGATATGTTTAGTGTCACGTGATTTACATGCCCAGATTCTGGAGGATTAGTTTAGTGTCACGTGATTTACGTGGCCAGATTCTGGAGGATATAAAATGCTCTCGTCTGAGGGCAGAGAAAACAAAGTTTCTCACAAGTTTAGCAGGGAGAAAAATCAGTGTTCAGGCCTGAATGACCTTTTGTCTCAGATTTCATGGATCAGGCCTGAAAGACCCTTTGTCTCGGATGTCATGGAGTGTTTGTGATCAGGTCTGAAAGACCCTTTGTCTCGGAAGTCATGGAGTGTTTGTGATCAGGTCTGAAAGACCCTTTGTCTCGGAAGTCATGGAGTGTTTGTGATCAGGTCTGAAAGACCCTTTGTCTCGGAAGTCATGGAGTGTTTGTGATCAGGTCTGAAAGACCTTTTGTCTCGGATGTCATGGAGTGTTTGTGATCAGGTCTGAAAGACCCTTTGTCTCGGAAGTCATGAAGTGTTTGTGATCAGGTCTGAAAGACCTTTTGTCTCGGATGTCATGGAGTGCTGGTGATCAAGGATGAAAAACCTTTATCTCCGATGTCATGGAGTGTCTTGGGTCAGTCTAGAAAGATCAGGTGTTGCTAGCCTCACTAAAAATGTCCTTAAACTGACAGTCTATTTGGTCAGACAATCTGTCTGGGGAGACAGTCTGTTTAATCCAATAACTTGTCTAGCCAGACAATATGTCTGATCAAGTTCTTGTCTAAGAGAGGTTAGTTTGACCGAGTTCTGACAAAACATAGGACTTTGGAAAATAAGATGTCTACCTGAAGCAAACAAGGAAAGATACAGTCAGAGACAGAGAGAGAAGGAAAGAGAGAGACAGAGAGTGAAACGGAGAGAGAGACGGGAGAGACAGAGAGTGATATAGAGACACATAGAGAGAGACGGAGAAAGAGCAGAGAAAGAGAGAGACCAAGAGAGACAGAGAGACCGAGACAGAGTGACGAAGACTGAGAGAGAGAGAGTGGCAGAGAGAGTGACAGATAGAGTGACAGAGAGATAGAAACAGAGAGAGATGGATACTGAGAGAGACAAAGAAAGACAGAGAGAGTGACAGAGAGAGATAGAGAGACGGATACTGAGAGAGACAAAGAAAGAGAGAGAGAGTGACAGAGAGAGTGACAGAGAGAGTGGCAGAGAGAGAGACAGAGAGACGGAGACAGAGGCGGAGAGAGACAGAGACAGAGAGAGAGACGGATACTGAGAGAGACAAAGAAAGACAGAGAGAGTGACAGAGAGAGTGACAGAGAGAGTGGCAGAGAGCGAGAGGGACACAGAGAGAGTCCAAGTGACAAACACCAGCTTGAATTAAGACTCAACTTTTATTACAGATTACATAAAAAAATCATCCCAGCACTAAACTATTAGGTTAAATGTAAAGGTATGAGTTTTGAATCAGCACCATTCCACAAACCATATATTCTCTGCTGTCCAGTCAGCAGTTGACTAGAAAAATTGGCCAGCTAAGTTTATTGTAACATAATTCGAGCAGGTTTTAAGTAAAATATATATTCTAATGCAACGTTTCAAGTTTAATGCACTAACAGTTTCAATTTTGTGTGTGTGCATAATCTAAGTTCTCACACCTCATCATTCATTCGTTCATTTGCATGTCCCTTGCGGAACTTTGCCTCCCAAACAGCACTCCTGTAGGTCTCTAGGTTACGTAAATCTCCATGAAAATAATCTGCAACCAAGTACGCAACTGATTTCCACAGGAAAAATCTAAAGCTGGTTCAATGGGCAAGCATTTATTAGTGATTCCAGGCGGAAGTTTGAGTCTCTTAAAAAAAAATCTGTAGTACTTCAGAAAATCTGTAGTACTTTTCAGAAAATCTGTAGTACTTCAGAAAATCTGTAATACTGACTTCAAGCAACGAACATCAAGAACTTATTCATGCAGAAAAATAAACAACTGAAGCTATAAAGAAACTGTAGAAATGACTCAAGTAGAAAAACTATAGAAATAATGACATAAAGATACTATAAATGAATCGTGTAGGAAAATGATAGAAATGATTACATAAAGAAGCTAGAAATGACTCAAGTAGAAAAACTATAGAAATGATGACATAAAGAAACTATAAATGACTCAATAGGAAAACTATAAAATTGATGAAATAAAAAACAACTATAAATGACTAAAGTAGGAAAAGGATAGAAATCATGGCATAAAGAAGCTAGAAATGACTAAAGTAGGAAAACTATATAAATGATGACATATAGAAGCTAGAGACGACTCATATAGGAAAACTATAGAACTGATGACATAAAGAAACTATACAAATGACTGACGCAGGAAAACTAGTAATGATCAAGATGGTATTTCTCCTTGTCTGATTGTTCCATGTAAGAGATGATGTACTGGTCACATTAAATGACAAAGGATGAGGTTGGACATTTCTAGCGCTGACATCAGCTCTTTTCATCTGTGATCTAATACAGATACATATCCTGACCTGGCAGGGTCATGACGTGACAGTATGTCATTAACCAGGTACATAAATTACTCCTGCATCCCTTTTTCTTGTGCTCAACTCTTCCACCACTCACACAGACGGAGATATAATGTCCCAGCTGAAAAGTCGCTTATAAAATTCCTTCTCACATTTTTCTGTCCCAAGTAAAAGGTGGAATGATTAATATCCGAAGAAAACTTGTTATGATGTCATTCAAGGCAGAAACGTGTCTCCATTTGCTATTTTTATCTTTCACATTCGGAAGTTCTGTCGCGTTGAACGAATGGGGAACAATCTGCACCAAAAGTGTGTGTGTGAGTGAGTGAGTGAGTGAGTGAGTGAGTGAGTGAGTGAGTGAGTGAAACTAACATGTGATGAATAATTTTGATTATTTTAGCAAATATTTCTGAGCTAAACATGGCACATCCCATGTATTTGATAGTTCTAAAATACTTAAAATATTTAAAGATGTACTCTTATGTTCAGGTGGATGGACAATATTTAAAGATGTACCCTTATGTCCAGATGTTTAGAAAATACTAATAGATCTACTCTTATGTCCAGATGGATGGACAATACTAATAGATGGAACTTTTATGTCCAAGTGGATGGAAAATATTAATGGATGTAACTCTTATGTTCAGGTGGATAGACAATGCTAATAGATGTTACTCTTGTGTCCAGGTGGATGGATAATGTGAAGAGATGTGTTCAAAACATAGGTAGAATAATACATAGCGAATTCAAGATCTGTTTCTTGTCAGATTATGTCACTTGTCAAGTTCTGTTACTTGTAAGATTATGTCATTTGTCCAGTTCTGTTAATTGTAAGATTATGTCATTTGTCCAGTTCTGTTACTTGTCATAGTATGTCACTTGTAAGGTTCTCTAACTTGTTAGATTATGTCACTTATCAAATTCTGTCAGTTGCCAGATTATGTAACTTGTCAAGTACTGTCATTTGTCAGATTAATTTCACTTGGCAAGTTCTGTTACATGTCAGGTTCTGTCACTTGTCAGATTCTGTCACTTGTCAAATTCTTTTACTTGTCAAGTTCTGTCATATTGTCAGGTCCTGTTACTTGTCAGTTTCTGCCACTAGTCAGATTATGTCACTTGTCAAGTGCTCTTAGTTGTCAGATTATGCCACTTGTCCAGTACTGTTACTTGTCACATTATGTCACCTGTCAAGGACGGTCAATCATCAGATTATTTCACTTGTCAAGTTCTGCTACTTGTCAAGTTCTGTCACTTGTCAGGTTCTGTTACTTGTCAGGACCTGGCACTTGTAAAATTCTGATAATTGTCAAGTTCTGTTACTTGTCAAGTTCTGTCACTTGTCTGGTTTTGTCACACAACAGGTACTATCACAAGTCAGATTATGTTAATTGTCAAGTTCTGTCACTTGACAATAACATTGACAACAATATGAGAAGATATGCACTGTTAACAGAAGCTAATAGAGAGACACGAACAAATGTGTATGTTTCAACACTTAATATTGTTGCAAGAAGAAATGTATATGTGCAAACACTTATTAGTGAGACAAGAACAAATTTGTCTGTGATAACACTTAATAGTGAGACAAGAACAAATTTGTCTGTGATAACACTTGATAGTGAGACAATAACAAATTTGTATGTGTTAGTACTTAATAGTGAGACAAGAACAAATGTGTATGTGTTAGCACTTAATAGTGAGACAAGAAAAAATTTGTCTGTGATATAACTTAACAGTGAGACAAGAACAAATTTGTCTATGATAACACTTAATAGTGAGACAAGAACAAATTTGTATGTTAGCACTTAATAGTGAGACAAGAACAAATTTGTATGTGTTAGCACTTAATAGTGAGACAAGAACAAATTTGTATGTGGTAGCACTTAATAGTGAGACAAGAACAAATCTGTATGTCTTAGCACTTAATAGTGAAACAAGAACAAATTTGTCTGTGGTAGCACTTAATAGTGAGACAAGAACAAATCTGTATGTCTTAGCACTTAATAGTGAAACAAGAACAAATTTGTCTGTGATAACACTTAATAATGAGACAAGAATAAATTTGTCTGTGATAACACTTAATAATGAGACAAGAATAAATTTGTCTGTGATAACACTTAATAATGAGACAAGAAAAAATATGTATGTGTCAACAATTAATAGTGAGAAAGAAGATATGTGTATGTGCCAACAATTAATAGTGAGATAAGAACAAACTATCATACTGATGAGATAAGATGTATTAATTATCTTGTGTCACACACTGATGAGATATGATGTAATGATAATCTTGCATCACAAACTGATATTATATGATTTGATGATAATCGTGCATCATACACTGATGAGATAACATGTGTTGATAATCTTGAATCACACATTGATAAGATAACATGTGATGATAATCTTGCATCACACAGTTATGACATAAGATGTGACGATAATCTTGCATCATATAGTGATGAGATAAAATGTGATGATATTCCTGTATTGCACACTGATGAGATAAGATGTCATGATAATCTTGTATCACACACTGATGAAAGGAAGCCATGAAAACAAAAACATATTTTACAGTAAATTTTGTTAATGTTTTACTACATGGAAAGAAAAGACATGCAAAATGAACAAACATGAAAGGAGAAAGACAGACAAATAGACAGAAAGTCAGAAAGAGACAGACAGGCGGACAAACGTAGGGAAAGACAAGCAGAGAAACATACACACAGGACCTGGGTGTTGCGACACGTCTGGCAGGTCATGGTGTCCTCTGGCTGGTCATATTTCTGTGGAAGTATATACCCGAGGGGTGTGGGTTGTGTCAGGGTAGGAGGGACTCAACAAGCTTTCTCCACAACCCACAACGTCTGCCTGTGAGAGACTCAACAAGCTTTCTCCACAACCCACAACGTCTGCCTGTGAGAGACTCAACAAGCTTTCTCCACAACCCACAACGTCTGCCTGTGAGAGACTCAACAAGCTTTCTCCACAACCCACAACGTATGCCTGTGAGAGACTCAACAAGCTTTCTCCACAACCCAAAACGTCTGCCTGTGTGATAAAGTAAAAAGATAAGCAGGCAGACATTTGTTACTCGCGTTAGCACACTTGCACTTGCAATCATGTTTCCAGCGCCAAAGACGAACATCAAATTATGTCTGTATACCCAGAGCTAACACAGAAAAATGGCAAACAAAGAAAAGGATAACACAGACTGAATGAGACAAAGGAAACGCGACAAGAACAAATGCCAGGTCAGATCAGAAAAGAAAGCTAAATTTATTCTGACAGCCTGACAAGCTTGCCTTTCAATTTTATGCTTGATTTCTGAGAAAGAACAAGGAGCAGCCAATCACTGAATAAAGAAATCACAATCTGGAAAATGATTGAAAACGGACGATTAGTTCAATAGCTCCTGATGAACAACATGAAAAAATGCAAGTCTTTATTGACAATCAACACATCAATATTCAACGGGCTGATATGTCCGGCACAATCAATAATAATAAGCAATACATATGAATGTTGAGGGGGGAGGTGAAACATAACCCTTATATGATTGTGTCTGGACACAGATATTAATCTCATTTATGCACACGGCCAGACGCTGTTATTGACAGCTGCCCCTCATGGGAGGTCCAACTTTTCTACGGCCCCTGGCGGAATTCCCCGCCTTCTACCCCATGACAGAATTCTTGGAGATATGCAACAGTTTAAACTTTGTTTTCTGTGAAATGAAATAAAAAAAAACACGAATTTCCGGAAAAAATGATTGGATAAAGAACTGAAACACCACATTTATTTTAGAAAATATAAAAGAGTGAAGGACATCATTTAATTATATCTTACAGCAAACATTTAACTATGTATATCTTACAACAAATATTTAACTGTATCTTACAGCACACATTTAACTGCGTGTATTTTACAACAAACATTTAAATGTGTAAATCTTATAGCAAACATTTAACAGTGTGTATTTTACAGCAAACATTTAACTATTTGTATCTGACAACAAACATTTAAACGTGTATATTTTACAGCAAACATCTAACTGCGTATATCATTCAACAAACATTTAACTTTCTGTATTTTACAGCAAACATTTAACTGTGTATATCTTACAACAAATATTTAGTTGTGTATATTTTACAGCAAACATTTAACTGTGTATAGCTTACAGCAATCATTTAGCTGTATATTTCTTATAGCAAACATTTAACTATGTCTTACATCAAATATTTACCTATATCTTATATCAGTCATTTAACTATATCCTATAGTAAACATTTAAATGTGTCTTACAACAAACATTTAAATATGCCTTAGAGCAAACATTTAACTGTATCTTATGACAAACTTTTAACTTTTTCTTACAGGAAACATTTAACTGTTTGTATCTACCAGCTAAAATTTAACAATGTCTTACAGAAAACATTTAACTGTATCTTACTGCAAACATTTAACTATGTCTTACAGCAAACATTTAACAGTGTCTTACAGGAAATATTTAACTATATCTTACAGCATACATTTAACTATATCTTAAAGCACACATTTAACTATATCTTAAAGCAAACATTTAACTGTATCTTACAGTAAATGTTTAACTGTATCTTACAGCGAACATTTAACAGTGTATATCTTAAATCAACCAATTAATTATGTGTATCTTACAGGAAACATTTCACTATGTACACAATACAACAAATATTTAACTGTGTATATCTTACACTAAACATTTAACCTTGTATATCTTCTTCTTCTTCGTTCCCTTCTACCACCAAAACCGCACTGTGATCCTACTGAATTTACGCCTGTGGTCCTCGTTAGGTCCCGTGTTCTCCTATGTCCGCGGGGACCACACAAGATCCAAGAGAGGACCACAAGGGGTTCACAGTATCGCAGGGCTTTAGCTTTTATTCTTGGTGGGTCTCTGAAGCGGATTGCGTGACACCGTGGTTTTCGTTGCATCAGTTTAGTCTAGGGTTGGACATTCTCACCGGAAGACCTCGACGTGTTTAGGATATCAGCACATCCCTGATGGGTGAGAGGTGATAGACCACCCAGGCCAGAGTTGGACCTTCTCACCGGAAAACCTCGACGTGTTTTGAGATACCCGTGTATCACCGTCGGATAAGAGGTGGTTGCCCATCCAGTCCAGAGTTGGACCTTCTCACCGGAAAACCTCAGCGTAATTAGGATATGCGTACATCCCCGCCGGGTGAGAGGTGGTTCCCTATCTAGACTGCCCTGGTCCAGTGTCTCCGACTTCAGCATTTTGCGGTCGGGGCCGCTACCCTTCCTAGTTGTGACCAGGATGGAGCTTTTGTCCAGGAGGACGAATCCTCGCCACTAGTGACTTCACCCCTGGGTTGAGCCGGTTTAGGCATAGTATCCCAGTATGAGCGTGTTTGGGACGAGACCGACCTCTATAGCAGAGGTACTATGACATGCATAGCCTTCAAGATTCACCCCTGGTGTGAGCCGGTTTAGGCAAAGTTCACCAGTATGGGTGTATATCACGCGTGACCAACCTCTAGAGCGGAGGTGGCATGACATGTCTAGCCATCAAGTTCCACCCCTGGTGTATGCCGGTTTAGGCATATTTCACCAGTGTAGGTGTATTCGGACGTGGCCGGCCTCTAGAGCAGAGGTGCCGTGGTATGTATAGCTCTCGCAGCGATACTATTAGACATACCGATTAAACTTCATTTTATCCTTTCCTTCACCTTTTCACATCGGCGCCGCACAGCAACCTTTATTTCTTTTCCCCATTTTCTGTCTTGACCGGGAAGAGCTTCACTTCACGCGCGGCATTCGAAGAGTCTCGCCAGTAGTGTCTTAACCTCTGGGTTAAGCCGGTTCATGCATTTCACCCAATATAATTGCACTCAGGACGTGGCCGACCTCCAGACCAGAGGTGCCGTGATTTGACAGTTTGCTTCGCTTTATCCTTTCTACCACATTTTCCGCAGTGGTGCCGCACGGCAACCCCATTTGCACCTTTCTTCATTGGCCGGGAGGAGCACCGCTCCACGCACGGTAGTTGAAGAATCTCGCCACCAGCGAACCTTGTATATAATACAGCAAACATTTAAATGTGTATATCTTACAACAAACATTTAACTGTGTATATCTTACAGCAAACATTTAACTGTGTACATCATAAAGGAAATATTTACTGTGATTATCTTACAGGAAACATTTAACTGTGTATAACTTACAGCAATCATTTCACGGTGTATATCATTTAACTATATCTTACAGCAAACATTCGACTGTGTGTATAGTATGGGAAATATTTAACTATATCTTACAGAAAACATTTAACTCTATATGTCTTGCAAGAAATCTCTCTCTCTCTCTTTCTCTCTCTCTCTCTCTCTCTCTCTCTCTGCACCTTAAGTGCCCAGGGCACATGGGGCTTCCGCAAGGGTTTTCTACAAATGCCTGTCCTTCGCCTTTTTTTCTGCTCTTGCCCAGTTGAGCCCTCTATTGCTCAACATCCTTTCTGTTGTTCTTCTCCATGTCTCTTTTGGTCTACCCTTACTTCTGTTCCCCTGTGGTGTCCATCTTAGTGCTATTTTTGGTAGTGAGTTGTCAGTCATTCGGAGCACATGTCCCAACCATCGTCAGCGTCTTTCCTCAATAATTGTTGTCAGTGGCTTCATCTGCATTTCTGCCAGTAAGATGTTATTTCTTATGGTCTTGCAAGAAATATGTAACTGTAATTTACAGCAAACATGTAGCTGCCGTATGCTTTACAACAAACATTAAACTGTGTATATCTTACAGCAAATATTTAAGTATATCTTACAGCAAATATTAGTTATATCTTACATCAAACTTTTAACTGTGTATATCTTACAGCAATCATTTAATTTTGTATATCTTACAACAAACATTTAACTTTATCTTAGATAAAAAATTTAACTGCGAGAAGTTTACAGCAAACATTTAACTGTATATATCTTACATTAAACATTAAACTGGGTATATCTTACAACAAACATTTAACTGTGTGCAGTTTAGAACAAACATTTAAATGTATATCTCTTACAGCAAACATTCATCTGCTTGTATCTTACAGCAAACATTTAACTGCGTTTATTTTAGAATAAACATTTAACTGTGTGTATCTTACAACAGACATTTAGCTTGTGTCTTACAACAAACGTTTAAGTGTATCTTATAACAATCATTTAACTATGTCTTACAGCAAAAATTTAACTAAGTCATACAGCAAACATTTAAGTGTGTCTATCTTACAGCAAACATCGAACTGTATCTTACAGGAAACATTTTACTATTTTTGCAGCAAACACTTAACTATATCTTACAACAAACATTTAACTGTTCATATCTTATGGCAAACATTTAACAATATCTTACAGCAAACATTTAACTGCGTGTAATTTACAACAAAAGTTTAATTGTGTATATCTTACAGCAAACATTTAACTGTGTATACCTTACAACCTTAGGTTAGCGGTGTAAGGATATCCCCTATCAAAGGACTAATAAGACGCCTTCTTACCTCCGTCGTTCCTCGGGACACCCTTGGGCAAGGTGGAGTACCCGTATAGCCCAACGATCAGGGTGACGTGAAGCCATTGGAGCAGGTGCTGGATGGAATGGCAGAGCAGCCGACAGATAATGTTGGTTATGGTCACCGTTCTATGATGGTAGGCAGATTATTTCAATGTAGGGACAATGGCTACGATCACTGACTAGTACAGTCACTGCCCGGAACGTATGCAATGGTAAACAGAATGTATAAAATAGGAAAAAGTAGGAGCAGCTTTATTACTTAACGATTACAAAGTTGTGACGTTTCGGCGTGAGCCTTAATCATACAAAAACATACAGGCCGAAGAAATAGAGAGAGGAGATAAAGTATAGATTCACATGAATACTATTTTTTTAAAAATTTTGTTTAAGGTACTTAGTTGTAAATTGTAAGGTGTGACTTGTCCGGCGGTGTGTGTCAGGAATGGATCTAGTGGGACATGGAGACTGTTTAAATAGAGACCTGTGATATGTGGTCAGTGGGTTGTAACTGGGGGTGGTGGATGGGGAACCGGGGAGGGGATAGAGAGTGATACAATATTGACCTAGCTAGGAGAAGTCGAAATAGATGATTGGGGAAGAGGGGTTGCAGAGTGATGCTGTGAGGAAGTTTGAAAAGTAAGAATGGGTGGACTTAGTGAATAGGTACTATAATGATTGAAGAGAATGTAACGTGTAGCTAAACAGCGAGTTTAACCTATGTGGCTCTAGCGTGCTATAATTTTGAATGCAGCGGTTCTCAAGTGCCAGGCGGCTTGTGTCATCTGCGTGACATTGTTTGATGGCTGTTACCAGAAAATCAGAGTTGCCTCTGTGGTTGGGGCTATTGAAATGATTTGGAACTGGTTTCGAAGCATGCTGGGCGATGTCGTAGAGATGTTTTTGCATGCGGTCCCCTAATCTGAGGCCAGTCTCACCAATATATGTTATCCTGCATCTTTTGCAAACGATGACATATATCACATTACGGGACTCGCATGTGAATCCCTCATGAAGGGTGAGGATAGTTTTGGGAAAGGTGATTGTTTTCGTTTCCCAGACTACCGGGCAGGTAACGCAGCGGGGACGGTTACATTTTCTGGTGCCAACATATGTAAGGCTCTGCTTCAAGTGGCTGTGGACGAGGATATTCTTAGGGTTTGGCTCACGTTTGTATGCCAATAGGGGTGGATCAGAAAAAATATCGCGAGTGTCGGAGTCGAATTGGATTATCGGCAGATGGCGATAAAGAATTTTCTTAACCATCTGACCGTGCGGGTGGAAAGGCAGTACTAACTTAACTCTGTCAGATGGAGTAACAGGCTTTTTCCTGAATACTTCTTTGCGGCTCACTAGTTGGATACGGTTGAAGGCTTCACGAAGGACCTTTTCTGAGTAGTGGCGATGACGGAAAAGTTCTAATAACTTGTTGGACTGATCTATAAGGTCCAAATTATCCTGACATATACGGCGAAGACGGAGGAGTTGGGAGTATGGGATGGAGTTCTTACATGCTTCAGGATGGGAGGAGGTATAAAGCAAATAAGTGTGGCTGTCGGTGGGCTTGTAAAATACAGAGATGATAAGCCTGTTTGTGCCAATAGAAATTTTAATGTCTAAAAAAAGTTAACAGACTTGTCAGAAATTTCATAAGTGAATTTTATGTTGTTATTGCGTGTGTTGGCTAATTCAGTAAATTTTTTAAGGTCTTCCTGTGGCATACTTGTGATTCCAATGCCATCATCGATGTACCTTTTATAGAATTCTGGAAGTCTGCCAGTGTAGGTTTCCCATAATTTGACTTCCAGAAAGGCCATAAATAGACATGCATAACTGGGACCCATTTTCGTTCCCATGGCAACACCACTGATTTGCTCGAAGTATTCGCCGCTGAATTCGAAAGAATTTAGGTTTAGTACTAGCCGTGTAAGTCTGATTATGGTGTCAGTGCTAGTAGTGTGGTGAGGGTCTTTGTCGAGAAAATATCGGATTGCGAAAAGTCCATCCTCACGGGGGATAGAAGTGTATAGGGAGCAGACATCAAGGAAAAAGCTGTGATAGGTGTGGTGTTGAGAGAGTGTGATCGTATCAAAAGTTGTTAAGGCGTGGATGGTATCTTTCAAAAAGGAGAGTAGTTTGTGTACTAGTGGCTGGAAAATGCTGTCCAAAAAGTCAGAAATGTGCTCAGTGGGGCATGAACACGCTGATACAATGGGGCGTCCAGGGTTACCTGGTTTGTGGATTTTAGGAAGAAGATAGAAGGTGGGTGTGCCTAAACAGCTGTCCTTAATGTGAAGAGAAACAGCTTGGGGTCGGAGGCCACCTTCTGTGATTAGGTCTTTAATGGTTGCTTCCACTATGTCATTATTTGAACGGGTAGCATCGTTTTTTCGCTGGAGCATAGAATTTTGTATTGCTGAGTTGGGACATTCCTTCCGCGATATATAAATCTTTTTTCCAAACTACGAGATTGCTGGTTTTATCTGCTGGCTTGATCCATCATCAGAAATGGGCAAGTCGGGGGGAATATAGACTACATTAGAGGTTGGAGGAGGATGAGAAGGAGATAGGGTATCATCTAAGGATGGGGGTGCGAGTACTTGAATATGCTGTGTAATCTGGGAAGGTAGTTCAGGGGGTGTTACAAGTGTCTGATGGTCAAGTGAGATAGAAGTCTGTTGGTCAGGTGTAGCAGAAGAGGGGGGCTGATTGGAAGGTGGTTCACCTCTAGAAGTAGAAGAGACCGGCGTGTGTACCCGTATATCGTCATCTGATAACTTAAGTCGGTTAAGTTTATGTTCTTTGCCAGAGACATAGAACTGGTAAAGCTGGCGATTTGTGACGTGTATAATGTGTTTGATAAGAAGGAGAACACGGTTATCTGATGTGTAGGAGTGAAGGCGGCGTTCAAGGCTATCTTTGACCCGATCGAGGTTGAACAAAAGGCGTCTGTGATTCTGAATGATACAGCTCATTCTGAGCCACTAGCAATTTCTCTCCATCTTATCCAGAAGTCTTTGTTCGACCACGTGGAGTGTTCCGGCCGCAGGGTGAAAAGATGACGAGAAACCTTTAGGAATTATTTTCTGGCGGAGACAGTAGTTCAGAAAGTGGAGGTGAGAGGCAAATGTCGTCTTCTTGTAGATTATGAAAGCTAGTTCTGTGGCTGTGATAGATATATGTGGCGGAAGAAGACGGAAAGAGAAGCGAATGAAAGATTTGAGGGATTTAAGATATTCCTTATGGTCTTTTACAAAGCGAGAGAGACATGACTATGAAGCAGAGTGTAAAATATGTTACTTTACACTCTGCTTCATAGTCATGTCTCTCTCGCTTTGTAAAAGACCATAAGGAATATCTTAAATCCCTCAAATCTTTCATTCGCTTCTCTTTCCGTCTTCTTCCGCCACATATATCTATCACAGCCACAGAACTAGCTTTCATAATCTACAAGAAGACGACATTTGCCTCTCACCTCCACTTTCTGAACTACTGTCTCCGCCAGAAAATAATTCCTAAAGGTTTCTCGTCATCTTTTCACCCTGCGGCCGGAACACTCCACGTGGTCGAACAAAGACTTCTGGATAAGATGGAGAGAAATTGCTAGTGGCTCAGAATGAGCTGTATCATTCAGAATCACAGACGCCTTTTGTTCAACCTCGATCGGGTCAAAGATAGCCTTGAACGCCGCCTTCACTCCTACACATCAGATAACCGTGTTCTCCTTCTTATCAAACACATTATACACGTCACAAATCGCCAGCTTTACCAGTTCTATGTCTCTGGCAAAGAACATAAACTTAACCGACTTAAGTTATCAGATGACGATATACGGGTACACACGCCGGTCTCTTCTACTTCTAGAGGTGAACCACCTTCCAATCAGCCCCCCTCTTCTGCTACACCTGACCAACAGACTTCTATCTCACTTGACCATCAGACACTTGTAACACCCCCTGAACTACCTTCCCAGATTACACAGCATATTCAAGTACTCGCACCCCCATCCTTAGATGATACCCTATCTCCTTCTCATCCTCCTCCAACCTCTAATGTAGTCTATATTCCCCCCGACTTGCCCATTTCTGATGATGGATCAAGCCAGCAGATAAAACCAGCAATCTCGTAGTTTGGAAAAAAGATTTATATATCGCGGAAGGAATGTCCCAACTCAGCAATACAAAATTCTATGCTCCAGCGAAAAAACGATGCTACCCGTTCAAATAATGACATAGTGGAAGCAACCATTAAAGACCTAATCACAGAAGGTGGCCTCCGACCCCAAGCTGTTTCTCTTCACATTAAGGACAGCTGTTTAGGCACACCCACCTTCTATCTTCTTCCTAAAATCCACAAACCAGGTAACCCTGGACGCCCCATTGTATCAGCGTGTTCATGCCCCACTGAGCACATTTCTGACTTTTTGGACAGCATTTTCCAGCCACTAGTACACAAACTACTCTCCTTTTTGAAAGATACCATCCACGCCTTAACAACTTTTGATACGATCACACTCTCTCAACACCACACCTATCACAGCTTTTTCCTTGATGTCTGCTCCCTATACACTTCTATCCCCCGTGAGGATGGACTTTTAGCAATCCGATATTTTCTCGACAAAGACCCTCACCACACTACTAGCACTGACACCATAATCAGACTTACACGGCTAGTACTAAACCTAAATTCTTTCGAATTCAGCGGCGAATACTTCGAGCAAATCAGTGGTGTTGCCATGGGAACGAAAATGGGTCCCAGTTATGCATGTCTATTTATGGCCTTTCTGGAAGTCAAATTATGGGAAACCTACACTGGCAGACTTCCAGAATTCTATAAAAGGTACATCGATGATGGCATTGGAATCACAAGTATGCCACAGGAAGACCTTAAAAAATTTACTGAATTAGCCAACACACGCAATAACAACATAAAATTCACTTATGAAATTTCTGACAAGTCTGTTAACTTTTTTTAGACATTAAAATTTCTATTGGCACAAACAGGCTTATCATCTCTGTATTTTACAAGCCCACCGACAGCCACACTTATTTGCTTTATACCTCCTCCCATCCTGAAGCATGTAAGAACTCCATCCCATACTCCCAACTCCTCCGTCTTCGCCGTATATGTCAGGATAATTTGGACCTTATAGATCAGTCCAACAAGTTATTAGAACTTTTCCGTCATCGCCACTACTCAGAAAAGGTCCTTCGTGAAGCCTTCAACCGTATCCAACTAGTGAGCCGCAAAGAAGTATTCAGGAAAAAGCCTGTTACTCCATCTGACAGAGTTAAGTTAGTACTGCCTTTCCACCCGCACGGTCAGATGGTTAAGAAAATTCTTTATCGCCATCTGCCGATAATCCAATTCGACTCCGACACTCGCGATATTTTTTCTGATCCACCCCTATTGGCATACAAACGTGAGCCAAACCCTAAGAATATCCTCGTCCACAGCCACTTGAAGCAGAGCCTTACATATGTTGGCACCAGAAAATGTAACCGTCCCCGCTGCGTTACCTGCCCGGTAGTCTGGGAAACGAAAACAATCACCTTTCCCAAAACTATCCTCACCCTTCATGAGGGATTCACATGCGAGTCCCGTAATGTGATATATGTCATCGTTTGCAAAAGATGCAGGATAACATATATTGGTGAGACTGGCCTCAGATTAGGGGACCGCATGCAAAAACATCTCTACGACATCGCCCAGCATGCTTCGAAACCAGTTCCAAATCATTTCAATAGCCCCAACCACAGAGGCAACTCTGATTTTCTGGTAACAGCCATCAAACAATGTCACGCAGATGACACAAGCCGCCTGGCACTTGAGAACCGCTGCATTCAAAATTATAGCACGCTAGAGCCACATAGGTTAAACTCGCTGTTTAGCTACACGTTACATTCTCTTCAATCATTATAGTACCTATTCACTAAGTCCACCCATTCTTACTTTTCAAACTTCCTCACAGCATCACTCTGCAACCCCTCTTCCCCAATCATCTATTTCGACTTCTCCTAGCTAGGTCAATATTGTATCACTCTCTATCCCCTCCCCGGTTCCCCATCCACCACCCCCAGTTACAACCCACTGACCACATATCACAGGTCTCTATTTAAACAGTCTCCATGTCCCACTAGATCCATTCCTGACACACACCGCCGGACAAGTCACACCTTACAATTTACAACTAAGTACCTTAAACAAAATTTTTAAAAAAATAGTATTCATGTGAATCTATACTTTATCTCCTCTCTCTATTTCTTCGGCCTGTATGTTTTTGTATGATTAAGGCTCACGCCGAAACGTCACAACTTTGTAATCGTTAAGTAATAAAGCTGCTCCTACTTTCTCCTATTTTATTCATTCTGGTATCATAGCTTTACTGCAGTGCTTCGTGTATAGTTGTATACTTATACATTAATTATTGTGTGCATTGGTAAACAGTCTTCTAAAAATATACCAAGAAACCCAAACAGCAACATGGAAAGTAAAATAGGAAAAAGATCTGGTGGTGAGGCCCACAGGCCAGATAGATCTAATTTTAACACTGGGGAAGAGTGTGAGACAGAGGTCAATACTAGTAATTGTGATGACGGACAAAATCCTGATGGTGTTACTAAGGAAAACTCCTGCATCAAACTAAAAAGAAAAATAACAGTTGCAACATGGAATGTAATAAGTATGTATGAAGGGAAGTATCAAATAATAAGTGATGAGATGAAAAGAACGGGGATACACATTTTGGGAATCTGTGAACATCGATGGAAAGTATCAGGACACTTCAAAAGCGAGACTGATAATATCTTTATATACTCTGGTGGAGAATTAGGAAGAAAGAACGGAGTGGCTTTTTACTTGGTCAAATCAACATCAAAAGCATTACTAGGCTACAATCCAGTAAGTGATAGAATCCTAACAATCAGACTTAAGGGCATTCCTAGAAATGTAACAATCATCCAGATATAGGCACCTACATCAGCGCAGAAGAAGAGGAGGTAGAAGACTTTTATAACACACTGCAAACGACGACAGACAAATTACGGAAAAATGATATTGTATTAATAATGGGGGATTTTAATGCAAAGATTGGTACAGAAAGAGCAGAAGATGAAGGACATGTTGTAGGGAAATTTAGCATAGGACATAGAAATGAGGTAGGTGACAATCTAACGGCGTTTTGCATGGAAAATGAGCTAATGATCGCTAACACACTTTTTAAACAACATCCAAGGAGACTTTACACATGTACACCACCTGATGGGAAAATCAGGAATCAGATTACATTTTAGTGCAAAGAAGGTGGAGATCAAGTATAACATCAGCAAAAACTTTACACGGACCATGAGTTATTAATAGCAGACATGAAGATAAAGATAAAAAAGACAGTTGCAGGATCAAGACCACTCCGCTTTGATCTTACAAAAATACCAGAACATTACGGTAAAGAAGTGAAGAACCGTTTCGAAATCCTGATGGTTATACAGGATGAGATGTACTGGCTACGCAGGGAAAGATAGCTTAATAACAACAGCTAAAGACATGGTTCCAGTAAAGAAAACACAAAAGAATGGATGGGTTACAGCAGGTACACTAGAACTGATAAAACAATGTAGAGAAATGAAGACGCAATGGAAAGTGGCAAACAACAACAAAGAGAAATATACAACTTTAACAAAAGAAGTACGAAGAAACATAAGAAAAGACAAAAACAATACATACAAGATTGTTGTGAAAGAATAGAAGGACATCAGAAGTGTGGAAGAGATAATGAAATGTTAAATAAATGAAAACATTGACGAGAAATGTCACATCTAAGCTAAATATAATTTGTGATGAGATGAGGAATACCTTGACAGAGACAGAGGAAATTCTAGAAAGATGCAAGGAATATTGCAAAGGAATGTATGAAACAACCGACTGTGAAAGCAGAAATCAACAGTGTGAATTATTATTTGAGGAGAAAGAACCCGAACTGACAATAGAAGAAGTTTTATGGGCAATAAAGAATCTGAAAAATGGTAAATCACCAGGATGTGATGAGATAACAGCTAAATTTATTAAAGCAGGAGGAAAGGAGTGTGCAACAATCTATCATGCACTATGTAAAAAGATATGACATTCAGGTATTTGGCCAAAAGAATGGAAAAGAACTGTATTCATACCACTGCCAAAATAAAGGCAACCTGAAATTATGCACAAACTACAGAACTGTTGCCCTGATTAGTCATGCCAGTAAAATTCTGTTAAAAATCATAATGGGTAGACTTCGAAAGAAAATAGAAGAAGAAGTCAATATGGTCCAAGCTTGTTTCAGGCAAGGAAGAGGATCAATAGATCATATATTCAATCTAAGATTAATAATAGAGAAATGCAGAGAGTTTAATTTGAATCTATATTTATCCTTTATAGACTACTCAAAGGCATTTGATTGTGTACAACACGAGAAACTTTGGGAAATAATGGAAAAAAAGGATTTCCAACACATTTGATACAATTAACATCAATGCTGTATCTAGACCAACAGGCAGCAGTAAGAATAAATGGTGAAACAACAACTTCTTTTGATATAAAACAAGGGGTCCGTTAGGGGTGCATATTGTCACCCTACTTATTTAACTTGTATATTGAAAATATAATGAGGAATGTTAGAGAAGATGTAGACAAAGAATATTACGATGCCATAACAATTGGAGGTACTGAAATACTAGAGATTAGATATGCTGATGACACAGTGTTACTGTCCACAACATAAAAAGGAATGGAAGAAATATCTAATTCTGTCAGTCCGTAAGAACAGCGAAGAGCAGAACCTCTATCTTAATACGAAGAAAACTAAATTGATGACAACTGACAAAACAAACAAGGCAGCTGAAATATGTATCAATGAGGAAAAATTGGAAGAAGTGGAGAGTTTTGAATATCTTGGATTGCTACTAACTAATAATGGAGATACAATGAGGGAAATTAAAAAGAGGACATCTATTGCTCTTCAGAAAGTAAAACAAATAAAGAATCTGTGGAGAGGAACAGACAGAACTACAAAAATAAGATTTTTAAGGGCATGCACCTTTCCCATCACAACATATGCCTGTGAGACCTGGACACTTAACAAAACAGTTGAGAAACACATAAACGCCTTTGAATGTAAATATTACAGAAGAGTTTTCCAAATATCGTGGGCACAAAAAAGAACAAATATATCTATACTACAAGAGCTTAATATTGACGAAGGCTAGCTAGTAAAGAGGATTAAAGAGAGAAAACTTAAATATTTTGGACGCAATTAACGTCATGATAATTTAGAGAAGACAGTATTGGAAGGATACATAATTGGAAAAATAAAAAGAGGAAGACCAAAACAAAGATGGCTGCAAGACATCGTTGACGATCTGCAAATGGATGCAGCAGCAGCAGGCCATCTTGCTCACAACCGAGAGGCCTACAAGAGTACTGTTAGAGAGGCAAAGTTCCGCAATGGACATGCAAATGAATGAATGATATATACATATATGTCTGAGTTCTGACACCTGTGTGTGTGTGTGTCCTCACATCTATACATTAATGAGTGTGTCCTCACATCTGTATATTAATGGGTGTATCTTCACATCTATATATTAATGGGTGTGTCCTCACATCTATATATAAATGGGTGTGTCTTCACATCTACATATTACTGGGTGTGTCCTCACATCTATATATTAATGGGTGTGTCCTGACATTTATATATTAATGGGTGTGTTCTCACATTTATATATTACTGGGTGTGTCCTCACATCTATATATTAATGGGTGTGTCCTCACATCTATATATTAATGGGTGTGTTCTCACATCTATATATTAATGTTTGTGTCCTCAAATATATTTATGTCTGTGCTCTGTCGTCTATATATTAATGTTTGTGTTCTCAAATATATTTATGTCTGTGTTCTGTCATCTTTATATTAATGTTTGTGTCCTCAGATATATTTAAATCTGTGTTCTCTCATCTATATATTAATGGGTGTGTTCTAACATCTATATATTAATGGGTGTGTTCTAACATATATATATTAATGGGTGTTTTGTCACATCTATATATTAATGGGTGTGTTCTCACATCTATATATTAATGGGTGTATCCTCAGATATATTTAAGTCTAAGTTCCCACATCTATATATTAATGAGCGTGTCCTCAGATATATTTAAGTCTGTGTTCTCACATCTATGTATTAATGGAAGTGTTCTCATATATATATATATATATATATATATATATATATATTAATGAGTGTGTTCTCACGTCTATATATTAATATTTGTGTTCTAGGATATATTTAAGTCTCTGTTCTCACATCTATATATTAATGGGTGTGTTCTGACATCTATATATTAATAACTGTGTTTTCACATCTATATATTAATGGGTGTGTTCTGACATCTATATATTAATAACTGTGTTTTCACATCTATATATTAATGGGTGTGTTCTGACATCTATATATTAATAACTGTGTTTTCACATCTATATAGTAATGTTTGTGTATTCAGATATATTTAAGTCTGTGTTCTCACATCTATATATTAATGAGTGTGTTTTCACAGCTATATAATAAATTTTGTGTCGTCAGATATATTTAAGTCTGTGTTCTCACATCTATATATTAATTTTTGTGTCCTCAGATATATTTAAGTCTGTATTCTCACATCTATATATTAATGTTTGTGTCCTCAGATATATTTAAGTCTGTGTTCTAACATCTATATATTAATGTTTGTGTCGTTAGATATATTTAAGTCTGTGTTCTCACATCTATATATTAATGTTTGTGTCGTCAGATATATTTATGTCTGTGTTCTCACATCTATATATTAATGTTTGTGTCCTCAGATATATTTAAGTCTGTGTTCTCACACCTGTATATTAATGTTTGTGTCCTCAGATATATTTAAGTCTGTGTTCTCTTATCTATATATTAATGGGTGTGTTCTAACAACTATATATTAATAATTGTGTCCTCAGATATATTTAAGTCTGTGTTCTCACATCCATATATTAATATTTGTGTCCTAAGATATATTTAAGTCTGTGTTCTCTCATCTATATTAATGTGTGTGTTCTAACATCTATATATTAATAATTGTGTCCTCAGATATATCTAAGTCTGTGTTCTCACATCTATATATTAATGTTTGTGTCCTCAGATATATTTAAGTCTGTGTGCTCACATCTATATACCAATATTTGTGTCCTCAGATATATTTAAGTCTGTGTTCTCACATCTATATACTAATTGGTGTTTTCTCACATCTGTATATTAACGAGTGTGTTTTCACATCTATATATTAATGTTTATGTCCTCAGATATATTTTTGTCGATGTTATCACAACCATATATTAATGTTTGTGTTCTCAGATATATGTACGTCCATGTTTTAATATCGATATATTAATATTTGTGTTCTCACATCTATATATTAATGTTTGTGTCATCAGATATATTTAAGTCTATGTTCTCACATCTATATATTAATAGGTGTGTTCTCACATTTATATATTAATATTTGTGTCCTCAGATATATTTAAGTCTATGTTCTCACATCTATATATTAATGTTTGTGCCCTCAGATATATTTATGTCTATGTTCTCACATCTATATATTAATAGGTGTGTTCTCACATCCGTATATTAATATTTGTGTCCTCAATTATATTTAAGTCTATGTTCTCACATCTATATATTAATGCTTGTGCCCTCAGATATATTTATGTCTATGTTCTCACATCTATATATTAATGTTTGTGCCCTCAGATATATTTATGTCTATGTTCTCACATCACATATATTAATAGGTGTGTTCTCACATCTATATATTAATGAGTGTGTTTTCGCATCTATATATTAATGTTTGTGTTCTCAGATATTTTTATGTCTATGTTCTCACATCTATTTATTAATGTTTGTGTTCTCAGATATATTTATGTCTGTGTTCTCACATCTATATATTAATGTTTGTGTTCTCAGATATATTTATGTCTGTGTTCTCACATCTATATATTAATGTTTGTGTTCTCAGATATATTTAAATCTGTGTTCTAACATATATATATATATTAATGTTTGTGTCCTCAGATATATTTAAGTCTGTGTTCTAACATCTATATATTAATGGGTGTGTTCTCACATCTATATATTAATGTTTGTGTCCTCAGATATATTTAAGTCTGTGTTCTAACATCTATATATTAATGTTTGTGTCCTCAGATATATTTAAGTCTGTGTTCTAACATCTATATATTAATGTTTGTGTCCTCAGATATATTTAAGTCTGTGTTCTAACATCTATATATTAATGGGTGTGTTCTCACATCTATATATTAATGGGTGTGTTCTCACATCTATATATTAATGTGTGTGTTCTCACATCTATATATTAATGGGTGTGTTCTCACGTCTATATATTAATGGGTATGTCGTCAGATATATTTAAGTCTGTGTTCTCACATCTATATAAGCCAGTGTCCTCATAATTTTATAAGTCTGTGTCCTCACATCTATGTAAGTCTGTATCATCACATCTATATAAATCTGTGTCTTAACATCTACATAAATGTGCATCCTTACATCTATATAAGTCTATGTTCTCACATTTATATAAGTCTGTGTCCTCACATCCATAAAAGTCTGTGTCCTCACATCCATAAAAGTCTGTGTCCTCACATCCATATATTAATGTTTGTGTCCTCAGATATATTTAAGTCTGTGTTCTAACATCTATATATTAATGTTTGTGTCCTCAGATATATTTAAGTCTGTGTTCTAACATCTATATATTAATGGGTGTGTTCTCACATCTATATATTAATGGGTGTGTTCTCACATCTATATATTAATGTGTGTGTTCTCACATCTATATATTAATGGGTGTGTTCTCACATCTATATATTAATGGGTGTGTTCTCACGTCTATATATTAATGGGTATGTCGTCAGATATATTTAAGTCTGTGTTCTCACATCTATATAAGCCAGTGTCCTCATAATTTTATAAGTCTGTGTCCTCACATCTATGTAAGTCTGTATCATCACATCTATATAAATCTGTGTCTTAACATCTACATAAATGTGCATCCTTACATCTATATAAGTCTATGTTCTCACATTTATATAAGTCTGTGTCCTCACATCCATAAAAGTCTGTGTCCTCACATCCATAAAAGTCTGTGTCCTCACATCCAATAAAGTCAATGTTCTCACATCCATAAAAGTCTCTGTTCTCACATCATTATAAGCCTGTGTCCTCAAATATTAATACTTTATCATTATACTGTATTAGGGCTAGGGTGAGAAGTACTAATGTAATAGGTTATCTTGGAATGACAGATTTACTATTTGTGTCAACATGGCATCAAATACAGATGTGTGCCTTTGTGGCAGTAAACATAGAGTCAGAGACTTTGTGTGGACTTCATCTGTATAGAAAGACTTACATGTTGTTGTTACCTGTTAGAGTTTGTAATACTACTTTACTAAAAAAGGCAAACTTGTCACTATGGTATACCCCGAGTGACACAACAACAATGACAACAACAAAAACATCAGTGTCACGTATGAATACTTTTACAAACTTCACACTAACTCAACAAGGCTGAAACAAGGAAACTCCATGAATGTAATAAATAGACTAACTTCGAAGATACACATCAACATTTATTGAATGAAAAAATGAATGGTGGAAGATGGAGATGAGGAAATAGAACGAACTGCCAACATGGCAGGGTGATTTATCAAGCAATACAAGAGCTTCCCGGGCCCGTAGTTGGTGCCATGGGGAAGAAAAGCCTGACAACAATAAGCAAGTAACAACAACTACTTACAGTATAGCGAACTTCCAACACATCAACCGAACACACAAATCTGTCCCGACAATGACAGCACTCCTAACACCTACATATCAGTACAAGGTAAAAGAACATTGTCCTAAAGGACAATATGCTGAGCTAAAACTATTACATTACTAAAATTGGGGTGCAACTACTGAACATGGAAAATGACTACTTTGCAAAACATTCTACACACAAGTCCCTCTAACAAATGTTGCTCAACCTTAAATATTCACTACAATTTTACATTGAACTTTCTCGAAATTGTCTGTCTACTTACCTTGGATAATAAAGTGTTAAAACTAGCCTTGAGTAAAAAAAAAAATTCCAAAGCTCAAATATTCTGTTACTAAATATAACTAGTCTAGACAGACAGCTCACCAAGTCTCATGAAGCTAACATGTCATAACTGACCTTGAGTAAAAAATAAAAAAAAAACATTCCCATGCCTAAAATTTCCGCTACCAAATTTAGCTACTTTAGACACAATTTACCAAATATATTAATAATTCTTGTGAAGTTAACGTGTCAAAACGATCCTTGACCGTACATCCACGTCATAATTCATCATCATCATCATCATCATCAGGTGCCGTGGCGAATGGGTTGCCTATTATGCTTCTCCAAAGTATGCGATCCTTCAGGCAGGCCATCAGCTCAATTGATGATCTTCTCTCACACCATCCTGTCAGATTGTCCAGTATCATTTCTCCTGGTCTTCCTCTTGATCTTCTTCCTTCTATTTTTCCTGTTGTTATATATCTTTTCAATGCCCCCTCTTCTCATTGCATGTCCTAAGAAAGTATATTGTCTCACTCTTCTCTTTTTGACAAGATTATTTTTGTCTCTCCAACTCTTCTCATACAATCTTCATTAGTTATTTTTGCAGTCCAGGTGATTCGCAACATTCTTCTAATAAACCACATTTCTGCTGCTTCCAATGATTTCTGTGCAGACCTGCCTATTGTCCATGATTCTCTTCTATATAACAAGATAGGTTCAATATAGCATTTTATGACTCGTTTTCTAACATTCATTGATAAAGATGTGTTAGCTAATATGTTTCTCATTCTCTGAAATGCAGTCTTTGCTTGGCCTATTCTGTTCCTAATTTCTGTTCTGCATTTACCATCTGAAGTTATTACTGTTCCAAGGTATTTGAATTTCTGCACCTGCTTTAGAATAGTTCCATTTAATTTTATTCTGCACGCTGGTGGATTCTGTTTCTTAGATATAACCATAGTCTCTGTCTTTTTGATGTTCAAAGTAAGGCCTTTCTGTTCACTTTCTTTGGCGACTTTATTCAAGAGATTTTGCAGGTCTTGTTGGTTCTCAGCTGTCAGTACTGTGTCGTCAGCATACTGTTAATATTGTATCATCCAATTTTTATGTCTGGTTCTGTGATGATCGTTTTTAGAATATTCTCGCTGTACAGAGAAAAAAGGTCTGGAGATAGTACACATCCTTGTGGCAACCCTTGTTTTATAGGTTGATATTTTCCAGTTCTATTTTCAACTCGAATTGCTGCTTCTTGCTGCCAGTATAGATGTTTTACATTCCTCAGGTCTTTGCCGTCTATATTGATGTCTTCAAACATTTTAATAATTTGATTATATTTCAGTTTGTAATACTACTTTACTAAAAAAGGCAAACTTGTCACTATGGTATACCCCGAGTGACACAACAACAATGACAACAACAAAAACATCAGTGTCACGTATGAATACTTTTACAAACTTCACACTCACTCAACAAGGCTGAAACAAGGAAACTCCATGAATGTAATAAATAGACTAACTTCGAAGATACACATCAACATTTATTGAATGAAAAAATGAATGGTGGAAGATGGAGATGAGGAAGGAGAACGAACTGCCAACATGGCAGGGTGATTTATCAAGCAGTACAAGAACTTCCCGGGCCCGTAGTTGGTGCCATGGGGAAGAAAAGCCTGACAACAATAAGCAAGTAACAACAACTACTTACAGTATAGCGAACTTCCAACACATCAACCGAACACACAAATCTGTCCCGACAAGGACAACACTCCTAACACCTACATATCAGTACAAGGTAAAAGAACATTGTCCTAAAGGACAATATGCTGAGCTAAAACTATTACATTACTAAAATTGGGGTGCAACTACTGAACATGGAAAATGACTACTTTGCAAAACATTCTACACACAAGTCCCTCTAACAAATGTTGCTCAATCTTAAATATTCACTACAATTTTACATTGAACTTTCTCGAAATTGTCTGTCTACTTACCTTGGATAATAAAGTGTTAAAACTAGCCTTGAGTAAAAAAAAAAATCCAAAGCTCAAATATTCTGTTACTAAATATAACTAGTCTAGACAGACAGCTCACCAAGTCTCATGAAGCTAACATGTCATAACTGACCTTGAGTAAAAAATAAAAAAAAAACATTCCCATGCCTAAAATTTCCGCTACCAAATTTAGCTACTTTAGACACAATTTACCAAATATATTAATAATTCTTGTGAAGTTAACGTGTCAAAACGATCCTTGACCGTACATCCACGTCATAATTCATCATCATCAGGTGCCGTGCGAATGGGTTGCCTATTATGCTTCTCCAAAGTATGCGATCCTTCAGGCAGGCCATCAGCTCAATTGATGATCTTCTCTCACACCATCCCGTCAGATTGTCCAGTATCATTTCTTCTGGTCTTCCTCTTGATCTTCTTCCTTCTATTTTTCCTGTTGTTATATATCTTTTCAATGCCCCCTCTTCTCATTGCATGTCCTAAGAAAGTATATTGTCTCACTCTTCTCTTTTTGACAAGATTATTTTTGTCTCTCCAACTCTTCTCATACAATCTTCATTAGTTATTTTTGCAGTCCAGGTGATTCGCAACATTCTTCTAATAAACCACATTTCTGCTGCTTCCAATGATTTCTGTGCAGACCTGCCTATTGTCCATGATTCTCTTCTATATAACAAGATAGGTTCAATATAGCATTTTATGACTCGTTTTCTAACATTCATTGATAAAGATGTGTTAGCTAATATGTTTCTCATTCTCTAAGATGCAGTCTTTGCTTGGCCTATTCTGTTCCTAATTTCTGTTCTGCATTTACCATCTGAAGTTATTACTGTTCCAAGGTATTTGAATTTCTGCACCTGATTTAGAATAGTTCCATTTAATTTTATTCTGCACGCTGGTGGATTCTGTTTCTTAGATATAACCACAGTCTCTGTCTTTTTGATGTTCAAAGTAAGGCCTTTCTGTTCACTTTCTTTGGCGACTTTATTCAAGAGATTTTGCAGGTCTTGTTGGTTCTCAGCTGTCAGTACTGTGTCGTCAGCATACTGTTAATATTGTATCATCCAATTTTTATGTCTGGTTCTGTGATGATCGTTTTTAGAATATTCTCGCTGTACAGAGAAAAAAGGTCTGGAGATAGTACACATCCTTGTGGCAACCCTTGTTTTATAGGTTGATATTTTCCAGTTCTATTTTCAACTCGAATTGCTGCTTCTTGCTGCCAGTATAGATGTTTTACATTCCTCAGGTCTTTGCCGTCTATATTGATGTCTTCAAACATTTTAATAATTTGATTATATTTCAGTTTGTCGAATACCTTGGTGTAATCAATGAAGCATAAGTAGAGATCTTTCTGTACTTCTAGAGCTCTTTCTGTTAGTGTTCGTAAAGCATAAATGGCACTGTGTGTTCCCTTTCCTTCAACAAATCCAAACTGTTCATCTGCTATTTCCATTTTGATCTTTTTCCTTGTTCTTCTCATAATGATTCTCAGAAGTAGCTTCATTATGTGACATGAGAGGCTGATAGTCCGATGGTCATCACATTCCTTTGCACCTGATTTCTTTGGTAGTGCAATAAACGTGGATTTAAGCAGATCACTGGACATATAACCGCTGTTGTAAATGTCATTCAGTAACTTGGTTATTATTTTTATTCCTGTCTCCTCTAGTGCCTCTATTTCTTCTATTGTTATATTATCAGACCCAGTAGCTTTTCCTTTCTTCATGTTTTTGATGGCATATATGATTTCATCTTCAAGTATTGGTGGTCCATCACAGTGTTCAGTATCTGGTGTTAATTCTGGTCTTTATCCTCCATATAGCTCACCGATGTACTCTGTCCACCTGTCCACAATGTCTTCTTTTCCCATTAACATTTTACCTTCTTTTGATTTCAGGAATCCTGTGCTATATTTTATTTTCCTGCATGTAAGTTCCCTAATTCGTTTGTGCATGTTTTTGCTGTCTTTATTATGAGAGTCCTCTATTTATGTGCACTATTCATTTAACCACACTTCCTTTGCTTCTCTGCATTTGCGTCTTATTTATCTTCCTATATTTTTCTCCAATGATAGAACTAGAAACCAGATAAATCATTTTTGTATTAGGAAGTAATACAGAACATCTCTCATAGATGTAAGGGCTTATAGGGATGCAGATGTCAACAGTGATCACAACCTGTGCATAGGTAAAATAAAACTAAAATTGAAAAGCCAACACAAGAAATCAGTACACAGAAAGATAAACAGCCACAGCCTACAAGAAGAAAATACTAACATTAATTTCAATCAGGAACTTGCCAATTATTCCAAAACACCCAGTGAAGTTGAGGAGATAGGTATAGATGAATTTTGGAATTCTTACAGCACAGCTATAATCACAGCAGCAAAAGCAAGCACTGGACTGAAAAAAAAAACAAATAGGAAAGCATGGATATCAGATAAAGTATGGAAGTATGAACATGAAAGACGCGCAGTCAAATTAGACATGTTGAATGCAAAAACAGATTTTGGAAAAGATCTGACGAAAGCAACATACAAAGAAATAGACAAGAAAGTAAAAGTTCAGCTAGAAGGGATAGAAGAGAATCATAGACAATATGGCGAAAGAGGCAAAAAAGCAGCAAAAACAGGAGACAGCAAAACTTTATATAATATACAAAAGAGGCTAATAGGTACTATTACATCTAAAGAAAGACCAATCCTTAACAAAACTGGAACCCTATTAAAATCAAATAAAGACCAAAAGCAAAGATGGGTTGAACACTTCTAAGAAATACTTAATCGACCACACTCAAAAGAATTGTTAAACCTTGAAACTGACTTACCAGCTCGACAACTAAATGTCAACCTAGATGAAAATAAATTGCATGAAATTGAAACAGCAGTGAATTTAATGATTAACAACAAAGCTGCAGGTGAAGATGAAATAACAGCCGAAATGCTAAAAGCTATCAATAGTGATAACATGAGACAACTACAGAGAATGTTTAACAAGATTTGGAAAGAAGAAAAAGTCCCTTCTAATTGGAAAAAAGGAATCATTGTTAAAATACCCAAAAAAAAAGGCAACCTTAGTGACTGTAACAACTGGAGAGGAGTAACCTTAATATCAGTTGTGTCAAAAGTATTGTGAATGGTCATTTTGAATAGGTAAAATAAAACTAAAATTGAAAAGCCAACACAAGAAATCAGTACACAGAAAGATAAACAGCCACAGCCTACAAGAAGAAAATACTAACATTAATTTCAATCAGGAACTTGCCAATTATTCCAAAACACCCAGTGAAGTTGAGGAGATAGGTATAGATGAATTTTGGAATTCTTACAGCACAGCTATAATCACAGCAGCAAAAGCAAGCACTGGACTGAAAAAAAAAAAATAGGAAAGCATGGATATCAGATAAAGTATGGAAGTATGAACATGAAAGACGCGCAGTCAAATTAGACATGTTGAATGCAAAAACAGATTTTGGAAAAGATCTGACGAAAGCAACATACAAAGAAATAGACAAGAAAGTAAAAAGTTCAGCTAGAAGGGATAGAAGAGAATCATAGACAATATGGCGAAAGAGGCAAAAAAGCAGCAAAAACAGGAGACAGCAAAACTTTATATAATATACAAAAGAGGCTAATAGGTACTATTACATCTAAAGAAAGACCAATCCTTAACAAAACTGGAACCCTATTAAAATCAAATAAAGACCAAAAGCAAAGATGGGTTGAACACTTCTAAGAAATACTTAATCGACCACACTCAAAAGAATTGTTAAACCTTGAAACTGACTTACCAGCTCGACAACTAAATGTCAACCTAAATGAAAATAAATTGCATGAAATTGAAACAGCATTGAATTTAATGATTAACAACAAAGCTGCAGGTGAAGATGAAATAACAGCCGAAATGCTAAAAGCTATCAATAGTGATAACATGAGACAACTACAGAGAATGTTTAACAAGATTTGGAAAGAAGAAAAGGTCCCTTCTAATTGGAAAAAAGGAATCATTGTTAAAATACCCAAAAAAAAAGGCAACCTTAGTGACTGTAACAACTGGAGAGGAGTAACCTTAATATCAGTTGTGTCAAAATTATTGTGAATGGTCATTTTGAATAGACGTAAAGATATAGTGGATACTGCAATGGGAGAAGAACAAGCAGGATTTCGAAAAGGGAGAAGCTGTCTCGACCAGATCTTTACTCTCAGAATAATAGTTGAAGAACATATTGAAAAGCAGAAACTATTAATACTGAACTTCGTAGATTTTAAAAAGGCATTTGATAGCATACACAGAGATTCATTATGGAGAATTTTATGTCTATATGGAATACCATCTAAAACTGTCAACATCATTAAGGACTTATACAATAGATATGTTTGTGCAGTCAAGACAGAAAAAGGGATGAGTGATTGGTTCCAGATTGAAGCAGATGTGAAACAAGGATGTATACTGTCTCCCTTGCTTTTTGGGATTACAATAGACTTCATAATGAAACAATGCTGCACAGGTAACACAGGTATTGACTGGCTACATGGGACCCAGCTGGGAGATCTTGATTGAGCTGATGAAATAACTCTTATCAGTAATAATGTGAATTCCATGCAAGAATAAACTGATAGCCAGTCTTCACTGGCTAGCAAAATAGGACTTGAAATTAACAAGGACAAAACAAAAATAATGAAAATTCCTCTCAATCAAAATGGAAACATAGAGGGGACAGATATTGAAGAAGTCAATCAATTTGCATACCTTGGCATCTAAATAGACCAGGATGGTGACACTAGAGAGGAAGTTAGGATCAGAATTGCAAAAGCAGCACCGATCTTCAAGAATCTTCAGAACATATGCCATTCAAAAGTTATAACCACAAAAACCAAGTTAAGATTATTCAATTCAAATGTAATATCCACCCTCATTTATGCATGCGAAAGCTGGAAAACAACTAAAGAAATAGACAAGAAATTAGACTCTTTTGAAAAAAAATGCATAAGCAAAATATTCGGCATCAAGTGGAATGAATTCAAGAACAATGCAGAGATAAGACAGATGACTGAAAAACAACCAGTCTCATGGGTGATCAGGAAAAGGAGATCTTCTTCTTCTTCTTCTTCTTCGTTCACTTCTACCACCAAAAACCGCACTGTGAACCTACTGAATTCACACATGTGGTCCTCGTTAGGTCCCGTGGTCCCCTGTGTGGTCCAAAATAGACCACACGAGTTCCACGAAAGGACCACAAGGGGTTCAGAGTATCACAGTGCCTTAGCCTGTATTCTTGGTGGGTCTCGGAAGCGGGATTGCGTGACACCGTGGTTTTCATTGCACCAGTTTGGTCTAGGGTTGGACTTTCTCACCGGAAGACCTCGACGTGTTTGGAATATCAGTGCATCCCCGCTGGGTGAGAGGCGTTAGCCCACCCAGGCCAGAGTTGGACTTTCTCACCGGAAAACCTCGACGTGTTTTGAGATACCCGTGTATCACCGCCGGGTGAGAGGTGGTTGCCCATCCAGTCCAGGGTTGGACATTCTCACCGGAAAACCTCAGCATGATTAGGATACGCAGACATCCCCGCCGGGTGAGAGGTGGTTGCCTATCTAGACTTCCCTGGTCCAGTGTCTCCGACTTCAGCATTTTGCAGTCGTGGCCGCTACCCTTCCTAGTTGTGACCAGGATGGAGCTTTTGTCCAGGAGGACGAATCCTCGCCACTAGTGATTTCTACCCCTGGGGTGAGCCGGTTTAGGCATTTCCAGTATGGGCAGGTTTGGGACGGGACCGACCTCTAGGGAAGAGGTACTGTGACATTCATAGCCTTCAAGATTCACCCCTGGTATGAGCCGGTTTAGGCAAAATTCACCAGTATGGGTGTTTATCAGGCGTTACCGACCTCTAGAGCGGAGGTGGCATGACATGTCTAGCCATCGAGTTCCACCCCTGGTGTGCGCCGGTTTAGGCATATTTCACCAGTGTAGGTGTATTTCGGACGTAGGCGGCCTCTAGAGCAGAGGTGCCGTGGTATAGCTCTTGTAGCGATACTACTGGACATACCAGGTTAAACTTCACTTTCCACCACCTTTTCACATCGGCGCCGCACAGCAACCTTTATTTCCGCATTTACTTCCTTAACCGGGAGGAGCTTCACTCCACGCGCGGCATTTGAAAAGTCAAGCCAGCAGTGACTTAACTGCTGGGACAAGCCGGTTCATGCATTTCACCCGATATGACTGCACACAGGACGTGGCCGACCTCCAGACCAGAGGTGCCATGATTTGACTGTTTGCTTCGCTTTATTCTTTCAACCACCTTTTCCGCAGTGATGCTGCGCGGCAACCTCATTTGCAAATTTCTTCATTGGCCGGGAAGAGCACCGCTCCACGCACGGCAGCTGAAGATCTCGCCAACAGCGGCAGATGAGCTACCAAACGTGACACTCATCTACCCTAAGTAACTGGTTTCAGGCGCCAGATATTCGCCCTCGCCCCTTCTCCTGTCAGTTTAAACAGTTCTGCCACGGGAAGGCCAGGAGCTGGACTTGACTGCCAGAGGCTGTTTGTGGCGCGTTTGCAGTCCTTAGAACCAGGAAAAGGAGATGAACATATGCTGGTCACTTGATGAGAAGAAATGATCAGAGAATCCCAAAAGAAACTATCAAGTGGAACACAAAAGACCATAGAAAAAGAGGCAGACCGCGTGAAACTCTGAAGAGGACATTGTTAAGAGAGGCCAAATTAACAGGCATAAAATCCTTTGCTGAGTTTGAAATACTTGCCGAAGACAGGAAAAATTGGCGAACTACTTTGCGAGCCCTAAGTGACGTTTAACGGCACGGGAAGGATATAAGATAAGATATAAAATATGAGATATTTTTCTTGGTTATTTTTACTCCTCTTCCTCCTCTTGTCCACCAGTCCTAAGATGTCGTGTGCCATCCATTTATTTTTATGGGCTTCTTTTTTTGGTGGTATTATCTCCTTAACAGTTTTGTGGATAGAATCTCTTAACATTGCTTATTGTTCATCTATACAATTTGTCTTTGCTATTGCATTGTATCTATTTATTATAATAACTTTGTATTGTTCTCGCAGTTCTTGGTCATTTTTAAGGGATCTGTATTCAGTTTGATGTTTCTCACTTTTCTGATGCTTTCTTTAGCTTTATTCTAATTTTTCCACGGAGTGGGTCATGGTCACTATTGCAGTCAGCTCCTGGCATGGTTTTTGTTGTCAGTAATGCATTGCGGAATCGTTTGTTGATTAATATGAAGTCTATCTGGTTAAAAGTCTTTTTATCTGGGCTGCACCACGTTGCCAGTCTTCGAGGATGTTGTTTAAACCAGGTGTTTCCTACAACCATGCTGTGTATTCTTGCCCATTCAATTAATTTATAGCCTCTGTCATTCCTCTCCCCCAGTCCATAGTCACCAACGATGTCAGAAGTTCTTCCTTTACCAACTTTGGCATTAAAATCTCCCATGACTATGGTAACTTCATGTGACTTTGCGTGTTTTAGGACTGTCTCTATGTCATTATAAAATAGCTGCACATCTTCTTCAGAACTTTCAGATGTTGGAGCGTACACTTGTATAATATTTATATTTATTGATAGTCCTTTCAGTTGGACTAGCAGGACTCGGTCCGAGATGTTCAAATATCCTACAATTGTCCTTGCTGTTTGTTCGTCAAATATTATTCCTACTCCTCGTTCATGTTTCTCACTTCCTGAATATATCATTGTATATTTATCAGAGTTTATCTTCCCTGCATCTGTCCATCTAACTTCACTCATTCCTAATATGTTGATCTTCATCCTTTCCATTTCCCTCTTTACATTTTCTAATTTTCCAGCCTGGAATAAAGTTCTAACATCCCATGTTGCTATTTTGAACTTGTTAGTTTTACCACCAGTAGCTTGATGACGATCTGGCCTCACCTGTGGCTCGTGAGCTGCCCTACCCGACGAGGCTGTTCCAGAGGAACATCCAATAACGTCGTTCATGACAAATCTATTACTCTGATTAAGCATAATTGTTCTTGGGAGCTACAACAGTGGTTTCCCGTTGCCTTCTGCCGGTTTGTGTACGGACTCTTCGCTAGCCTTTGGACACCCTGTCCTACCCGCAAGGCAGCAGGAGCGAGACGTTTTAAAGCGCCTCTTACCCGCCTGGTATTCCCTTCACTGAGCACCTGAGGCACTTTATGGGAGTAGTAGAGCCACCTACTACCCCACCTCGCTCTCTGAGACTCCCGCCAGGTGGTCCACACCTGCTTATTTGGGTAAATCCTTATTCATAGGGATCCTCCATATCAGGAGGACTTTCACCATCCGCCACCTGTGACGCGCTGGGTTGGATATGGTCGCCCCAGCTTTACCCAGACGTTATAATTAATGGCTTTAAAAACTTAGTTTAAGAAATAAATTTCTCTTTGATTGTTTCCCTTGAATAGTAGAAATTGTGTACTAACAAATGCAGTATTTAAAAACACTGCCACATCATCACATCTATATATAAAGCTCATCTGTGTAAGCCTGTGTTCTCATTTCTATATAAGCGTGTCTCATCTCATCTATTTAATTTCGTGTCTTCAAATCTATATGTGTGTGTCTCCTCACATCTATATAACGCTGTATCGTCTCATATATATATATATATATATATATATATATATATATATATGCCTGTGTTCTCACATCTACATACATCTGTGTCCTCAACTCTATATAGGCCTGTGTCCTCACATCTTTATGCGTGTGTGTCCTCACGTTTGCATAGGTCTGTGTCATTACATCTATATACGTGTGTGTCCTCATATCTATATAGGAATGTGTTCTCACCTCTATATAAGGCTGTTTCTTCACATCTGGTTAAGTCTGTTCTCAAATCTATTGAAGTCTGTGTCCTCACATATATGTATATCTGTGTCCTCACAACTATATAAGTCTAATATCTATATAAGCCTGTGTCCTCACGTTCACATAACTCTGTGTCCTCACATTTATGTAAGTCTGAGTCCTAACATTATGTGTGTTTGTCCTCAAATATACATAGTTTTGTGTCTTCACATCTATTTATGCCTGTGTTTTCACCTCTAAATAGGCCTATGTCCTCACATCTATATACGTGTGTGTTTTCACATCTACATAAGTCTGTGTCTTCACATTTATATGCGTGTATGTCCTCATATCTATATATGTCTGTGTTATCACTTGTATATGCGCGCGTGTCCTCACATGTATATACCTGTATGTCCTCATATCTATATATGTCTGAGTTATCACATGTATATGCGTGTATGTCCTCATATCTATATATGTCTGTGTTATCACATGCATATGCGTGCGTATCCTCACATGTATATACGTGTATGTCCTCATATCTATATATGCCTGTGTTATCACATGTATATGCGCGCGTGTCATCACATGTATATACGTGTATGTCCTCATATCTATATATGTCTGTGTTATCACATGCATATGCGTGTATATCCTCATATCTATATATGTCTGTGTTATATGCGCGCGTCTTCACATTTATATAACTCTGTGCTTGTAGCATGGCCTTGTAAGTAATGATTATTGTTATTATTATTATTAATAAATATGATTATGAAAATATACAGTAAAGAAAATAGTAAGATCGAATAGCGACAGAGAAAAATGGAGAGGAAAGGAAGAGAAAGGTATAGAATGTCCATGACACTAGAACAAGACGCGGACAAAAGTAAACAATGGAAACAGTGAATAGAAAAAGGCGAGACTCAGTGACGCTGACACATATGGAAGACAGAAGAAAGACGCCAGAAAGCAGGATGGTCCAGTGATAACAAAGCAGTGACTGGACCTTGACACGAGTAAACACAATAGAAAAGACGAATAGAGAGGGCGGACACAATGAAAAGCGAGGACACAATAAACCTCCGACATGAAAGAGCAAGATAATTTCTTAGGTAAATAACAATTGTATAGACGGAGCTGACACTTGACACCTGTTAGGTGACGCGATTGCATATGGGTTTTAAATAAAGGAGTGACAAACTCGGCCAGCTGACCAATTAAATATTTAGAGGCGTGGCCTATTTGACAATTGACTTACGACATATAAGTAAAGGGGCAGTTTGAAAGACGGACAATCAGAACGCTCATGGGAACCACTGGACATCTGAAAGGTGGGGCCAAATACTTATTGGTTAATCCATCAAGCTGCACTTGAAGATAAAAAAGAGACAGGAGACAGGACAGTCAGATGGAAGGGGGAACGAGGAAGAAGAAGAGACAGAGGAGGGAGCTCGAAGACGGAAAAACAGACAATAAGAACGAGGAAGAAGAGACAAGAGGAGGAGGAGAGGAGATAGAGAACGGAGCCCCGAAGACGGAGGAACAAGGACGGTCAGTGAACTGAAACAAGTCCAGACAAGAGAAGAAGAGAAGGACATACAATCAGAGAAGAACAGCAGAAGGAGAACACACACCAGACACGAGAGAGAAAGAAGACGTAGGTAACGACAGTTGGAATAGATGGACAATTAGAGCAATAGATACTCAGGAAAAACAGTTTTGAAGAAGTAGTTTTAGGACAGACTGACGATGTGTTTCAAGTGCTTCAAGTGATTATGAATATTTGTTACTTTGAAACTTCGAGTACAGTGATTTAGTCGTGTAACTGATTGACCACGTGTTTCAGATGGAATATAGTACAGAGTTTAGAATTCTCCTCTTATCAAATGTGTAGAATATTGTGACATAGGGGAACATGGAGAATTGCTGCATGTAGAACATGATGGTTTGATACTGATGTGCTTCAACGACGAAACTAATGAAGATTATGTCACACTGCATCTTAGTACAAGAGATGTTGTGAACTCTAAGTTGAATATCTTATTTGTCAGAATTAAATGAAATATGTAGAGAACATCATCGGACTTCCTCCGATTTAGTGAAGTGAAATATTTGTGAAACATCGATGTGTTATGATCAGAGAACCAAAGAACCCTTCTACTATCAGTCATCAAGAATAATAGTTCACAACTTGTCAATATTATACTGGTGCCGTCAGTAATATGATAGTGTAAAACTTGGCAATGTTATATGCTCACATCTATGTAAGTCTGTGTGCTCAGGTCTTTATAAGTCTGTTTTCTCATATCTATTTAGTCTGGGTCCTCACTCACTCTCTCTCTCTCTCACTCACACACACACACACACACATACATACATACATACATACATACATACATACATACATACATAATACATATATACATATATATAAGCTTTAAAATGGAACACAACAGGCCAAAGAAAAAGAGGCAGATCCTGTGAAACTCTGAAGAGGACACTGTTAAGAGAGGCCAAATTAATAGGCATAAAATCCCTTGATGAGGTTGAAAGACTCACTGAAGACAGGAAAAATTGGCGAACTACCGTGTGAGCCCTATGTGATGTTTAACGGCACGAGAAGGATATATATATATATATATATATATATATATATATATATATCTGTATACTCAAATCTATATTATTCTGTGTTATCACATCTATATAAGTCTGTGTCCTCACATCTATGTATGTCTGTGTCCTCACATCTATGTATGTCTGTGTCCTCATATCTTTATAAGTTTGTGTCCACACGTCTATATAAGTCTGTGTCCTCACATCTATGTAAGTCTGTGTCCTCATATCTTTATAAGTTTGTGTCCACACGTCTATATAAGTCTGTGTCCACGCACCTATATAAATATGTATCCTCAAATCTATTTAAGTATGTATCCTCACAGACATGTAAGTCTGTATCCTCACATGTATATAAATCTATGTCCTCACATATTTATAAGCCTCCATCCTTACATCTATATAAGTCCATATCCTCAGATTTAAGTCAATGCTCTTCAGATAATTAGTTACCCTTCAAGGTAAGTTGATGTTCTCTTCTATAAGTGGAAATCTACAAAGTAGGTTGATGTTCTCTTAGATAAGTGAAAGTCCAACAAGGTAAGTTTATGTTCTTTTAGATAAATGAAAGTCCAGCAAGATGTTCTTTTATATAAGCGGAAGTCCAGCAAGGTAAGTTGATGTTCTTTTAGATAAATGAAAGTCCAGCAAGATGTTCTTTTATATAAGCGGAAGTCCAGCAAGGTAAGTTGATGTTCTTTTAGATAAATGAAAGTCCAGCAAGATGTTCTTTTATATAAGTGGAAGTCCAGCAAGGTAAGTTGATGTTCTTTTAGATAAATGAAAGTCCAGCAAGGTAAGTTGATGTTCTTTTATATAAGCGGAAGTCCAGCAAGGTAAGTTGATGTTCTTTTAGATAAATGAAAGTCCAGCAAGGTAAGTTGATGTTCTTTTAGATAAATGAAAGTCCAGCAAGGTAAGTTGATGTTCTTTTAGATAAATGAAAGTCCAGCAAGGAAAGTCGGTAAAGCCAGTGCAGGTGACCTAACTCAGAAAATTAATGAGTTAAAAAAAAACTGAAAAAAATTACCTCAACAGTTCTTAGAGACTGCTGTGTGCGCGTGGTTGTGTGAGGCTGTGTATGTCTGTGTATGTGTGTTTGTGTGTGGCTGTGTGTGGTTATGTTTGAGTGTGTTTGTTTATTCTTGTTTGTTTTATATGTATTTTGCGTGTTTATGTGTGTGTTTGTGTATGTTTGTGAGCTTCTGTGTTTGTGTGTGTGTTTATGTGTGGTCGTGCGAGGCTGTGTGTGTGTTTATGTGTGGTCGTGCGAGGCTGTGTGTACTTGTTTGTGTGTTTTGTTGTGTTTTGATGTGTTTGTTGTGTTTTGATGCGTGAACACTTTTTTCTACGAGTGCAATGCTGATTTTCTTAATTTCAATGGCAGTTGATGAGCAGACAGACAGACAGACAGGCAGGCAGGCATGTAGACAGACAGACAAAAAACTCTATGACCCAGACAATCAAGCAGAAATGGTTCATGTAAGAGCTAAATATAGTCGCAAGATTATTTTAGGTCAATCAATACCAGGTCTAGATTTGGTCAAGGACCGTAAATGTGATGACTTGACAGGTTTCTAGAAGCTGCCATGAACCCTACTATATGTGGAATAAGAGATAAAGTGACATAGAGAAATTATGGAATAAGAGATAAAGTGAGATAGAGAAACTGTGGAATAGGAGATAAAATGAGATAGAGAAATTATGGAATACGAGATAAAGTGAGATAGAGAAGGTGTGGAATAAGAGATAAAGTGAGATAGAGAAACTGTGGAATAGGAGATAAAGTGAGATAGAGAAGTTGTGAAATAAAGGATCTGTTATCTGCAAGGATCTCCTTTCACTAAATGTTTGCTTTGTTTTTGGAGTCTTTCAAGTTTAATGAACTAGAAAAATAGTTTAGCCTTTGCTTTTTAACTAAGGTGTGGCTCAAGACGAGAAAGTTAACTAAAGTGTGGCTCGAGATGAAAAGGTTAACTAAAGTGTGACTCAAGATGAGAAAGTTAACTAAACTCTGGCTCAAGATGAGAAAGTTAACTAAAGTGTGGCTCAAGATGAAAAAGTTAACTAAAATGTGACTCAAGAAGAGAAATTTAACTGAACTTTGACTCAAGATGAACAAGTTAACTGAACTGTGGATCAAATCGTCCATGTTAAGTTATGGAAACTAGGGGAATTACAGTGCAAATATCTCACAGTGTGGGCAGATCGGTGTCTAGATCTTTGGTGATGTGGAAGTTTAGATCTTTGTTTGATCAAGTCGAAGTATAGATATTTGTTTGGTCAAGATGGAGTATATATCTTTATTTGAGCAAATCGAAGTCTAGATCTTTGTTAGATGCAATGAGACAACGATGTTATTACTGCCATTACTATAGATTTTGCTACTGTTTTTGTTTTCTCATCGTTGTATTTTTACTGCTGTTGCTCTTCTTCTTCTTCTTCTTCGTTCACTTCTACCACCAAGACCACCCAGTGATCCTACTGAGTGATAGAACCACAAGAGGTCCTGTGGTCTTCCTGTGGTCCCCGAAAGGACCACACGAGATCCCTGAGAGGACCACAAGAGGTTCAGAGTACCGCGGGACTTGGGCCTGCATTCTCGGTGGGTCACAGATGTGGTATTGCGTGACACCTTGGTTTCCGTTGCACCAGTTTAATCTAGAGTTGGGCATTCTCACCGGAAAACCTCGACGTGTTTTGGATGTGAGTATATCCCCGCCGGGTGAGAGGTGACTGCCCATCCAGACCAGAGTTGGACTTTCTCACCGGAAAACCTCGACGTGATTAGGATACCCATATACGAGTGAGAGGTGGTTGCCTATCTAGACTGCATTGATCCAGTGTCTCCAACTTCAGCATTTTGTGGTCGTGGTCGTTACCCTTCCTAGTTGTGACCAGGACGGAGCTTTTGTCCGGGAGGACGAATCCTCGCCACTGGGTTAAGCCGATTTAGGCATATTTCACCAGTATGGGTGTATAATGGACGTGGCAGGCCTCTAGAGCAGAGGTGCCGAGGTATGAGTAGCTCTCGCCGCGAGACTACTGGACATACCGCGTTATCCTTTTCATCATCCTTTTCACAGCGGCACCGCACAGCAACCCTAATCGCATTTTCGCATTTTATTCTTTGGGAGGGAGGACTTTTACCCCAAGCGGCAGCAGAATAATCTTGCCAGCAGTGTCTTATTTTACCCCCTGGGTTAAGCCGGTTTAGGCAATCTGTCCCAGTATGTGAGTATATAGAACGTGGCCGGCCTCTAGAGCAGAGGTGCCGTGATTTGAGTAGCCGTTACCTCAAGACTACTGGCTACTTCACTTAATCCTTTCCTTCACCTTTTCCACGGCTTGGCCGTGCGGCAACCGTAATCGCATTTTTCTTCATTGGCCGGGGGGAGTTTCACACCACGCAGGGCGGCTGAAGAATCTTGCCACCAGCGGGTTTTAAATCAGAGTTTTCCTTCTAATAGATGAGCTACCAACCAAGATTCTCATCTACCCGAAGCTTCTGGTTTTCAGGCGTCAGATATTCGCTTTTCGCCCCTTCTCCTGTCAGCTTAAACAGGTCCGCCACTAGAAGCCGAGGAGCTGGACTTGGACTTTCAGATGCTACCTGAGACGCACGCTTTGGAGACATTTAATTGGAGTGGAGAGCTTATCCTCCAGCCCATCTCCGGCTATGACAGTCCTTAGAAGCGCTGCTTCTGTTAAGACATAGTTTTTACTGCTGGATTTTGTTGTTGTTATGATTACATAAATTTTACTGCTGCTCTTGTTTGTGATGAAATAGTTTTTACTGCTGGTGATGTTGTTGTTGTTGTTTTTGACGACATAGTTTTTACTGCTGTTATTGTTGTTTATGACATAATTTTTACTGCTGGTGATGTTGTTGTTGGTGACATAGTTCTTATTGCTAGTGTTTTTGTTGTTGTTGATGTTTTTAATGACATAGTTCTACTGCTGATGATGTTGATGTTGTTCTTAATGACATAATTTTCACTTCTATGGTTTTTGTTGTTTTTTTATGACATACATTTTACTGTTTGAGTTGTTGTTGCTATGACATAAATTTTACTGCTGATGTTTTTGTTGATGCTACATAATTTACTGATGTTGTTTAAGATGACAGAGTTTTTGCTGCTGCTGTTGTTGTTATTTGTGATGACGCCACAGTTGTACTGCTGCTGGTGAGGTTGTTGTTGATGACATAATTTTTACAACTGGAGATGTTGTTGTTATTGTTTTTGATGACATACGTCTTACGGCTGACGTTGTTGTTTTTGACGACAGTTTTTACTGCTGGTGTTGTTGTCGTTGTTTCTGATGACATAGTTTTACTGTTGTTGTTGTTTCTGATGACATAGTTTTTATTGCTGGTGTTGTTGTTGTTGTTTCTGATGACATAGTTTTCACTGCTGGTGTTGTTGTTGTTTCTGATGACATAGTTTTCACTGCTGGTGTTGTTGTTTCTGATGACATAGTTTTTACTGCTGGTGTTGTTGTTAATTCTGATGACATAGTTTTCACTGCTGGTGTTGTTGTTTCTGATGACATAGGTTTTACTGATGGTGTTGTTGTTGTCGTTGTTTCCGATGACATAGTTTTTATTGCTGGTGTTGTTGTTGTTGTTGTTGTTTCTGATGATATAGTTTTTATGGATGGTCGTGTTGTTGTTGTTTCTGATGACATAGTTTTTATTGCTGGTGGTGTTGTTGTTGTTGCTTCTGGTGACATAGTTTTTATTGCTGGTGGGTTGTTGTTGTTTCTGATAATATAGTTTTTATTGATAATGGTGGTGTTGTTGTTTCTGATGACATAGTTTTTATTGCTGGTGTTGTTGTTGTTTTTGTTGTTTCTGATGACATAGTTTTTATTGCTGGTGTTGTTGTTGTTTCTGATAACTTAGTTTTTCTTGCTGGTTTTACTGTTGTTACTGGTTCTGATGACATAATTTTTGCTGCTGGTGTTGTTGTTATTGTTTTTGATGACATAATTTTTATTGCTGATGTTGTCGTTGTTGTTTCTGATGACACAGTTTTTACTGCTGGTGTTATTGTTGTTGTTTCTGATGACATAGTTTTTATTGCTGGTGTTGTTGTTATTGTTGTTGTTTCTGATGACATAGTTTTTAATGCTGGTGTTGTTGTTGTTTCTGATGACATAGTTTTTATTGCCTGTTTTACTGTTGTTGTTGTTTCTGATGACATAGTTTTCATTGCTGGTTTTGTCGTTGTTTCTGATCACATAGTTTTTAATGCTGGTTTTACTGTTATTGTTCTTTGTGAAGACATAGTTTTTATTGCTTATTTTACTGTTGTTTTTGTTTCTGATGACATAATTTTTATTGCTGGTGTTGTTGTTGTTTCTGATGACATAGTTTTTATTGCTGGTTTTACTGTTGTTGTTTCTGATGACATAGTTTTTATGGCTGGTGTTGTTGTTGTTGTTGTTTCTGATAACATAGTTTTTATTGCTGGTTTTACTGTTGCTGTTGTTTCTGATGACATAGTTTTTACAGCTGATGTTTTTGTTGTTGTTTCTTGTGACACAGTTCTTACTGCTGGCGTTGTTGTTTCTGATGACATAGTTTTTACTGCTGGTTTTGTTGTTGTTGTTTTTGTTGTTGTTGATGTTTGTGATGACATAGTTTTACTGTTGTTGTTGTGTCTGATGACATATTTTTTACTGCTGGTGTTGTTGTTGTTGTTTCTGATGACATAGTTTTTACTGCTGGTGTTGTTGTTGTTGTTTCTGATGACATATTTTGACTGCTGCTGATGTTGTTTCTGATGACATATTTTTTTTTACTGCTGGTGTTGTTTTTATTTCTGATGACATAGTTTTACTGCTGTTGTTGATTTTTCTGATGACATAGTTTTTACTGCTGGTGTTGTTTCTGATGACATAGTTTTTACCGAATGTGTTATTGTTGTTGTTTCTGATGACATAATTTTTACTGCTGGTGTTATTGTTGTTGTTTCTGATGACATAGTTTTTACTGCTGGTGATGTTTATATACAACTCAAAGGCATTTGATTGTATACAACATCAGAAGCCTTGGAAAATAATGGAAAAAAATGAGATTTCCAACACATTTGATACAATTAACATGACTGCTGTATCTAGACCAACAAGCAGCAGTAAGAATATATGGTGAAACAACAACTTGGTTAGACATAAAACAAAGGGTCCGTCAGGGGTGCATATTGTCACCTTACTTATTTAACTTGTATACTGAAAATATAATGAGGAATGTTAGAGAAGATGTAGACAAAGAATATTACGATGCCATAACAATTCGAGGTTATGAAATAGAAGAGATTAGATATGCTGATGTCACAGTATTACTGTCCACAACATAAAAAGAAATGGAAAAAATAATTATGTCCGTCCTTCAGAATAGCGAAGAGGAAAAACCTCTATTTTAAAGAGAAGAAAACTAAATTGATGTCAACTGACAAAAGAAGGCAGCTGATAAATGTATCAATGACGAAAAATTGGAAGAAGTGGAGAGCTTTTAATATTTTGGATCACCACTAACTAATAATGGAGATACAATGAGAGAAATTAAAAGTAGGATATCTATCGCTCTTCAGAAAGTAAAACAACTAAAGAATCTATGGAGAGGAACAGATAGAACCACAAAAATAAGATTTTTAAGGGCATATGCCTGTGAGACATGGACACTTTTTGTACACATTAAACGTCATGGGCCAAATTAACAGGCATAAAATCCCTTGATGAGGTTGAAAGACTCGCCGAAAACAGGAACATTTGGCGAACTACTTTGCGAGCCCTATGTGACGTTTAACGGCACGGGAAGGATATAAGATATAAGAAGAAACGTCATGACAATCTAGAGAAAACTATCTTGGAAGGGTACATAATGGGAAAAAGGAAAGAGAGGAAGACCAAGGTAAAGATGGCTGCAAGACATCGTTGATGATCTGCAAATGGGTGCATCAGCACCAGGCCATCTTGCTCACAACCGAGAGGCCTACATGAGTGATGTTAGGGAGGTAAAGTTCCGCAGGGGACATGCAAATGAATAAATGAATGGTGATGTTGTTGTTGTTGTTGTTGATGACATAAATTTTACTGCTGGTGAAGTTGTTGTTGTTGATGACACAAATTTTACTGCTGATGAAGTTGTTTTTGTTGATGTTGTTGTTGATGACACAAATTTTACTGCTGGTGATGTTGTTGTTGATGGCATAATTTATACTGCTAGTGATGTTGTTTTCGTTCTAGATGACATAGCTTTTACTGCTGATGTAGTTGTTGTTGTTGAGGGCATAATTTTGATTGCTGCTGCTATTGTTGTTGATGCCACATAATTTACTGCTGTTGTTCTTGGCAGTGACAAAGTTTTTGCTTCTGCTGTTGTTGGTTCTGGTGATACCACAGATTTTACTCCTTTTGATTTTGTTGCTGTTGTTTGTGTTGTTGATGATGACATAGTTTTTACTGTTGTTGTTAGTGTTATCTTTGTTGATGTCATAGAATTTACTGCTGTCGTGTGTGTTGCTGTTGTTGTTGTTGTTGTTGTTAATGTTATAGATTTTACTGCCGTTGTTGTTGATAACATAATTTTTACTGCTGCTGCTGTTGTTGTGCTGTTGATGCCATAGGTTTAATTGCTGGTGCTGCTGTTGTTGGTGTTGTTGACATAGATCTTTCTGCTCTTTATATAATTGTTTACGACATAGATTTGAATGCCGTTGTTGTTGATGACATAGATTTTACTGTTGTTTTTTGTTGTTGGTGTTCTTGATGCCATAAATTTAACTGTTGTTGATGTTTTTGATGACATATTTAACTGCTGTTGTTTTTGTTGTTGATGACATATATTTTAATGCTGATGTTAATGCCACAGATTTTACTGTTATTGTTATTGTTGATGTCATATTTTACTCCTGTTGTTGATGTTGATGCCATCCTTTGTTCTACAGATTCTGCTGTTATTGCCGATGTCATAAGATTTACTTCTTCTGCTGTTGTGCTTGTTGCTGTTTATGCCATAGTTTTTACTACTGCTGTTTTCGTCTTTCTTGATCACATAATAGTAACTGCTGCTTGTGTCGTTGCTGTTAATGCCATTGATTTTACTTCTGCTATTATTGTTGATGCCATAGTTTTTTTGCTAGCGTTGGTGCCATAGATTTTATTGCTGGTGCTCCTATACAACATCAGAAGCCTTGGAAAATAATGGAAAAAAAATGAGATTTCCAACACATTTGATACAATTAACATGACTGCTGTATCTAGATCAACAAGCAGCAGTAAGAATATATGGTGAAACAACAACTTGGTTAGACATAAAACAAAGGGTCCGTCAGGGGTGCATATTGTCACCTTACTTATTTTACTTGTATACTGAAAATATAATGAGGAATGTTAGAGAAGATGTAGACAAAGAATATTACGATGCCATAACAATTCGAGGTTATGAAATAGAAGAGGTTAGATATGCTGATGTCACAGTATTACTGTCCACAACATAAAAAGAAATGGAAAAAACTAATTATGTCCGTCCTTCAGAATAGCGAAGAGGAAAAACCTCTATTTTAAAGAGAAGAAAACTAAATTGATGACAACTGACAAAAGAAGGCAGCTGATAAATGTATCAATGACGAAAAATTGGAAGAAGTGGAGAGCTTTTAATATTTTGGATCACCACTAACTAATAATGGAGATACAATGAGAGAAATTAAAAGTAGGATATCTATCGCTCTTCAGAAAGTAAAACAACTAAAGAATCTATGGAGAGGAACAGATAGAACCACAAAAATAAGATTTTTAAGGGCATATGCCTGTGAGACATGGACACTTTTTGTACACATTAAACGTCATGGGCCAAATTAACAGGCATAAAATCCCTTGATGAGGTTGAAAGACTCGCCGAAAACAGGAACATTTGGCGAACTACTTTGCGAGCCCTATGTGACGTTTAACGGCACGGGAAGGATATAAGATATAAGAAGAAACGTCATGACAATCTAGAGAAAACTATCTTGGAAGGGTACATAATGGGAAAAAGGAAAGAGAGGAAGACCAAGGTAAAAATGGCTGCAAGACATCGTTGATGATCTGCAAATGGGTGCATCAGCACCAGGCCATCTTGCTCACAACCGAGAGGCCTACATGAGTGATGTTAGGGAGGTAAAGTTCCGCAAGGGACATGCAAATGAATAAATGAATGGTGATGTTGCTGTTGTTGTTGTTGCTGTTGTTGTTGTTGTTGTTGATGACACAAATTTTACTGCTGATGAAGTTGTTGTTGTTGATGTTGTTGTTGATGACACAAATTTTACTGCTGGTGATGTTGTTGTTGATGGCATAATTTATACTGCTAGTGATGTTGTTTTCGTTCTAGATGACATAGCTTTTACTGCTGATGTAGTTGTTGTTGTTGAGGGCATAATTTTGATTGCTGCTGCTATTGTTGTTGATGCCACATAATTTACTGCTGTTGTTCTTGGCAGTGACAAAGTTTTTCCTTCTGCTGTTGTTGGTTCTGGTGATACCACAGATTTTACTCCTTTTGATTTTGTTGCTGTTGTTTGTGTTGTTGATGATGACATAGTTTTTACTGTTGTTGTTAGTGTTATCTTTGTTGATGTCATAGAATTTACTGCTGTCGTGTGTGTTGCTGTTGTTGTTGTTGTTGTTGTTAATGTTATAGATTTTACTGCCGTTGTTGTTGATAACATAATTTTTACTGCTGCTGCTGTTGTTGTGCTGTTGATGCCATAGGTTTAATTGCTGGTGCTGCTGTTGTTGGTGTTGTTGACATAGATCTTTCTGCTCTTTATATAATTGTTTACGACATAGATTTGAATGCCGTTGTTGTTGATGACATAGATTTTACTGTTGTTTTTTGTTGTTGGTGTTCTTGATGCCATAAATTTAACTGTTGTTGATGTTTTTGATGACATATTTAACTGCTGTTGTTTTTGTTGTTGATGACATAATTTATACTGCTAGTGATGTTGTTTTCGTTCTAGATGACATAGCTTTTACTGCTGATGTAGTTGTTGTTGTTGAGGGCATAATTTTGATTGCTGCTGCTATTGTTGTTGATGCCACATAATTTACTGCTGTTGTTCTTGGCAGTGACAAAGTTTTTCCTTCTGCTGTTGTTGGTTCTGGTGATACCACAGATTTTACTCCTTTTGATTTTGTTGCTGTTGTTTGTGTTGTTGATGATGACATAGTTTTTACTGTTGTTGTTAGTGTTATCTTTGTTGATGTCATAGAATTTACTGCTGTCGTGTGTGTTGCTGTTGTTGTTGTTGTTAATGTTATAGATTTTACTGCCGTTGTTGTTGATAACATAATTTTTACTGCTGCTGCTGTTGTTGTGCTGTTGATGCCATAGGTTTAATTGCTGGTGCTGCTGTTGTTGGTGTTGTTGACATAGATCTTTCTGCTCTTTATATAATTGTTTACGACATAGATTTGAATGCCGTTGTTGTTGATGACATAGATTTTACTGTTGTTTTTTGTTGTTGGTGTTCTTGATGCCATAAATTTAACTGTTGTTGATGTTTTTGATGACATATTTAACTGCTGTTGTTTTTGTTGTTGATGACATATATTTTAATGCTGATGTTAATGCCACAGATTTTACTGTTATTGTTATTGTTGATGTCATATTTTACTCCTGTTGTTGATGTTGATGCCATCCTTTGTTCTACAGATTCTGCTGTTATTGCCGATGTCATAAGATTTACTTCTTCTGCTGTTGTGCTTGTTGCTGTTTATGCCATAGTTTTTACTACTGCTGTTTTCGTCTTTCTTGATCACATAATAGTAACTGCTGCTTGTGTCGTTGCTGTTAATGCCATTGATTTTACTTCTGCTATTATTGTTGATGCCATAGTTTTTATTGCTAGCGTTGGTGCCATAGATTTTATTGCTGGTGCTCCTGTTGTTGATAACATAGTATTTACTGCTGCTGGTGGTTCTAAGGACTGTTACTGCCGGAGGTGGGGTGAAGAATTCGCTCTCTGCTCCAACGGCGCACGTCTCAAACAGCCTCTGGCAGTCAAGTCCAGCTCCTGGCCTTCTCGTGGCAGAACTGTTTAAACTGACAGAAGAAGGGGCGAAGGCGAATATCTGGCACCTGAAAACCAGACACTAAGGGTAGATGAGTGGCACGTTTGGTAGCTCATCTACCGCTGCTGGCGAGATTTTTCAGCTGCCGTGCGTGGAGCGGTTCTCCTCCCGGTCAATGAAGAAAGGTGCAAGTGGGGTTGCCGCGCGGCACCACTGCGGAAAAGGTGGTAGAAAGGATAAAGCGAAGTAAACAGTCAAATCACGGCACCTCTGGTCTGGAGGTCGGCCACGTCTTGAGTGCAGTCATATCGGGTGAAATGCATGAACCGGCTTAACCCAGAGGTTAAGACACTGCTGGCGAGACTCTTCGAATGCTGCGCGTGGAGTGAAGCTCTTCCCTGTCAAGGAGGAAAATGCGGAAAAGAAATAAAGGTTGCTGTACGGCGCCTATGTGAAAAAGGTGAAGGAAAGGATAAAGTGAAATTTAATCGATATGTCCAGTAGTATCGCTGCGAGAGCTACACATACCACGGCACCTCTGCTCTAGAGGCCGGCCACTTCCGAAATACACCTACACTGGTGAAAAATGCCTAAACCGGCACACACTAGGGGTGAAACTTGATGGCTAGTCATATCACGCCACCTCCGCTCTAGAGGTCGGTCACGCCCGATATACACCCATACTGGTGAAATATGCCTAAACTGGCTCATACCAGGGGTGAAACTTGAAGGCTACGCATGTCGCGGTACCTCTGCTCAGAGGTCGTTCACGTCCCAAACACGCCCATACTGGGATAATATGCCTAAACCGGCTCAACCCAGGGGTGGAAGTTACTAGTGGCGAGGATTCGTCCTCCTGAACAAAAGCTCCATCCTGGTCACAACTAGTAAAGGTAGCGGCCACGACCACAAAATGCTGAAGTCGGAGACACTGGACCAGGGCAGTCTAGATAGGCAACCACCTCTCACCCGGCGGGGATGTATGCGTATCCTAATCACGCTGAGGTTTTCCGGTGAGAAAGTCCAACACTGGACTGGATGGGCAACCACCTCTCACCCGGCGGTGATACACGGGTTGTGTATCAGTTGTTGCAGGTGTCGTTGTTCGTGATGACATAGTTTTTACTGCTGTTGTTTGTGGTGTTGTTGTTGATGCCATAGATTTTATTCCTGCTGTTGCTGCCATAGATTTTACTGCTGCTCTTGTTGTTGCTGTTGTTGTTGAAGCCATAGATGTTACTGCTGTTGTTGTTGATGTTATTGTTGTTAATGCCATAGACTTTACTGCTATTATTGTTGTTGTTGATGCCATAGCATTTACTGTTGCTGTTGATGTTTTTGCTGTTGAGAACACAGATATTACTACTGGTTCTTCTGATACTGTTGATAATGCCATAGATTCTACTGCTGCTGTTATTGCTGTTGATGGTACATATTTTACTGCTGTTGTTATTGTTGTAGATACTATAGTTTTTACTGCAGTTCTTGGTGTTGTTGATGCAGGAATTTACTGCTGCTGTTGTTGATGTTGTTGATGCCATAGTATTACTGCTACTGCTGTTTCTGATGTTGATGCCATAATTATTATTGCTGCTGTTGTTGCTGATATTGATGCTATAGTTTTTACAACTGCTGCTGCTGTTGTTGTTGATGACATAGTTTTTACTGCTGCTGTTGTTGTTCATGACATATTTTTACTGCTGCTGTTGTTGTTGATACCATAGTTTATACTGCTACTGCTGCGGTTGTTTTTGTTGTTGTTGATGCCATACATTGTACTAGTGCTGATGCGTTGTTGTTGTTCATGCCATATTTTTACTGCTGCTATTTTTGTTGATGCCTATTATTTACTGCTGCTGTTGTAGTTGTTGTTTTTGTTGGCAGTGAAGCCATAATTATTAATGCCGGTATTGTTGTTTGTGTTGATGCCACCGTTTTTATTGCTGCAGTTGGTGTTATTGATGCCATAGTTTTTCTACTGCTACTTCTCAACTTGCTGCTATTATTTATGCCATAGTTTTTCTACTGCTACTTCTCAACTTGCTGCTATTATTTATGCCATAATGCCATAGATTTTACTGTTGTTGATGGTGACGCCATAGTTTTTATTGCTCCTGTGGTTGTTGTTTTTCATGATATAATTTTTATTACTCATGCTGTTGCTGTTGTTGATGCCATATAATTTACTGCTGCTGTTGTTTGTTGTTGCTATTATGCCAGTTTTTTTTCTACCGCTGGTGTTGTTGTTGTTGTTGTTCATGATGCCATAGTTTTTTCTACTGCTACTGTTGTTGTTGAAGTTGTTGATGCCATAGTATTTTTTATACTGTTGCTGTTGTTGTTATTGATGACATAGAATTTAATGCTGTTGCTGCTGTTGTTGTTTTTGCCATAGGATTTACCGCTGTTGCTGTTGTTGTTGCCACAAGAATTATTGCTGCTGGTGTTGGTGTTGTTGATTTCATATGGTTTACTGCTGCTGCTATTGTTGTTGTTGCCATAGGATTTACTGATGCTGCTGTTATTGTTGTTGATGCTATATATTTTACGGCTGTTGTTGTTCTCGTTGCTGTTGATGCCATAGTTTTTACTGCTGTTGCTGCTGTTTTTGTTGATAAGATATGCTTTACTGCTGCTGCTGTTGTTACTGATGACATAAATTTTACTTCTGCTGCTGTTGTTTTTTGTTGATGCTATAGGTTTTGCTACTGCTGTTGGTGTTGTTGATGCCAAAGTATTTACTACTTCTGCTACGGTTGTTGTTGTTCCCATAGGATTTACTATTGCTGCTTATGTTGTTGTTGATGTTATATATTTTAATGTCGTTGTTGCTGTTGTTGCTGCAATTGATGCCATAGTTTTTATTACTGCTCCGGCTGTTATTATTGTTGTTGTTGTTGCCGTAGGTTTCATTGCTGCTGTTGTTGTTGATGTCGCAGGAGTTGTTAACGCTGCTGTTGTTGTTGATGCTATATATTTTGCTGCTGTTGTTGTTGCTGTTGATGCCATAATTTTTACTACTACTGCTGCTGTTGATGCCATAGGTTTTCTGCTGTTGTTATTGTTGATATCATACTTTTTATTGCTGATGTTGTTTATGCGTTCGCTTTTATTGCTGCTTTTGTTGATGTAATAGTTTTCACCGCTGCTATTTCTGTTGTTGTTGGCGATGCCATAGTTTTTATTGCTGCTGCTGTTGTTGTTGTTGATTCCTTAGGATTTACTGCTGTTGCTGTTGATTTTGTTATTGATGCTATAGTTTTTAATGCTGCTGTTGTTTTTGAAGTCATAGTTTTTCCTGTTGTTGCTGTTGCTGTTGTTGTTATTATTTTTGTTATTTTGGTCGTTATTACAGTATTTGTTACCGTTGTTTTTGTACTTGCTACTACTGTATTTTTGTTGTTATCATTTTTGTTGTTGTTACAATTATTGTAGTCGTGTTTTACTGCATTTGTTACTCTTGTTGTTATTGTAGTTGTTATTACTGTTTGTGTTAATCATGTTGTAGTTTTTATTACTGTGTTTCTTATTCTTGTTGGTATTGTAGTTGTTATTACTGTATTTGTTCTTGTTTCATTAGTATTATTCTTTTTGTTGTTTCTGTAGTTGTTATTACTGTAATTGTGTTGTTTTTTTATTATTACTTTTGTTGTTCTTGCGGTTATTACCGTATTTGTTGTTGTTATTTTAATTGTTATTATTGCATTTGTTGTTGTTTTTATTAATATTATTTTTGTTGCTGTTGTACTTATTATTACTGTTTTTGTTTTGTCAGTCTAGTTATTATTGTATTTGTTGTTATTGTTATTTTTTATTGTTATTACTATAATTGTCATAACTGTGTTTATTGTGAATGTTTTTACTGTGTTTGCCGTTGTTGATGTTGTTGCTATTAATGTAGTTGTTATAGATTTAAGTATTTTTATTATAACTGCTGTTTCTGCGTTTATTGGTGTTGCTACTGCTTTTGTTATTGTTATTTGCTAATGAAGCTGAATATTCTATTAATAGCAGAAGATTAAAACTATTCGCATATAAACTAATGATGAAAAATTGTTAAAACTATTTGTGCAGGTTTGCAAAAAGACAAAGAAATACATACGAAAATATGGATATAAAGACAGAGACATGAATTTATAGCTGCTTGCGTGCATCCACACATACATGTGTATACACATACATGTATACACAAATTGTTAAAACTATTTGTGCAGGTGTGCAAAAAGACAAAGAAATACATACGAAAATATGGATATAAAGACAGAGACATGAATTTATAGCTGCTTGCGTGCATCCACACATACATGTGTATACACATACATGTATACACAAAGACAAGAATCTCAGATAAGGGATGATGTTATTTCTCTAACTTAATTAGTGATCCACATTATTTCTCTGAACTTATTTAGACACCCAGATTATTTCTCTGAACTTATTTAGACACCCAGATTATTTCTCTGAACTTAATTAGTGATGCACGTTATTTCTCTGAACTTATTTAGACCTCCAGATTATTTCTCTGAACTTAATTAGACCTCCAGATTATTTCTTTGAACTTAATTAGACCTCCAGATTGTTTCTCTGAACTTAATTAGACCTCCAGATTATATATCTAAACTTAATTAGACCTCCAGATTATATCTCTGAACATAATTAGACCTCCAGATTATTTCTTTGAAATTGATTGGTCTCATGTATTTATTTTTCTCCTAACATTCATTTAACAGACCTGAACCTTTCATTCCTCTTCTGATTCTCCGCTTCTGAAGCTCTCGAAAAATTGATCATGACAGGAAAAGTAAACGGAAAAGGACAAAGAGGGCGAAGAAGACAGACATAGCTAGATGTCAAGGTTTTGTGTGAGAAGAAGAAGACAGACATAGCTAGATGTCAAGGTTTTGTGTGAGAAGAAGAAGACAGACATAGCTAGATGTCAAGGTTTTGTGTGAGAAGAAGAAGACAGACATAGCTAGATGTCAAGGTTTTGTGTGAGAAGAAGAAGACAGACATAGAAAGATGTCAAGGTTTTGTGTGAGAAGAAGAAGACAGACATAGTTAGATGTCAAGGTTGTGTGTGAGAAGAAGAAGACAGACATAGCTAGATGTCAAGGTTTTGTGTGAGAAGAAGAAGACAGACATAGCTAGATGTCAAGGTTTTGTGTGAGAAGAAGAAGACAGACATAGCTAGATGTCAAGGTTGTGTGTGAGAAGAAGAAGACAGACATAGCTAGATGTCAAGGTTGTGTGTGAGAAGAAGAAGACAGACATAGCTAGATGTCAAGGTTTTGTGTGAGAAGAAGAAGACAGACATAGCTAAATGTCAAGGTTTTGTGTGAGAAGAAAAAGACAGACACAGCTAGATGTCGAGGTTTTTGTGTGAGAAGAAGAAGACAGACATAGCTAGATGTCAAGATTTTGTGTGAGAAGAAGAAGGCAGACATAGCTAGATGTCAAGGTTGTGTGTGAGAAGAAGAAGACGGACATAGCTAGATGTCAAGGTTTTGTGTGAAAAGAAGAAGACACTCATACCTAGATGGGAAAGATTTGGCGTGAGAAGAAGACAGACAGACATACCTAGATTGCCAGGGTTTTGTGTGAGAAGAAGAAGACAGACACAGCTAGATGTCAAGGTTTTTGTGTGGGAAGAAGAAGATAGACATAGCTAGATGTCAAGGTTTTGTGTGAGAAGAAGAAGACAGACATAGCTAGATGTCAAGGTTGTGTGTGAGAAGAAGAAGACAGACATAGCTAGATGTCAAGGTTTTGTGTGAGAAGAAGAAGACAGACATAGCTAAATGTCAAGGTTTTTGTGTGAGAAGAAGAAGACAGACATAGCTAGATGTCAAGGTTTTGTGTGAGAAGAAGAAGACAGACATAGCTAGATGTCAAGGTTTTGTGTGAGAAGAAGAAGACAGACATAGCTAGATGTCAGGTTTTGTGTGAAGAAGAAGACAGACATACCTAGATGACCTGATTGCATGGTTTGGTATGAGAAGAAGAAGACAGGCATACCTAGATGACCTGACTACATGGTTTGGTATGAGAAGAAGAAGCAGACATACCTAGATGGCATGACTGCATGGTTTGGTATGAGAAGAAGACAGACATACTTAGATGCCCAAGGTTTGGTATGAAAAGAAGAAGACAGATAAACCTATATGACCATGGTTTGATGTGAGAAGAAGAAGACAGATATATCTAGATGACCAAAGTTTGGTGTGAAAAGAGGATGACAGACATACCTTGATGGCCTGACTGCATGGTTTGGTATACGAAGAATACGGCAGACATACCTAGGTGACAAGGGTCTGGTAAGAAGAAGACAGACATACCTAGATGACAAAGATTTGATGTGAGAAGAAGACAGATATACCTAGATGGTCAAGGTTTGGTGTGAGATAAAGAAGACAGATATACATGGATGCCATGACTTTGTGTGAGAAAAAGAAGACAAACATACCTAGATGACAAGGGTTTGGTGTGAGAAGAAGACAGACATACCGATATGTTCAAGGGTTTGGTGTCACAAGAATCAGACATACCTCGATAACAAGTTTTTGTTTGAGAAAAAGAAGACAGACATAACTAGGTGTCAAGGTTTTGTGTGAGAAGAAGAAGACAGACATAGCTAGATGTCAAGGTTTTGTGTGAGAAGAAGAAGACAGACATAGCTAAATGTCAAGGTTTTGTGTGAGAAGAAGAAGACAGACATAGCTAGATGTCAAGGTTTTGTGTGAGAAGAAGAAGACAGACATAGCTAGATGTCAAGGTTTTGTGTGAGAAGAAGAAGACAGACATAGCTAGATGTCAAGGTTTTGTGTGAGAAGAAGAAGACAGACATACCTAGATGACCTGATTGCATGGTTTGGTATGAGAAGAAGAAGACAGGCATACCTAGATGACCTGACTACATGGTTTGGTATTAGAAAAAGAAGACAGACATAGCTAGATGGCCTGAGTGCTTGGATTGGTATGAGAAGAAGACAGACATACTTAGATGCCCAAGGTTTGGTATGAAAAGAAGAAGACAGATAAACCTATATGACCATGGTTTGATGTGAGAAGAAGAAGACATATATATTTAGATGACCAAGGTTTGGTGTGAAAAGAGGATGACAGACATACCTTGATGGCCTGACTGCATGGTTTGGTAAACGAAGAATACGGCAGACATACCTAGGTGACAAGTGTCTGGTAAGAAGAAGACAGACATACCTAGATGACAAAGATTTGATGTGAGAAGAAGACAGACATACCTAGATGGTCAAGGTTTGGTGTGAGATAAAGAAGACAGATATACATGGATGCCATGGCTTTGTGTGAGAAAAAGAATACAAACATACCTAGATGACAAGGGTTTGGTGTGAGAAAAAGAATACAAACATACCTAGATGGCCAGGGTTTTATGTGGGAAGAAGAAGACAGACATACCTAGATGGCCAGGACTTTGTATGGGAAAGAGAAGACGGATATTACTAGATGGCCAGGGTTTTGTGTGGGAAGAAGAAGACAGATATACCTGGATGGCCAGGGTTTAGTGTGTGAAGAAGAAGACAGACATACCTAGATGATGAAGAGTTTTGTGTTAAAAGAAGAAGACAGATATACGTAGATGGAGAATGTTTTGTGTGAGAAGAAGTCAGAGATTGGCCAGGGTTTTGAGTCAGAAGAAGAAGACAATCATATTTAGATGACCAGCGTTTTGTGTGAGAAGAAGAAGACAAACAAACATAGATGGCAAGAGTCTCGTGTGAGAAGAATAAGACAGACATACTTTTATGGCCAGGGTTTTGTGTGACAAGAAGGCAGATATACCTAGTTGGCCAGAGCTTTGTGTGAGAAGAAGACAGACATACCTAGATGGCAATAGTCTGGTGTGAAAAGAAGCAGACAGACATACCTAGATGGCCAGGGCTTTGTGTGAGAAGAAGAAGACAGGCATACCTAGATAGCCATGGTTTCTGTGTGAGAAGAACACAGACGTACCTAGATGACAAGGATTTGGTGTCAAAAGAAGATGACAGACATATCTAGATAAGAAAGGTTGTGTGTGAGAAGAAGAAGGCAGACATAATTAGATGGCAACTGTTTTGTGTGAAAAGAAGAAGTCAGACATACCTAGATGGGAAAGATTTGGTGTGAGAAGAAGAAAACAGACATACCTAGATTGTCAGTGTTTTGTTTGATAAGATGAAGACAGACAAATCTAGATGACCAAGGTTTTGTGTGAGAAAAAGAAGACAAACATTTCTAGATAGCTAGGGTTTTGTGTGAGTAGAAGGAGACAGATATACCTAGATGGTAAGAGTCTGGTGTGAAAAGAGGTAGACAGACATACCTAGATAGCCAGGGCTTTGTGTGAGAAGAAGAAGACAGACATACTTAGATGACAATGGTTTTGTGTGAGAAGAAGACAGACATACCGAGATGTTCAAGGGTTTGGTTCACAAGAATCAGACATACCTCGATAACAGGGTTTTGGGTGAGAAAAAGAAGACAGACATAACTAGGTAGTAAGTGTTTTGTGTGAGATGAAGAAGACTGACATACCTAGATGGCATGACTGCATGGTTTAGTGTGAGAAGAAGAAGACAGACATACCTAGATAACAAAGGTCTGGTGTGAGAAGAAGAAGACAGACATACCTAGATGTCCTGACTGCATGGTTTAGTGTGAGAAGTCAAAGACAGATATACCTAGATGCCAAGTGTTTGATGTGAGAAAAGACTGACATACCTAGATGGCCAGGGTTTTATGTGAGAAGAAGAAGACAGACATACCTGGATGGCCAGGGTTTAGTGTGAGAAGAAGAAGACAGACATACCTAGATAGCAAGAGTTTGGTGTGAGAAGAAGAAGACATGCATACCTATATGGTCAAAGTTTGGTGTGAAAAGAAGAAGACAGATATACCTAAAAGGCCAGGGTTTTGTGTGAGAAGAAGAAGACAGATATATCTAGATGGCCAGGGCTTTGTCTGAGAAGAAGAAGACAAACAAAACGAGATGGCCAATGTTTTGTGTGAGGAGAAGAAGACAGACATACCTTGATGGCTAGGGTTTTGTTTGAGAAGAAGAAGACAGACATACCTAGATGGCCAGGGTTTTGTGTGAGAAGAAGAAGACAGATATACATGGATGTCCAGGGTTTTGTGTGAGAAGGAGAAGACAGATATACTTGGATGGCCAGGGTTTTGTGTGAGAAGAAGAAGACAGACATACCTAGATATCCCAATGTTTTGTGTGAGAAGAGGTCAGACATACCTAGATGGCCAGCATTTTGTGTGAGAAGAAGACAGACATAACTAGATGGCCAGGGTTTTGTGTGAGAAGAAGAAGACAGACAAACCTAGATGGCAAGAGTCTCGTGTGAGAAGAATAAGACAGACATTTTTTTATGGTCAGGGTTTTGTGTGATAAAAATGCAGATATACCTAGATGGCCAGGGCTTTGTGTGGGAAGAAGACAGACATAACTAGGTGGCAAAGGTTTGGTGTGAAAAGAAGAAGGCCTAGATGGCCAGGGTTTTGTGTTAAAAGAAGAAGACAAACATTTCTAGACTGCCAGGGTTTTGTGTGAGAAGAAAGAGACAGACATACCTGGATGGCAATAGTCTGGTGTGAAAAGAAGTAGACAGACATACCTAGGTGGCCAGGGCTTTGTGTGAGAAGAAGAACACAGATGTACCTAGATGACACGGATTTGGTGACAAAAGAAGACGACAGACATATCTAGATGAGAAAGGTTGTGTGTGAGGAGAAGAAGAAGACAGACATACCTAGACTGCCAGGGTTCTGTGTGGGAAGAAGAAGATAGACATACCTAGATTGCCAGGGTTTTGTTTGGGAAGAAGAAGACAGACAAACCTAGATGGCAAGGGTGGTGTGAGAGAAGAAGAAGACAGACATACCTAGATGGCAAGAGTGGTGTGAGAGAAGAAGAAGACAGACATACCTAGATGGCAAGGGCAGTGTGAGAGAAGAAGAAGACAGACATACCTAAATGGGAAGAGTGGTGTGAGAGAAAAAGAAGACAGACATACCTAGATGGGAAGAGTGGTGTGAGAGAAGAAGAAGACAGACATACCTAGATTGGAAGAGTGGTGTGAGAGGAAGAAGAAGACAGACAAACCTAGATGGGAAGAGTGGTGTGAGAGAAGAAGAAGACAGACAAATCTAGATGGCAAGGGTGGTGTGAGAGAAGAAGAAGACAGACATACCTAGAAGGGAAGGGTGGTGTGAGAGAAAAAGAAGACAGACAAACCTAGATGGCAAGTGTGGTGTGAGAGAAGAAGAAGACAGACAAACCTATTTGGTAAGGGTGGTATGAGAGAAGAAGAAGACAGACAAACCTAGGTGGGAAGAGTAGTGTGAGAGAAGAAGAAGACAGACAAATCTAGATGGGAAGAGTGGTGTGAGAGAAGAAGAAGACAGACAAACCTAGATGGGAAGAGTAGTGTGAGAGAAGAAGAAGACAGAGAAACCTAGATGGCAAGGGTGGTGTGAGAGAAGAAGAAGACAGACAAACCTAGATGGCAAGAGTCGTGTGATAGAAGAAGAAGAAGAAGACAGACATACCTAAATGGGAAGAGTGGTGTGAGAGAAGAAGAAGACAGACAAACCTAGATGGCAAGGGTGGTGTGAGAGAAGAAGAAGACAGACAAACCTAGATGGCAAGGGTGGTGCGAGAGAAGAAGAAGACATACAACCCTAGATGGGAAGAGTGGTGTGAGAGAAGAAGAAGACAGACAAACCTAGATGGGAAGAGTGGTGTGAGAGAAGAAGAAGACAGACAAACCTAGATGGGAAGAGTCATGTGAGAGAAGAAAAGACAGACAAACCTAGATGGGAAGAGTGGTGTGAGAGAAGAAGAAGACAGACAAACCTAGACGGGAAGAGTGGTGTGAGATAAGAAGTAGACAGACATACCTTTATGGCAAGAGTGGTGTGAGAGAAGAAGAAGACAGACATACCTAGATGGGAAGAGTGGTGTGAGAGAAGAAGAAGACACACAAACCTAGATGGCAAGAGTGGTGTGAGAAAAGAAGATAGACATACCTAGATGGGAAGAGTGGTGTGAGAGAAGAAGAAGACAGACAAACCTAGATGCGAAGAGTGGTGTGAGAGAAGAAGAAGACAGACAAACCTAGATGGGAAGAGTGGTGTGAGAGAAGAAGAAGACAGACAAACCTAGATAGGAAGAGTGGTGTGAGAGAAGAAGAAGACAGACAAACCTAAATGGCAAGGGTGGTGTGAGAGAAGAAGAAGACAGACAAACCTAGATGGGAAGAGTGGTGTGTGAGAAGAAGAAGACAGACAAACCTAAATGGGAAGAGTGGTGTGAGAGAAGAAGAAGACAGACAAACCTAGATGGGAAGAGTGGTGTGAGAGAAGAAGAAGACAGACATACCTTGATGGCAAGGGTGGTGTGAGAGAAGAAGAAGACAGACAAACCTAAATGGGAAGAGTGGTGTGAGAGAAGAAGAAGACAGACAAACTTAGATGGGAAGAGTCGTGTGAGAGAAGAAGAAGACAGACAAACCTAGATGGGAAGAGTGGTGTGAGAGAAGAAGAAGACAGACAAACCTAGATGGGAAGAGTGGTGTGAAACAACAATTGAACTGATTCGAGAAAATGGAAGCTCAAGAGAGATAGAGAAATGACCGACGACTTCTATTAACATGACTCTGACCTGATCTGATTGTATTTCTTATTCTCTCTCTTTCTCTCTCACTCTCTGTTTCATTGTCTCTCATTCTCACTTTAATTATTTCTCAATCTCTCTTTCATTATCTCTCATTCTCTCTCTCTCTCTCTCTCCCGTTGTCTTTCACTATTTCTATCATTATCTCTCATTTTCTCTTTCATTATCTCTCACTCTCTCTTTCATTATCTCATATTATCTCTTTTATTACCTATCATTCTCTCTTTCTTTCTCTCTCATTCTCTCTCACTCTCTTTCATTATCTCTCATTCTCTCTCTCTTTCTTTCTCATTCTCTCTCACTCTCTCTTTCATTATCTCTCATTCTCTCTTCCAGTATCTCTCATTCATTCTCTCTCTTTCTCTCTCATTATCTCTTTCACTATTTCTCATTCTCTCTTTCATTATCTCTCATTCTCTCTTTCATTATCTCTCACTCTCTCTTTCACTATCTTTCATTCTCTCTTTCATTCTCTCTTTCATTATCTCTCTCTTTCTTTCATTATCTATCATTCTCTCTTTCATTATCTCTCTTTATCAGCTCTTTGGTATCCTCCTTGTTAGAAAACCAGGCACAAAACTTGCCCAGACAGACATAGCAAAACACAAAGTAGAAGCAAGCTATTGGCCGAGAAATTAAAGAAGAAACCGTAATAAAGGATACATGACGTCAAACTCCAAGTAATAAACATAAAATATGGGCAAACAAAAGCCATGAAGATGACACAGACAATAAAAATGAGAAAACAATACGGGAAGATCACTGGGAGGACGATGGCTAGCTTAGACAAGGGAGCTAACAAATCCTTATAGCGAGTGGAGAATCAGAATAGAAAGCCAAAAAATAAACGTAAATCGCTAGCGGCGAGAACGAGGCAATGCAAGGAAGTGAGTCTAAGACAGGAAAGCTGAGCATCAACAGCAGAAACAGAAAGAAATAGCAAACAGCAGAAATGTTAAGTAGTTTTAAACAAGCTGAATTTATTGACAGCTGAGTGGGGACAGCTATGTGGGGATAGCTGGTGGAGACAGCTGGGTGGGGACATCTGGGTCATGTCAGCTGGGTGGGGACATCTGGGTGGTGTCATTTGGGTGGGAAAAGCTGAGTGAAGACAGCTTGGTGGGGAAAGCTAAGTGGAGACAGATGGGTGGGGAAAGCTAAGTGGAGACAGCTTGGTGGGGAAAGCTGGTGGAGACAGCTTGGTGGGGAAAGCTGGTGGAGACAGCTTGGTGGGGAAAGCTAGTGGAGGCAGATGGGTGGGAAAAGCTAAGTGGAGACAGATTGGTGGGGAAAGCTAAGTGGAGACACCTTGATGGGGAAAGCTAAGTGGAGACAGATGGGTGGAAAAAGCTGGTGGAGACTGCTTGATGGGGAAAGCTAAGTGGAGACAGCTTGATGGGGAAAGCTAAGTGGAGACAGCTTGATGGGGAAAGCTAAGTGGAGACAGATGGGTGGGAAAAGCTAAGTGGAGACAGCTGGGTGGGGAAAGCTGGCGGAGACAGCTTGGTGGGGAAAGCTGGTGGAGACAGCTTGGTGGGGAAAACTAAGTGGAGACAGCTTGATGGGGAAAGCTAAGTGGAGACAGATGGGTGGAAAAAGCTGGTGGAGACTGCTTGATGGGGAAAGCTAAGTGGAGACAGCTTGATGGGCAAAGCTGGTGGAGACAGATGGGTGGGAAAAGCTAAGTGGAGACAGCTGGGTGGGGAAAGCTAAGTGGAGACAGATGGGTGGAAAAAGCTGGTGGAGACTGCTGGGTGGGGAAAGCTAAGTGGAGACTGCTGGGTGGGGAAAGCTAAGTGGAGACAGCTGGGTGGGGAAAGCTAAGTGGAGACAGATGGGTGGAAAAAGCTGGTGGAGACTGCTTGATGGGGAAAGCTAAGTGGAGACAGCTTGGTGGGGAAAGCTACGTGGAGACAGCTTGGTGGGGAAAGCTGGTCTAGACAGCTGGTGGGAACAGTTGGTGGAGACAGCTTGGTGGGGAAAGCTGGTGGAGACAGCTTGGTGGGGAAAGCTAAGTGGAGACAGCTGGGTGAGGAAAGCTGGTGGAGACAGCTGATTGGGGAAAGCTGGTGGAGACAGCTGGGTGAGGACAGATAGTGGAGACAGCTAGTGGATAAAGCTGAGTGGAGACAGTTGGATGGAGACTGCTGGGTGGAGAAAGCTGATTGGAGACAGCTGGGTGGGGACAGATAGTGGAGACAGCTAGTGGAGAACGCTGAGTGGAGACAGCTGGTTGAGACAGCTTTGTAGAGACAATTAGATTATAAAATAAGACACTGTTTGAGAGCTTTCAGGGATCGTATAACAGAAGAACAAAACGGGTTGCGGGACAGAAATGTCCCGTTTTTCTTGATGGTATTCTTGACAGAATTGTCCTTTTTTCCTTGTTGGTCTCTTTGACAGAAGTGTCCTTTTTCCATGGTTGTCTCCTTGACAGACTTGTCCTTTTTTCCTTGGTGGTCTTATTAACAGAAATGATTAGCAACCGATGTTAGTGCCATATTGACAATATCGTTCACATGTTATGGAAAACGATTCCCTAAGCGTAATCCAGTCTCCCATATATACTTCACATTATTTCAGTCCCCACTATATACTTCACATCACAACAGTCTCCCCTACGTATTACACATCACAACAGTCTCCATTATATACTTCACATCACAACGGTCTTCCCTATATACTTCATATCACAACCATCTCCCCAATATACTTTATATCACAACAGTCTCCCCTATATACTTCACATCTCAACAGTCTCGCCCATATACTTCATATCACAACAACATCCCATATATTTATTTCATATCACAACAGTGTAACTCCCCTATATACTTAACATCACAACCGTCTACCCTATATACTTCTCCTTTTTTTCTCCTCCTTTTTTTCCTCCTCCTTTTTTTCCTCCTCCTTCTTCCACACACATGTTTGCTTCGCACTGGGAGCAAGACACTTCAGATAAGTTCTATGTGTTTGTATTTCGTTGTGTATGTATCCTCGTATAAGGCTCACGCCGAAATATCGGAAGTTGTATGTTTTTCATTTATACATTCTCATGCTTTATATTCGTTTTTTTCTCACCTTACTCACTCTCTCCCTCACTTTGTAAAACTGCACCATACACCTCTATCTACCTTATTTATTTAACCAGTTTTACTGCAGTCGCCTCCCTTTTATCTGTCACATTCTCCTACTTGACTGCGACATTGTTGCGTCAATTTTTGTCCGTTTTCGTTGACTTGTGTCGTCCTATCTATCCCACTATTTCTTTCCAGACTCTGTAACTCTGTCTATCCCACTGTTCGTTTTCAGAGTCTGTACCCTTCCCTGGTATATGTTTCATCTCCCTCACCTGTTATCATCTCTTCATTCATCTCCGTTTTCATTCTTTCTGTGCTTGTCAGGTTAGCCTCTACTCTCCCTCCACACCCCTGTCATTCGATATCTCTTCTCGTCACCATGCCTTTTTTAAATCGCATCACCAAATCTCTCAAGTCTTTTATTTCCATCTCTTTCAGTCTTTTTCAGACAATTCTACCTGCAACTTTCTTCTCTCAAAAAGCAGAAACTTTCTGCTCTCCGTCCCTCTACGGCCTCTCCCTGACCCGCCACCGCTTCTGCCCCCACTAAGATGGTTTGTATCCCTCCGGATATTCCTCTTTCAGCTGATGAATTGTCTGTCCTGGGGAAAGGTTTACAGTTTGTTCCCCTCCGTCCTTCTGCTGACCAGTTCTCACTCCTTCAAGATGTCCACCGTTTCCATCGCAGACTGCGTTTAAAGTTCCATTTCCAAGACGCGTCCCAACCTTCCTCATCCCAATCCACCTCCGATGATGACCCTTTCTCTCGCTTCTCCAAACAACCATCCACCTGGACACCTTCAGCAGGAGCGTCTCGTGCCTTGGACCTTTACATTGATCACACTCTCTACGAAATCCGCAAGCTTCGCCTTCCCCGTGTACGACACTCTAACCTGACCCCCGGGGAGCAGCGACACTTTCTCAACTCCAGCGCAGGCGTGATATCGTGATAAAGAGTGCAGACAAGGGCGGGGCCATTGTTTGTTGGAAGAAAGAATTGTACATCCAGGAGGCCATGGGCCAGCTGAGCAAAACTAAATTTTATGCCTCTCGCCCTCAAGATCCGACTCTGGCCAACAACATGTTCGTGACACGATCAACGAACTCATCCATAAGACCAAGTCTGGTCTTTCTCCCCGGCTACACATCTTCACATCCACGACAGCTGCTTAGGAAAACACTCTTTTTATCTACTCCCTAAGATTCACAAACCAGGCAACCCAGGAAGGCCCATAGTGTCTGCTTGTTCCTGCCCTACGGAACAAATCTCTGACTTTCTTGACATCATCTTTCAACCTCTGGTCTCTAGTCTGCCCACTTATCTCAAGGACACCAATCATGCTCTCATTACTTTTGAGACCGTTACACTCCTGCCTGGTCACACCTACCGTATCTTCACCCTTGATGTAGTATCCTTATACACATCCATCCCGCATGATCAGGGACTTCAGGCCGTCAAGTTCTTTCTGAACAAAAGACACAATCCCTTTATTCCTACTTCTACTATTCTATATTAATGCAAAGAAAACTAAATTGATGACAACTAACAAAACAAACAAGGCAACTGAAATATGTATCAATGAGGAAAAACTGGAAGAAGTGGAGAGTTTTGAATATCTTGGATCACTACTAACTAATAATGCAGATACAATGAGGGAAATTAAAAGGAGGACATCTATCGCTCTTCAGAAAGTAAAACAAATAAAGAATCTGTGGAGAGGAGCAGACAGAACCACAAAAATAAGATTTTTAAGGGCATGCATCTTTCCCATAGCAACATATGCCTGTGAGACCTGGACACTTAACAAAAAAGCTGAGAAACACATAAATGCCTTTGAATGTAAATGCTATAGAAGAGTTCTCCAAATATCGTGGACACAAAAAAGAACAAATATATCTATACTACAAGAGCTTAATATTCAAGAAGGCTGGCTAATGAAAAGGATTAAAGAGAGAAAACTGAAATATTTTGGACACATTAAACGTCATGATAATTTAGAGAAGACCGTATTGGAAGGATACATAATGGGAAAAAGAAAAAGAGGAAGACCAAGACGAAGATGGCTGCAAAACATCGTTGACGATCTGGAAATGGATGCAACAGCAGCAGGCCATCTTGCTCACAACCGAGAGGCCTACAGGAGTGCTGTTTGGGAGGCAAAGTTCCGCAAGGGACATGCAAATGAATGAATGAATGAATGACTATTCTGCGCCTTACACAACTTGTCCTCCAATTCAATTATTTTGAATTCAATGGCCTTTACTTTGACCAGATTAGTGGTGTAACCAAGAGCAAAAAGATGGGCCCCAGCTACGCGTGTCTGTTCATGAGCCACTTCGAACACAAGGTTCTGAGAGCCTTTAGAGGCCCTTTTCCCGCCATCTATAGACGCTACATAGACGGTGGCATTGGGATCACATCAATGCCAGAGGAAGACCTTAACAACTTTATCAGTTTTGTTAAGGAATACAATCCTGTCATTTCTTTCACCTCCCATATCTCTGCTACTTCCGCTAACTTTCTTGACATTGTCGTCACTATCGGCCCTTCCGGGCTTACTACTTCTATCCACTATAAACCTACAGACTCTCACAGCTACCTCCTGTACTCTTCCTCCTATCCCAGATCGTATAAGGACTCTATTCCTTTTTCCCAGCTTCTTAGGTTGCGACGTTTGTGTAAGGAGGATTTGGATTTCCAGGATCAAGGCCACAAATTGCTAGATTTCTTCCGTCAACGCGGCTATTCAGACCACGTTCTCTCACATCTTGGAACCGCATTAGCCATATATCGCGGCAACAAGCCCTCACCCCTAAACTGCACTGTAGCTCGGACAGAGTTAAACTGGTACTCACGCATCACCCTTATAGCTTGGCAGTTAAAAAAATACTGTTTCACCATCTCCATCTCCTCCAGACCGAGCCTGAGACACGTGAACTTTTTGGGGAACCCCCATTGGTGCCCTACAGACGAGACAAGAACCTCAGGGACCTTTTAATTCGTAGTCATCTTAAGACAGATGACACTTTTCTATGGTACCAGACGTTGCGGACGCCGTAGATGTAACACTTGTCCGTTTGTTGTTGAGGCCAGCCAGATCTCCTTCCCTAAATCCACGTTATCAGTACAGGAGGGTTCCACTGTACTTCACGAAATGTCATTTATGTTATCATGTGCAAACGTTGCGGTTTGAAGTACCTAGGGGAAACTGGCTTACGGTTAGGAGATCGATTTCGTCAGCATCTCAGTGATATTTCTAAGAGGGCCTGGTCACCTGTGGCTAAACATTTTTGCCTTGGTAACCACAGGAGCAAACAGGACATTTCGGTTAGTGCGATCCGCTCTTGTTCCGCAGATGTACGATCTCGGACGGTCCTAGAGCAGCGCCTTATTTTCCAGACTGGCTGTCTCCACCCAGCTGGAATTTACAATGTCTTCAGCTTTCTGTAACTTCTTTATTTTTCCACTGGCCCTTTTTTAAAAACAAAACTCTACATTTCCTCCCTATCACCATCCTATTTCCTTCTCTGCCAACATATAGGGCCTTGTCCTATTCATTAGTTTCACATTTTCTCCCTGTAGGTGTTTAAGTTCTTCATTCATGATCTCTCCGCGTCCCCTTTTCCCTCCCCTCTCTCCCTCCCCCCCCCCCCGACACCTCTAGCGGCTATCATGTTTCTATTGCCTTCCCCCAACCCCTTTCTCCCACTTGTTCTTCGCTATGATTGGCTATATCGGGAATCTTTTGTCTGTAGGCAGCGTGGTTTTTTTTCCTCCTCCTTTTTTTCCTCCTCCTTCTTCCACACACACTTCTGCTTCTCACTGGGAGCAAGACACTTCAGATAAGTTCTATGTGTTTGTATTTCGTTGTGTATGTATCCTTGCATAAGGCTCACGCCAAAATATCGGATGTTGTATGTTTTTCATTTATACATTCTCATGCTTTATATTCGTTTTTTTCTCACCTTACTCACTCTCTCCCTCACTTTGTAAAACTGCATCATACATCTCTATCTACCTTATTTATTTAACTAGTTTTACTATAGTCGACACTTTTTTTTATCTGTTTCCTCTATATACTTCACATCACAGCAGTGTCCCCTAAATACTTCACATACAATAGTTTCCCCTATATACTTCCTATCACGATAGTTTCCCCTAAATACTTCACATACAATAGTTTCCCCTATATACTTCACATCACAATAGTTTCCCCTATACACTGCACATCACAATAGTTTCCACTATACACTGCACATCACAATAGTTTACCCTATACACTGCACATCATAATAGTTTCCCCTATATACTTCACATCACAATAGTTTCCCCTATACACTGCACATCACAATAGTTTCCCCTATACACTGCACATCACAATAGTTTCCCCTATACACTGCACATCACAATAGTTTCCCCTATACACTGCACATCACAATAGTTTCCCCTATACAATGCACATCACAATAGTTTCCCCTATACACTTCACAACACAATAGTTTCCCCTATACACTGCACATCATAATAGTTTCCCCTATACACTTCACAACACAATAGTTTCCCCTATACAATGCACATCACAATAGTTTCCCCTATACACTTCACAACACAATAGTTTCCCTATATACTTTGACAGAAATGAGGCTGCGAGAAGTGCAGGTAGCCTTGTGAAGTGTTAGCGTGGACTTTGCTTTGGAAGCCTGGGTCGTCTTCACACCGAAGGGACAAGTACCGCAACTTCTGCTACCAGAGTTAGCCATGTAATACTAGAAAGTAGTAGCAGCAATAGTTGTGGTACTAGAAAGTAGTAGCAGTAATAGTTGTAGTACTAGAAAGTAGTAGCAGCAATAGTTGTAGTAACAGCAGAGTAAAAGTAGTAATAATATTCAAAGTAATGGTACTGCAGTTATTGACAATGTATAAACATGTAAGTGAATGTATGTGTGCGTGTGTACCATCATTATTATAGAATGCCAGGAGCAATTTCAACCAAACGTGGTACACGACTTAGAGTCTGGAGAAAAGTACTGTGGGGGAACTAGACCCCTAGCACCCCTAGGGATGGGGTGAGAAGAGAGTGACATACTTTCGACTGAATTCAATGAGGAAAAAAGTGTTCTAATTTAGATAATCGTGAAATAAAGCGGTGCTGTTCTAAGAGCAGCATTTGTAGCCTCCCATGGCAAGTCTATACACTTTTGATGGTTTCTTTTTTGTTTTAAGTATGTATGTGTACTCTTTAACTTGTGTCTGTTCCAGCATACATCTGGAACGCCTGGATCAATTTCAACGAAACTTGGTACACATATGACTTAAAATCTCTACAAATGTACTGCATGGGTATGACAACCCTAGCAGCCCTATGGTTGGGATGGGAAGTGGTGGCATGCGCAAGAACCGATATTAGTGTCGAATTCATAGTTTTTCAGGCTCGCTGAGATGAATAGTTCAAATCCCGATGCCGTTTACGTCCATGTTCTCACCCCATACCATCGGTATGGCAGGTGAGAGAGAGGTGAGAGCAGGATGGGGGGAACGTGTAAAAGTAATCGAAAACGACCGATAATACTGTAGAGTATATAGTTTTCGGGGTCGCTGAGATAAATATTGACAATCGCGATGTCGTTTACTTCCAAGTTCAACTTCCATCTGCATGGGGGTGAGAGGGTGTGAAATTTTGTGTGGTATCTCCAATTATTTTACTGCGGAACCTTGACCCATCAAAACTTTCCAACGGCACAAGGCTGTGTGTAAAGAGGATGCTCGAGTATGTAGTTGAAGCGACTATCTTAACAGGACAGGGAGAGGGTGAAACAGTTTTTACCTCACGGATACCACTCATTTCGACGGATCTCCTTTTTAACTTTAAGAGATTGCAATTTCCAGTGAGACTTGCGTTCTCGATCACCATCAACAAAACATAGGGGCAGTCTACACATTAAAGTATTTTATAAATTCACTATAATATTAATTAGACTCAAACCTTGATTATATAAAACATTTTGAGATTGAACACCAGGAACAAACATAAATAATTTCTTGAGTGAACCCACTATTGAACAAGCAACATAAGGTTGTCCATGGGAGAAAAATGGCGATCTCAAATCTACTCCGCAGTATTAATAAATAATGCATTCCTGAGCAACGCCGGGTAATCAGCTACACTCTGGGGAAAAAAGTACTGTAGGGGTATGACACCCATAGAGGTGAGAACAGGGTGTCATGTAAAAATAATCGAAAATTTGCGATATTAGTGTCGAATCCTTAGTTTTCTGAGTTTCTGAAATGAATAGTGACATTCAATGCCGTTTAAGTCCATGTTCAGCCTCCATCGGCATGGGGGATGAGAAGGGGTGGAAAATAAAATGTCCAAAATGACCAAGATTAGTGTCGAATTCATAGTTTTCTGGGTTGCTAGGCTGGTTGGTGACAGTCCCGATGACATTTAAGCCCAAGTTTAGTCGAATAGAACGAATATAACTCTGTAGAACCTTCTAGACAGTTGTTCTTTGCTGCTAAAAATTAGGATGTCCATGAAATGATCAAATACTTGCCATGTTACCAGGATTAATCACTGAATACAATTCTATGAATACCGTAATAGATGCCGATGAGGTCGTCAATTTCTCACTAGAGTTCCTAAACTCACTTGATCCAGCTGGATTGCCACCACATCGTCTTTTACTTAAAGTCGGATCTCCAATTATTTTACTACAGAACCTCGACCCGCCAAAACATTGCAGCGGCACAAGGCTGTGTGTAAAGAAGATGCTGGGCAATATAATTGAAGTAACTATCTTAACAGGAAAGGGAGAGGGTGAAACAGTTTTTATGCCACGGATGCCACTCATTCCGACGGATGTCCCTTTTAACTTTAAGAGATTGCAATTTCCAGTGAGACTTGGGTTCTCGATCACGATCAACAAGTAACAGGGGCAGTCTACTGCGGAGTAGATTTGAGATCGCCATGTTTCTCCCACGGATAACTTTATGTTGCTTGCTCAAGGGTGGGTTCACCCAAGAATTTATTATTCTTGCTCCAGGAGGTGAAAATAAGAATGTTTTTTTTTATAATCAAGTTTTGAATTAAATTAATATTATAGTGATTTTATAAAAGACTTTACTCTATAATTTGTATACTGTACTTTTAAATCATCATCATCATCATCAGGTGCCGTGCCGACTGGCGTTGGCTATTATGCTTCTCCAGAGTACACGATCCTTCATGCAGACCATCAGTTCAGTTGGTGATCTCCTCTCACACCATCCCGTCAGACTGTCCAGTATCATTTCTCTTGATCTTCCTCTTGATCTTCTTCCTTCTATTTTTCCTGTTGTTATAATATTTTCAATGCCCCCTCTTCTCATTGCATGTCCTATGAAAGTACATTGTCTCTCTCTTATCTTTTTGACAAGGTTTTTTGTCTCTCCAGCTCTTCTCATACATTCTTCATTAGTTATTTTTGCTGTTCATGGGATTCGCAACATTCTTCTAATAAACCACATTTCTGCTGCTTCCAATGCTTTTTGTGCAGACTTGCCTATTGTCCATGATTCACTTCCATATAACAAGATAGGTTCAATATAGCATTTTAGGACTCGTTTTCTAACATTCATTGATAAAGATGTGTTAGCTAATATGTTTCTCATTCTCTGAAATGCAGTCTTTGCTTGGCCTATTCTGTTCCTAATTTCTGTTCTGCATTTCCCATCTGAAGTTATTACTGCTCCAATGTATTTGAATTTCTGCACCTACTTTAGAATAGTTCCGTTTAATTTAATACTTCATGCTGGTGGATTCTGTTTCTTAGATATAACCATAGTCTCTGTCTTTTTGATGTTCAAAGTAAGGCCTTTCTGTTCACTTTCTTTGGCGACTTTATCCAAGAGATTTTGCAGGTCTTGTTGGTTCTCAGCTATCAGTACTGTGTCGTCAGCATACTGAAGGTTGTTAATATTGTATCCTCCAATTTTTATGCCTGGTTCTGTGATGATTGTTCTTAGAATATTCTCACTGTACAGAGAAAAAAGGTCTGGAGATAGTACACATTCTTGTCGCACCCCATGTTTTATAGGTTGATATTTTCCTATTCTATTTTCAACTCGAAATACCTGTAGATAAAATTACTTCGATTTTACACTATAAATAGAATTCACTCCTTTTCCCGTCTAATAGAAGATTGGGATAAATAAATACCTGGACAACGCCCTGTAATCAGCTAGTGTAATACTAAACAAGTAGTAATATCTACAGTCATTTTTCCTTAAAAGTAATAGTTGTAATTGCTTATTAGAAGAAATCTGGGAATTCCCTAAACACCCAGGATAATTAATGAAGAATGTAGGAGAAGAGCGGAGGAGATGAAAAAAAATCTCATAAAAAAATGAGAGACAATGTACTTTCATATGACACGCAATGAGAAGAGAAGGCATTGAAAAATTGTAACAACGGGAAAAATAGACGGAGGAAGAGCCAAGGGAAGACCAAGAGAAATGATACTGGACAGTCTGACGGGAGGGTGTGAGAGGAGATCACCAACTGAACTAATGGCCTGCATGAAGGATCGGATACTACGGAGAAACATAATAGGCAACGCCAGTCGGCACGGCACCTGATGATGATTTTATGGTAGTTGATGATGTCGTATAATTTCAAATGTTGTAGATAATACAAGGATGTTAATTTTTATTTTAAATTAGTAAATGAACATTTTTGTTACTTTTTTGTATAATATTCTAAACAAAATGTATTACATTTCTTATTCTTCTAGTATTATATTAGATAATTTAATATGTCTGTATTGGATCATTTATATATGTGTCAGTATTATATCTTTTAATATGTGTTAATATTAGATCATTTATGTGTGTCAGTATTAGATCATTTATGTTTCAGTCTCTAAAATATTTTTTAGAAAGAGATTAACTTCATACTGTGACCATTAACAAAATGTTTGGTAACTTCGTGCCGTGACTTTTTGATGTTTGGTAACTTCGTGGCGTTATTTTATTTATGTTTGGTAACTCGATTTTTTGATGTTTGGTGACTTCATGCAGTGACTTTTTGATGTTTGTAAATTCTTGAATTGACTTTTTGATGTTTGTAAGTTCGTGCCGTGACTTTTCGATGTTTTGTGACTTCGTGCAGTGACTTTTTGATGTTTATAACTTCGCGTTGCGATATTTGTAGTAAATGTTACTGTGTGCAGTACTATCGCAAGCGTTTTGTGTGAGTAAAAATAAGAAATAATGCATTGTTCTGGTGAAAGAATCAGAATCCGCAGGGTAGAGAGAAAGGATGATTATAATACTCACAATTTCTGTTTCTACAAATAGAAACTAATCCTCTAGATAAACACTGCAGTCACAGCTCTCTACCATGTGGCACAGCAGGGTTTCTGGTAAATTCAGAGCCTATAATTTCTGAAAAACTGAAAGCTTTTGTCCGCCTACCCGGACGTTTTTTATGCGTGTTTTTATCTGTCTATTTTGTTTGTTTTCTTTCTCTTAAGTATTGTCATGAATGCACTCTATTACGTAAAAAAAGAGAAGAAAGAAAAATAAACACCCAGCACGGTTTGTTTACTTGCTGGTAAGAATGTGGCTATAAGTGTGTCTTGTTAGTTTTTGGTAAAATTCTACTCTGAGACAAATAATTGATTTTTGTTAGTAAAAGATTTTTGTTAATAAAAAGTATTTTTTAAATCTCTAGAAACTGTGTCACGAAACACTTTGTTAATGGCACAAAGATAAATATGTTTATTAGCTCGGCTTGGAAGATTTTAAATATACCTGTTGGTTTGTTTTGAAATGTTGCTGTTGGCTTGTTTTGAAATGTTGTTGGCTTGTTTTGAAATGTCGGTGTTGACTTGTTTTGAAATGTTGTTGGCTTGTTTTGAAATGTCGGTGTTGACTTGTTTTGAAATGTTGCTGTTGGCTTGTTTTGAAATGTTGTTGGCTTGTTTTGAAATGTTGTTGGCGGTTTGTTTTGAAATGTTGTTGGCTTGTTTTGAAATGTTGGCTTGTTTTGAAATGTCGGTGTTGACTTGTTTTGAAATGTTGTTGGTGGTTTGTTTTGAAATGTTGCTGTTGACTTGTTTTGAAGTGTTGTTGTTGGCTTGTTGTGAAATGTTGCTGTTGACTTGTTTTGACATGTTGCTTTGTTAAGGAATAAATAGATGCCAGCAACAAGGACTGCTATCAAACTTTTTCTCTGAAATCTATTTCTCAACCATACACCTCTATCTACCTTCACTTCCAGCCGGGAGAAGGCGAAGGCCAGTGAAGCATGACATGATGTTTCTGACATTGTTTACATTTTTCTCATAAATGCTTCTTGAGCTGGGCCATTCAGCAGAGACAAAATCTTGAAGCACATTCTCAGCCACCTTTACTAGAAGAAAAATTTTAAAGCACAAACATTCTCAGCCACCTTTACTAGAAAAAAATGTTTCAGGTCAAATGTTCTTGAAGATTTTTGAAGACTGATGCTGCTTTTGCATTTCTGATCCTAACTTCCTTTCTAGTGTCACCATCCTGGTCTATGTAGCTGCCAAGGTATGCAAATTGATTGACTTCTTCAATATCTGTCCCCTCTATGTTTCCATTTTGATTGAGAGGAATTTTCATTATTTTTGTTTTGTCCTTGTTAATTTCAAGTCCTATTTTGCTAGCCAGTGAAGACAGGCTATCTGTTTTTTCTTGCATGGAATTCACATTATTACTGATAAGAGTTATGCCATCAGCAAAATCAATGTCTTCTAGTTGGGTCCCATGTACCCAGTTAATACCTGTGTTACCTGTGCAGCATTTGTTCATTATGAAGTCTATTGTAATCCCAAAAAGTAAATGAGACAGTATACATCCTTTTACTAGCAGAAAAATCTTAAAGAACAAACATTCTCAGCCACTTTTACTAGAAAAAACGTTTCAGCACAAACATTCTCAGTCACTTTTACTAGAAAAAAAATGTTTCAGGACAAACATTCTCTGCCACTTTTACTAGAAGAAAAATCTAAAAGTACAAACATTCTCAGTCACTTACTAAAAAAAAAGATGTTTCACCACAAACATTCTCAATCACTTTTCCTAGAAAAAAAAAGTTTCACCACAAACATTCTGAGCCACTTTTACTAGAAAAAAAATTTTTTTCAGCACAAACATTCCAGCTACAGCCACTTTTACTAGAAAAAAAAAATTTTTCAGCACAAACATTCCAGCTACAGCCACTTTTACTAGAAAAAAATGTTTCAGGACAAACATTCTCTGCCACTTTTACTAGAAGAAAAATCTAAAAGTACAAACATTCTCAGTCACTTACTAAAAAAAAAGATGTTTCACCACAAACATTCTCAATCACTTTTCCTAGAAAAAAAAAGTTTCACCACAAACATTCTCAGCCACTTTTACTAGAAAAAAAATTTTTTTCAGCACAAACATTCCAGCTACAGCCACTTTTACTAGAAAAAAAAAATGTTTCAGCACAAACATTCCAGCTACAGCCACTTTTACTAGAAAAAAAAAATGTTGCAGCACAAACGTTCTCAGGCACTTTTACTAGAATTTTAAAAAATGTTACAGCACTCAGTCAATTTTACTATAATTTAAAACAAGTTTCAGCAAAAACATTCTAACTACAGTCACTTTTCCAAGATATAAAAAAAATATTTCAGTACAAACATATCAACTACAATCACTTTTATTAGAAATAAAAAAATGTTTCAGCACAAACGTTCTCACTCACTTTTATAAGAACTAAAGAAATGTTCCAGCACAATCATTCCAACTACAGTCATTTGTACTAGAATAAAAAAAATGTATCAGTACAAACATTCCAACAACAGTCACTTTTACTAGAAAAAAAATTTTTCAGCACAAACATTCCAGCTACAGCCACTTTTACTAGAAAAAAATGTTTCAGGACAAACATTCTCTGCCACTTTTACTAGAAGAAAAATCTAAAAGTACAAACATTCTCAGTCACTTACTAAAAAAAAAGATGTTTCACCACAAACATTCTCAATCACTTTTCCTAGAAAAAAAAAGTTTCACCACAAACATTCTCAGCCACTTTTACTAGAAAAAAAATTTTTTTCAGCACAAACATTCCAGCTACAGCCACTTTTACTAGAAAAAAAAAATTGTTCAGCACAAACATTCCAGCTACAGCCACTTTTACTAGAAAAAAAAAATGTTGCAGCACAAACGTTCTCAGGCACTTTTACTAGAATTTTAAAAAATGTTACAGCACTCAGTCAATTTTACTATAATTTAAAACAAGTTTCAGCAAAAACATTCTAACTACAGTCACTTTTCCAAGATATAAAAAAAATATTTCAGTACAAACATATCAACTACAATCACTTTTATTAGAAATAAAAAAATGTTTCAGCACAAACGTTCTCACTCACTTTTATAAGAACTAAAGAAATGTTCCAGCACAATCATTCCAACTACAGTCATTTGTACTAGAATAAAAAAAATGTATCAGTACAAACATTCCAACAACAGTCACTTTTACTAGAATTTAAAAAATGTTTCAGCACAAACTTTCCATTTGCAGTCACTTTCAACACAAACATTCTTAGTCACTTTTAGTAGAATTAACAAAAAAATATTTCAGGTCAAACATTCCAACTACAGTCACATTTACTAGAATGAAAAATATGTTTCAGCACAAACATTCTCAATATAGTCACTTTTACCAGACTTAAAAAAATGTTTCCACATAAACATTCTCAGTCACTTTTACTAGAATTAAAAAACATATTTTAGAACAAACTTCAAAAACAGTTTTACTCAAATTAAAAATCTGTTTCAGCATAAACACTCTCAGTCAATTTAACTAGAATTTAAAAAATGTTTCAGCAAAAACAATTCAACTACAGTCACTTTTACTGGAATTAAAATAATATTTCACTACAAATATTTCCACTATAGTCATCTTTACTAGAAATTAAAAAAATGTTTCAGCACAAACATTCCAATCACAGTCACTTTTACAAGAATTTAAAAAAAATGTTTCAGCACAAACATTCTCAGTCACTTTTACTAGAATTAAAAACATATTTTAGAAGAAATTTCAAAGACAGTTTTACTCAAATTAAAATTCTGTTTCAGCATAAACACTCTCAGTCAGTTTAACTAGAATTTAAAAAACGTTTCAGCAAAAAACAATTCAACTACAGTCACTTTTACTAGAATTAAAATAATGTTTCACTACAAACATAGACCAGGATGGCGACACTAGAAAGGAAGTTAGGATCAGAATTGCAAAAGCAGCATCAATCTTCAAGAATCTTGAGAACATATGGAATTCAAAAGTTATAAGCACAAAAACCAAGTTAAGACTATTCAATTCAAATGTAATGTCCACCCTCATTTATGCATGTGAAGGGTGGAAAACAACTAAAGAAACAGAAAAGAAATTAGACTCTTTTGAAAACAAATGCCTAAGGAAAATACTCAGCGTCAAGTGGAATGAATTCAAGAACAATGCAGAGATAAGACAGACGACTGAACAACAACCAGTCTCATGGGTGATCAGGAAAAGGAGATGGACATATGTTGGTCACTTGATGAGAAGAAATGATCAGAGAATCCCAAAACAAGCTATCAAGTGGAACACAACAGGCCGAAGAAAAAGAGGCAGACCGCGTGAAACTCTGAAGAGGACATTGTTAAGAGAGGCCAAATTAACAGGCATAAAATCCTTTGATGAGGTTGAAAGACTCGCAAAAGACAGGAAAAATTGGCGAAATACTTTGCGAGCCCTAAGTGATGTTTAACGGCACGGGAAGGATATAAGATATAAGACAAACATTTCCACTACAGTCATCTTTACTAGAAATTAAAAAATGTTTCAGCACACACATTCCAATTATAGTCACTTTTACAAGAATTTAAAAAAAAATGTTTCAGCACAAACATTCCAATTACAGTCACTTTTATTAGAATTTAAAAAATGTTTCAACACATACATTCTTAGTCACCTAATAGAATTTTTAAAAATGTTATAGCACAAACATTCTCAGTCACTTTTACTAGAATTAAAAAACATATTTTAGAAGAAACTTCAAAAGCCAGTTTTACTGGAATTAAAAGTCTGTTTCAGCATAAATACTCTCAGTCAATTTAACTAGAATTTTAAAAAATGTTTCAGCAAAAACAATTCAACTACAGTCGCTTTTACTAGAATTAAAATAATGTTTCACTACAAACACTTCCACTATAGTCATCTTTACTAGAAGTTAAAAAAGTGTTTCAGCACACACATTCCAATTACAGTCACTTTTACTAGAATTTAAAAAATATTTCATCACAAACATACCATCTAGAACCAATTTTATAAGCATTAAAAAAATGTTTCAACACTAACATTCAAACTACAGTCATATTTACTAGATTTAAAAAAATGGTTCAGTGCAAACATTCTCATTCACTTTTTTTAGAAATAAAAAAAAATGTTCCAGCTAATACATTCTCTGTCACTTTTACTAGAATAAAAAAAATGTTCCTGCACAAATATTCCAACCATAGTCACTATTACAAGAATTTAAAAATGTTTCAAAACAAACATGCCAACTACAATCTCCTTTACTGGAAATTTAAAAAAATGTTTCAGCACAAACATTCTCCTACAATCACTTTTACTAGAGCTAAAAAGAATGTTTCACCACAAACATTCAAACAGGAGTCACTTTTACTAAAATTAAAAAAATCTTTCAACACAAACATTCCAACAATAGTCATTTTTACTAGAATTTACAGAACCAGGCATAAAAATTGGAGGATACAATATTAACAACCTTCGGTATGCTGACGACACAGTACTGATAGCTGAGAACCAACAAGACCTGCAAAATCTCTTGGATAAAGTCGCCAAAGAAAGTGAACAGAAAGGCCTTACTTTGAACATCAAAAAGACAGAGACTATGGTTATATCTAAGAAACAGAATCCACCAGCATGTAATATTAAATTAAACGGAACTATTCTAAATCAGGTGCAGAAAATCAAATACATTGGAGCAGTAATAACTTCAGATGGGAAATAGAGAACAGAAATTAGGAACAGAATAGGCCAAGCAAAGACTGCATTTCAGAGAATGAGAAACATATTAGCCAACACATCCTTATCAATGAATGTTAGAAAACGAGTCCTAAAATGCTATATTGAACCTATCTTGTTATATGGAAGTGAATCATGGACAACAGGCAAGTCTGCACAAAAATCATTGGAAGCAGCAGAAATGTGGTTTATTAGAAGAATGTTGCGAATCCCCTGGACAGCAAAAATAACTAATGAAGAATGTAGGAGAAGAGCTAGAGAGACAAAAAACCTTGTCAAAAAGATAAGAGAGAGACAATGTACTTTCATAGGACATGCAATGAGAAGAGGGGGCATTGAAAATATTATAACAACAGGAAAAATAGAAGGAAGAAGATCAAGAGGAAGACCAAGAGAAATGATACTGGACAGTCTGACGGGATGGTGTGAGAGATCACCAACTGAACTGATGGCCTGCATGAAGGATCGGATACTCACTTTTACTAGAAATAAAATAAATGTATCAGCACAAACACTCAAACTACAGTAACTTGTATTGGAATGACAACAAAAAGAACAACTCAGCGAACTTGTTGTCAGCTGCTGTAAATCGAAGCAGAAGCGAAACTGGGCGTAGGTGTGTGCTAGAATGGGGAAAAAGGGAGGGGTGCTAAAGGTAAACTATCTTCTTCTCAGAATATTTCCTGTACCTGATCTAAGGTCACTGCCCCAGCTGCTGACACCACCTGTCAGTTATGAATGAACTGTGCGCAAGCACTTCGTCTTAAGACTAGACCAGGCCTGGAGCCGGTCCAAGCCTTGCGCACCCCCTCTCCCGCCCCTGCCAGGTCTGGAGCTCCGCTGGATGCAACTGCATGAAAGGTCAATGTGACACCGTCTGAAGACAGCCAGAAAGCCAGGGACATACACCTCCCACCACTTTGCTACTGGATTTGTGTCTGAGTTTTCCTGTCTGGCCGCGCTTCCATTCTTATTTATTTATTGTGAAATAAGCTCAGCTATTATCTTCCTCCTCTGTTTTGTCCTGGCTGATGTCACAGCCCACTTTATTATGTCAGTCCAGCTCTCCTCTACACCCAGACAAGCTCGTCTAGATTTAAATGTCACTTTTTCACAAATTAAAACAAGACTTGCTGCCATTTATTTCAGACACTTAGGAATAATAATGAGGTCAACCAGTAAGACGTTCGTAATGAAATAAATCAGAATACATGCACTTTTTTTAATCAAAATCTCACAAACTGGACAAATATTCGTCCAGTTCTCATATGTTTGCCTTGTGACAAAAATCTGGACATAGTCAATTTCTGCAAGAAAATAAGATTAATACTGGAACTAGCCAATTTCTGCAAGAAAATAAGATAAATACTGGAACTAGCCAATTTCTGCAAGAAAATAACATAAATACTGGAACTAGTCAATTTCTGCAAGAAAATAAGATAAATACTGGAACTAGTCAATTTCTGCAAGAAAATAACATAAATACTGGAACTAGTCAATTTCTGCAAGAAAATAACATAAATACTGGAACTAGTCAATTTCTGCAAGAAAATAACATAAATACTGGAACTAGTTAATTTCTGCAAGAAAATAAGATAAATACTGGAACTTGCAAACTCGGGTCGCTTAAGCTTAGTGTTACTTACACCAACACACACTTAATGTTACTTACACCAACACACACTCAATGTTACTTACACCAACACACACTTAATGCTACTTACACCAACATACACTTAGTGTTAATTACATCAACTCACGCTTAGTGTTACTTACACCAACTCACGCTTAGTGTTAATTACACCAGCTAACGGTTATTGTTACTTACACCAACTCACGCTTAGTGTTAATTACACCAACTCACGCTTAGTGTTAATTACACCAACTCACGCTTAATGTTAATTACACCAACTCACGCTTAGTGTTAATTACACCAGCTAACGGTTATTGTTACTTACACCAACTCACGCTTAGTGTTAATTACACCAGCTAACGGTTATTGTTACTTACACCAACTCACGCTTAGTGTTAATTACACCAGCTAACGGTTATTGTTACTTACACCAACTCACGCTTAGTGTTACTTACACCAACTCACGCTTAGTGTTAATTACACCAACTCACGCTTAGTGTTAATTACACCAGCTCACGGTTATTGTTACTTACACCAACTCACGGTTAGTGTTACTTTACACCAACACACACTTTGTGTTACTTACACCAACATACAGACTCACTCGCACACACACATGTATATATATATATATACACACACACATAGTTGCACATATATATGCAAAAAATCGTACACATTCATTTATACGAAACGGTCAGAAAAATACACGTACAAAACACACCACACAAAGTCACACACAAACAAGAAAATAATCACACAAGCTGACACATACATGAAAATAGTCACACAATCTCGCGCACATGAAAACAGTTTCTCAAAGTCATACACACATGAAAACAGTCACACAAGCCCACACATACAGTCACACAAGGTCTCACACATGTGAAAAAAGTTACACAAGCTCACACAAACCTGAAAACAGTTACACAAAGTCACACACACATGAAGACAGTCACACAAGCCCACAACCACATGAAAATAGTCACACAAGCTCTTAAACACGTGAAAGCAGTCACTCAGGCTATCACACACATATGAAAACAGTCAAACAAGTTCTCACACACATGAAAGCAGTCACACAAGCTCTTACACACATGAAAGCAGTCACACAAGCCCACACACATGAAAACAATCACACAAGCCCACACACATGAATACAGTCACAAACTGACACAAACATGAAAACAGTCACACAAGCCCACACACATGAAAACTGTCACACAAGCTGACACAAACATAGAAACAGTTACACAAGCCCACACACATGAAAACTGTCACACAAGCTGACACAAACATGAAAACAATCACAGAAGCCCACAAAAACGAAAACACTCACACAAGCTAACACAAACATGAAAACAGTCCCACATGGACACTCACTTAAAAACAGTCACACATACACACATGAAAACAGGCACTCAAACTCTCACACACACATAAAAACTGTAATACGCACATGAAAACAGCCACATAAACTCTGTCAGTCTCTCTATCTATCAGTCTCTCTGTCTGTCCATCTCTCTGTCAGTCTTTATCAATCTGTCTATCAATCTGTCTATCAATCTCTGTCTATTATTCTCTCTGTCTATCGGTCACTATCAGTATCTCTGTCTATCAGTCTCTATCAGTCGTCTCTGTCTATCAATCTCTATCAGTCTCTCTTTCCATCAGTCTCTCTATCAATCTCTTTGTCTATCAGTCTCTCTGTCTATCAGTTTCTTTGCCTGTCAGTCTTTCTATCAGTCTCTCTGTCTATCAGTTTCTTTGCCTGTCAGTCTTTCTATCAGTCTCTCTGTCTATAATTTATTCGCCTGTCAGTCTTTCTATCAGTCTCTCTGTCTATCGGTCTCTGTCTATCAGTTTTCCTGCCTGTCAAAGAGTTATAGTAAATTTGATTACGCAAAATTTCATTTCTTCAGAGAAGTTTTAAACAAACGTCACACGACACACATCACATAACACTCGTCACATGTTACAAAAAGTTTCATGTAAACTTCAGCAGAAAACTTCAGTTCTTATTTGTTCTGAGTAAACACAAGCCGAAAAATGTCAAGTGAAAAAGTTTAAATGTAAACAAACTGAAACTTAATGTTATCACACAGAAGGGAAATGATAAATTGCTAACCTGTGGAAAGGAAAAGGTTAAATGCTAATAAACAGTAGAATTTTAAATGTTAAGAAATGGAAGAGAAAACTGAAACACGAGATAAAAGGATACATTTTAACACAGTAGAAAGGTTAAAAGTTAATAAACAGAATGGAAAGTTATGTGTTAACAAACATTAACGAAAATGTTAAATGTTAACAAACTAAAGTAAAAATGTTAAATATTAACACACAATTTGAATACCTCCCACAACACTGTAGAGGAAAACTGGTTTACAACTCGGCACAAAGTTGCTTGTACGTCAAGGACACAATGTTACAGCCCATGATGTTCACTTCATATATTCAGATCAGTAGTTTAAATTCTCTTCTTTCCCATAGTTCATGGCGAAGGTCACAGAACTGAAGGCAAAGGTCACAAAGAATCGATTTGACATTTTCCGTGTTTATCTGCAGCGTTACCACGGCAGCAGCGACGCTCACTTCCATCTGACTTGTAACATTTTATATGCAACAAACAGCCATGTGGTAACAAGTACAAACAGCCACGTGGTAACAAGTACATACAGCCACGTGGTAACAAGTACAAACAGCCACGTGGTAACAAGTACAAACAGCATAGTGGTAACAAGTACAAACAGTCACGTGGTAACAAGTACAAACAGCCATGTGGTAACAAGTACAAACAGCCATGTGGTAACAAGTACAAACAGCCATGTGGTAACAAGTACAAACAGCCATGTGGTAACAAGTACAAACAGCCACGTGGTAACAAGTACAAACAGCCATGTGGTAACAAGTACAAACAGCCATGTGGTAACAAGTACAAACAGCCATGTGGTAACAAGTACAAACAGCCATGTGGTAACAAGTACAAACAGCCATGTGGTAACAAGTACAAACAGCCATGTGGTAACAAGTACAAACAGCCATGTGGTAACAAGTACAAACAGCCACGTGGTAACAAGTACAAACAGCCACGTGGTAACAAGTACAAACAGTCATGGGGTATTAGGCAGGGGTCAAAGATCAAAGGCGGTGCAAAGACCGTGAAAAGAATGTTTGCAGACTGAACCTTTGAAACGTGGAGGATGTTCAAACTAGACATCTGTGACCTGGGCTCATGCCTGGCATATCCGGCTGCTTAGCTGACAGCAGGGCTTGGATGCATTTATGACCAGGGCTCCCAGGAGCGTCAGCTATTACCAGGTCAAGAATATATTAAAAATAATACATATTATGTAAGAGTCTTATATAGTACAAATAATACACATTATGTAAGTGTCTTATATACTAAAAATAATACACATTATGTAAGAGTCTTATATACTAAAATAATACACATTATGTAAGAGTCTTATATACTAAAATAATACACATTATGTAAGAGTCTTATATACTAAAATAATACACATTATGTAAGAGTCTTATATACTAAAAATAATACACATTATGTAAGAGTCTTATATACTAAAAATAATACACATTATGTAAGAGTCTTATCGAACTTTTAAAAAAAAAACTTTACAGGTGGAACCATGTGCACCAACATTTTCTTAATATACATGTCACAGTGCAGTAAATGATGACATCTTAATATACATGTCACTGTGCAGTAAATGATGACATTTTATTATATATGTCACTGTGCAGTAAATGATGACATCTTATTATACATGTCACTGTGCAGTAAATGATGACGTCTTATTATACATGTCACTGTGCAGTAAATGATGACATCTGTTCTAAAGTGCGACGATTTGATCATCTGTGTCACGTGATCAGAGCACACATAAACAGGGAAACAATAAATGAAATGAAGTTGGAAGCAGAATACATGAAAGAAAGAAAGTAAATCATGAAAGTGAAGAACAGCTGAAGTGACAGAGATAAAACTAAGACATGAATTATGCGTGATAAGTGAACATCTTCAAAGTGGAATGTTAGGATATTAAGTGCTGAATACTGAGTGTGAGATGTCAGGTGCTGAATACTGAGTGTGAGATGTCAGGTGCTGAATACTGAGTGTGGGATGTCAGGTGCTGAATACTGAGTGTGAGATGTCAGGTGCTGAATGCTGAGTGTGGGATGTTAATATGTTAAGTTGTAGCTGCTGAATGTGGGATGTTAATATGTTAAGTGGTAGCTGCTGAATGTGGGATGTTAATATGTTTAGTGCTAGATGCTGAACGTGGGCTGTTAAGATGTTAAGTGGTAGATGCTGAATGTGGGATGTTAAGATGTTAAGTGGTAGATGCTGAATGTGGGATGTTAAGATGTTAAGTGGTAGATGCTGAATGCGAGATGTTACGATGTTATGTGCTAGATGCTGAGTGTGGGATGTTAAGATGTTAAGTGGTAGATGCTGAATGCGAGATGTTACGATGTTATGTGCTAGATGCTGAGTGTCGGGAAATAGATACTAAGAAGCTGCCAAGATATGAAGTAGATGCAACCACATACACTAAAGCTGCCTGTCGTGTCTTGTCTGCTGTCTCTTTTAATCTTACACTCTTTTGATATGTTTGTAGCATGGCCTTGTAAGTAATGGATATTGGTATTATTATTATTATTATTATTAATGAATATGATTATGTATATATACTGTAAAGAAAATAGAAAGATCGCATAGCGACAGAGAAAAGTAGGTCGAAAAAAGGACGAGAAAGGTATAAAACTTCCATGACACTAGAACAAGACGCGGACAAAAGTAAACGGTGGAAACAGTGAATAGAAAAAGATGAGATTCTGTGACGCTGAGATTTAGGTAATACAAAGGAAGGACGCCGGAAAGTAGGATGGTTCAGTGATAACAAAGCAGTGACTGGACGTTGACACGTGTAAACAATAGAAAAGACGGATAGAAAAGGCAGACACAATGAAAAGCGAGGACACAATAAAACCTCGGACATGAAAGAGCAAGATAATGACTTTGATAAATAACAATTGTATAGACGAAACTGACACAGGTGACCCGCGTTAGGACGCGATTGCACTCGATTTTTAAATAAAGGAGTAACCAACTCGGCCAGCTGACTAATTAAATATTTAGAGGCGTGGCCTATTTGACAATTGACTTACGACATATAAGTAACTGGGCAGTTTGAATGACGGACAATCAGAACGCTCATGGGAACTAGTGGACATCTGAAGTGTGGAGCCAAAATACTTATTGGTTAATCCATCAAGCTGGACTTGAAGATAAAAAGGTGAGCGCAGAGACACACAAAAAAAAACGAAGAGGAACCAAGAAGGACGAAGAAGTAGAGGAGAGGAGACAGAGGACGGAGCCCCGAAGACAGAGGAACAAGGACAGTCAGTGAACTGAGACCGGTGAAAACAAGAGAAGAAGAGGAACAAGGACGGTCAGTGAACTGAGACCGGTCCAGACAAGAGAAGAAGAGGAACAAGGACGGTCAGTGAACTGAGACCGGTCCAGACAAGAGACGAAGAGGAACAAGGACGGTCAGTGAACTGAGTCCGGTCCAGACAAGAGAAGAAGAGGAACAAGGACGGTCAGTGAACTGAGACCGGTCCAGACAAGAGAAGAAGAGGAACAAGGACGGTCAGTGAAATGAGACCGGTCCAGACAAGAGAAGAAGAGGAACAAGGACGGTCAGTGAACTGAGACCGGTCCAGACAAGAGAAGAAGAGGAACAAGGACGGTCAGTGAACTGAGACCGGTCCAGACAAGAGAAGAAGAGGAACAAGGACGGTCAGTGAACTGAGACCGGTCCAGACAAGAGAAGAAGAGGAACAAGGACGGTCAGTGAACTAAGTCCGGTCCAGACAAGAGAAGAAGAGAAGGACAGACACACCAGAGAAGACACGAAAGAGAAAGAAGACGTAGGTAACGACAGTTGGAATAGATGTACAGTTAGACCAATAGATACTCAGGAAAAGCGGCCTTGCAGAAGTAGTTCTAGGACAGATTGAATCTGTGTTTCAAGTGATTCAAGTGATTATGAATATTTGTTACTTTGAAACTTCGAGTACAGTGATTTAGTCGTGTAACTGACTGACCATGTGTTTCAAATGGAATATAGTACAGAGTTTAGAATTGCCCTCATATCAAGTGTAGAGTAATGTGAAGTTAACATAGAGAAACGCTGCATGTAGAATATGATAGTTTGATACTGATGTACTTCAACGATGAAACTAACGAAGATTATGTCATATTGGATCTTAGTACACATAATGTTATGAATTCTAAATCGAATATCTTATTTGTCAGAATTAAAGGAATTCTGAAGAGAAGATTTCATAGGGACTTCCTCTGATTTAGCGAAGTGCAATGTTTGTGAAACCTAATCTAAAACATGTATCAATGAAAATATGTATCAGTGAGGAAAAACTGGAAGAAGTGGAGAGTTTTGGATATCTTCGATCATTACTAACTAATAATGGATATACGATGAGGGAAATTAAAAGGAGGACATCTATTGCTCTTCAGAAAGTAAAACAACTAAAGAATCTGTGGAGAGGAACAGACAACCACAAAAATAAGATTTTTAAGGGCATGCATCTTTCCCATCGCAACATATGCCTGTGAGACCTGGATAATTAACAAAACAGCTGAGAAACACATAAATGCCTTTGAAAGTAAATGCTATAGAAGAGTTATTCAAACATCGTGGACACAAAAAAGAACAAATATATCTATACTACAAGACCTTAATATTGAAGAAGGCTGGCTAGTAAAGAGTATTAAAGAGAGAAAACTTAAATATTTTGGACACATTAAACGTCATGATAATCTAGAGAAGACCGTCTTGGAAGGGTACATAATGGAAAAAAGAAAGAGAGGACGACCAAGGCGAAGATGGCTGCAAGACATCGTTGATGATCTGCAAATGGGTGCATCAGCAGCAGGGCATCTTGCTCACAACCGAGAGGCCTACATGAGAGCTGTTAGGGAGGCAAAGTTCCGCAAACGACATGCAACTGATGAATAAATGAATGAATCTAAAACAACAGAAATCTGGATGTGTGAGAAAATAAAGTCGGATGTAAATAAAGAACATCTTCTTTAGTCAGAAATATATCATTAACAATTGAAAATATTATACTGGTGCCATCAATGATAGATAATTCACACCTTGACTTTGTTATATATTTTTTCCCTAATGTAATTTGTATACTTGTGTTAAATCGAGTGTGTGGGAAGATTGAAAGATGGAGTGATGAAGGGCAGAATATAAGACTGGCTGCGTGCCCAATTCTTTACTCTTAAAAATAATGATCATTCATTCATTCATTCATTCATTCATTCATTCAGTCATTCATTCATTGTCCCGGTGACTGCTAGGTGGTTTTCTTTCCTGTCGATACTGTGAAGGTGTAAAGGCGCGGCATCATGTGGGACTGAGAGCGGGTTACGGCTCTTATCTTTTCACTCCAGAAATGGAGCTAAAAAGCAGGTGTACTATACTTCTTTAGCAGACTCCACCACCATGGGAAATATGGCGATCCACGCCACGTTAGCCAGGCTAGGCCAGTTACTAGGGATACCAACGGAGAGATGGGACAGGGTCTTGGTCAGCTATGATTGGCTAACTCTGACGCTGGCATATCATCCATGAGTCGGTGACATCGTCTACGCCCCTACCTCTATTAGGAAACATAAGCAGATAAAACGCGTCAACATTCAAGGGGAGATAAACGTGAAAAAACATCTTAACGGAAATGTGCCTGAATTAGGATAAGTATTTGTAGTGTATCACTGAGATACAAAATGTTTTACTATCTTATCTTACAACAAACCGGTCAGTGCAACATGCCAGCTTCATCGCTTCTTGTTTGAGTGAGAATTTAAGTTCTTCTATAACTACTACTACTACTTCTACTACTAAGTAATAGTATTAGTAGTAGTAGTGGTATATCATCTCTAAAGAGAGGTACAACAGTTTATTCATATCCTGTGATAAAGGGAAGTAATTTTTAGCAAACATCATCATGTGCTATGCTTGGAGGTGTCAGTTACTATATCTCTTCACAGTATCCGATCGTTCATGTTTTCCGTCAGTTCTGTTGTGTTTCTCCCATGCCATTTTGTCAAGCTATATAAGATTTTCTCTCTTGGTCTACCTCTTGTTTTCTTGCCTCCAATTTTTCGTTTTATTATATTTTCGATTACTCCTCTTATTATTGTATGGCCAATGAACCAGGGGTCGGCAACCTACGACATGAATATCTTTGCCATCAGAGTGTGTGTTTTCTAGATCTAGATCAAGGGTCGGCAACCTACGGCATGAATATCTTTGCCATCAGAGTGTGTTTTCTAGACCTAGATCAAGGGTCGGCAACCTACGGCATGAATATCTTTGCATCAGAGTGTGTGTTTTCTAGACCTAGATCAAGGGTCGGCAACCTACGGCATGAATATCTTTGCATCAGAGTGTGAATGTGTGTGTCTTCTAGCTTCTTGGTCACAGCAGTAGACACGAGCAAGAGACGAAATAAAAAAAAAATAGCCACAAGGAAACTCAAATGAGCAGAGCAAGTAACTTGTAATGTAGGAAGAGTGATTGATAAGATCTCGGCATAAGGTACAACGGATTATTTGTGGACACCTTTTTTGAGTTATTTTTTAACATAGTCCCATTGCAAATTTATGCACTTAATCCAGCGATCCTGGAGCATACGGGTCCCTTCTTTCTAAAAGTCAGCATCTTCTGCCAGTAGAAAGTGGTCTACAGCATGAATGACGTCATCATCTGAACAAATTTGCGACCACTAAGAGTCTTTTGGAGTTTTGTAATCAGGTAACAGTCCAAAGTGGCCAAATCTGGGGAATAAGGATTATGTTCAAGAAGCTGGAAGCCACATTCATGAATGGCAGCCATTGCCGCCACCGACTTGTGAACTGGAGCATTGTCTTCATGAAATATGACCCTTCTCGTCAAGTTCTCTCGACGCTTTTCCTTCAGGTTGACCTGCAGTTGCTTCACAAGATTAGCGTAATAGGCCCCGGTGACCGCTCTGCCCTTTTAAAGATAGTCTACCAATAGCACACCTTCTGAATCCCAAAAGATGGAAGCCATCACTTTGCCTGCAGACAGAACCACCCTTGCTTTCTTTGGAGGTGAGGATCCATGATGCTTCCACTGCTTTAACTGTTCTTTGGTTTCTGGTTGAAAATGATGAACCCAAGTCTCATCCATAGTCACACATTTCTGAAGAAAAGTTTCAGTATCTGCAGAAAAATGTCCAAGATTGTCTCTTGACATGTTGAGACGTTGTCGTTTGTGATCAGCTCCAAACAGTTTCGGGACCCATCGAGCAGAGACCTTTGTCATTTGAAGATCATTGTGAATAATGGCATGAAGACGTTCCTGGGAGATGCCCAACTCAGTAGCAATGTACTGCTCAGTTATTCGTCGATCCTCCATTATCATGTCATGGATTCTTCCGGTGGTTTCATCGGTGGTTACCGTTCTTTGTTTTTCTGGACGGGGATCATCTTCCAGACTTTCCCTTCCGTGTCTGAAATGAGCTGCCCATTTCTTCAATGTGCTGTAAGAAGGGGCACTCCCCCCCCCCCCCACAGAGTCTCTACCATATCCTCATGGATCTCCATCGGTGATAAGCCCTTGATGCAGAGGTAGCGAATGACGGCTCGTTGAGAGATTTTATTCATTGTCTCAATTTCTGCCACCCGTTACCACTTCAGTAGTCTGTCAAAAAAAAATTGGTTGCAGTTAATTTCTTGAAACTTGGTGTTTAATCTTACATTAACCTGATCTACAAATGTAGCTAATATCAAATGTGTGTTTCAAGTATTTGTACTTTATGCCGAGAATTTATCAATCATCCCTTCTATAACACTCTGGACGAGAGGCCAAAGGTCACGCAATATGTGCATTTTCAATTTACTGATCAGGGAGGAGGGGGAAGGGGAGCATGACCGTGTCGGAACGACCTTTCAAAGGCAGATGGTCAGCGGTCATTCTATGTGACCACGATCACACTGACCCCTGACCCATGACTTCTGTCCTTCTGTAACCCCATCCAAGGCTGTGGCCGTTGATGTTTCTGAGAGAATGATGAGACATAAAACAGTATTAGCAAAGACTTAGAGAATGATGAGACATAACACAGTATTAACAAAGACTTAGAGAATGATGAGACATAAAACAGTATTAGCAAAGACTGAGAGAATGATGAGACATAAAACAGTATTAGCAAAGACTTAGAGAATGATGAGACATAACACAGTATTAACAAAGACTTAGAGAATGATGAGACATAAAACAGTATTAGCAAAGACTTAGAGAATGATGAGACATAACACAGTATTAACAAAGATTAGAGAATGATGAGACATAAAACAGTATTAGCAAAGACTGACAGAATGATGAGATGTAAAACAGTATTAGCAAAGACTTAGAGAATGATGAGACATAAAACAGTATTAGCAAAAACTGAGAGAATGATAAGATGTAGAACAGTATTAGGAAAGACTTAGAGAATGATCAGGTGTAGAATAGTATTAGCAAAGACTGAGAGAATGATAAGATATAGAACAGTATTAGCAAAGACTGAGAGAATGATGAGACATAAAACAGTATTAGCAAAAACTGAGAGAATGATTAGATGTAAAACAGTATTAGCAAAGACTGAGAGAATGATAAGATGTAGAACAGTATTAGCAAAGACTGAGAGAATAATGAGACATAAAACAGTATTAGCAAAGACTGAGAGAATGATGAGACATAAAACAGTATTGCAAAAACTTAGAGAATGATGAGACATAAAACAGTATTAGCAAAGACTGAGAGAATGATGAGACATAAAATTGTATTAGCAAAGACTTAGAGTGATAAGATGTAAAACAGTATTAGGAAAGACTGAGAGAATGATAAGACGTTTGCTTGTTTGCATATGTGTGTGGGCATATGTATGAAATTATGAGTGTGTGTAGGTATGTGCATGCACGTACAAGATTACTAATTTTTTTTTCTTTTGCAATAACTTTCTGATCCAAAAATGATTAATATTCAATAAAGTAGCAAAGACAAAAATACAATTTGTATAGTTTCAGGTACACATATTCTTTATCCGTCAACTGGGGCATTTTAAATATACAATTAATATGTCGCTGAGTTCAATATGTCAGTTAGATACACCATGTCACTAAGTTTATTAATTAGATCAGAAACATCATATCACTTATAGGTTACTAAGTTTAGTAAACAGATCAGATACACCATGTCACTAAGATTAGTAAATAGATCACATACACCAGGCACTTATAGGTCACTACGTTTAGAGAATACATCAGATACACCATGTCACTAAGATTAGTAAATAGATCACATACACCAGGCACTTATAGGTCACTAAGTTCAGAGCATAGATCAGATACAACATGTCACTAAGTTTAGTAAATAGATCAGATACACCATGTCACTAAGTTTAGTAAATAGATCAGATACAACATGTCACTAAGTTTAGTAAATAGATCAGATATAACATGTCACTAAGTTTAGTAAATAGATCAAATACAACATGTCACTAAGTTTAATAAATAGATCAGATACGACATGTCTAAGAAACAGAATCCACCAGCATGCAGTATTAAATTAAATGGAACTATTCTAAAGCAGGTGCAGAAATTCAAATACCTTGGAGCAGTAATAACTTCAGATGGGAAATGCAGAACAGAAATTAGTAACAGAATAGGCCAAGCAAAGACTGCATTTCAGAGAATGAGAAACATATTAGCTAAAACATCTTTTTCAATGAATGTTAGAAAACGAGTCCTAAAATGCTATATTGAACCTATCTTGTTATATGAAAGTGAATCATGGACAATAGGCAAGTCTGCACAAAAATCATTGGAAGCAGCAGAAATGTGGTTTATTAGAAGAATGTTGCGAATCCCCTGGACAGCAAAAATAACTAATGAAGAATGTATGAGAAGAGCTGGAGAGACAAAAATCTTGTCAAAAAATAAAAGAGAGACTATGTACTTTCATAGGACATGCAATGAGAAGAGGGGGCATTGAAAATATTATAACAACAGGAAAAATAGAAGGAAGAAGATCAAGAGGAAGACCAAGAGAACGATACTGGACAGTCTGACAAGATGGTGTGAGAGGAGATCACCAACTGAACTGATGGCCTGCATGAAGGATCGGATACTCTGGAGAAGCATAATAGCCAACGCCAGTTGGCACGGCACCTGATGATGATGATGATGACAACATGTCACTAAGTTTAGTAAATAGATCAGATACACCATGTTACTACGCTTAGTAAATAGATCAGATACACCAGGCACTTATAGGTCACAAAGTTTAGAGAATACATCAGATACACCATGTCACTAAGATTAGTAAACAGATCAGATACACCATATCATTAAGTTTAATAAAATGAATCAGATACAACATGTCACTAAGTTTAGTAAATAGATCACATACACCATGTCACTAAGTTTAGTAAATAGATCAGATACAACATGTCACTAAGTTTAGTAAATAGATCGGATACAACATGTCACTAAGTTTAGTAAATAGATCAGATACAACTTGTCACTAAGTTTAGTAAATAGATCAGATACTCCAAGTCACTAAGTTTAGTAAAATAAATCAGATACACCATGTCACTAAGTTTAGTAAATAGATCAGATAAACCATGTCACTAAGTTTAGTAAATAGATAAGATACAACATGTTGCAAAGTTTAGTAAATAGATCAGATACACCATGTCACTAAGTTTAGTAAATAGATCAGATACACCATGTCACTAAGTTTAGTAAAATAGATCAGATACACCATGTCACTAAGTTTAGTAAATAGATCAGATACAACATGTCACTAAGTTTAGTAAAATAGATCAGATACACCATGTCACTAAGTTTAGTAAAATAAATTAGATACACCATGTCACTAAGTTTAGAGAATAGATCAGATACACCATGTCACTAAGTTTAATAAGTAGATCAGATACACCATGTCACTAAGTTTAGTAAATAGATCAGATACAACATGTCACTAATTTAGTAAATAGGTCAGATACACCATGTCACTAAGTTTAGTAAATAGATCAGATACACCATGTCGCAATGTTTAGTAAATAGATCAGATACAGTATGTCACTACGTTTAGTAAAATAGATCAGATTCACCATGTCACTAAGTTTAGAGAATAGATCAGATACACCATGTCACTAAGTTTAGTAAACAGATTAGATACACCACCCTTACAAGAAGTAAATGGCGTCCCTTACATACTATACACAAGATGCCCTGAAGTACTGAAGAAGCTCCATAAACTCTCACGAAAAGCATGGACCAGGGACTGATAACTATGAATGAAAAAAAGTTTAACGGAGTATAAACAATAATTAGTGTATAAGTATACAACTATACACGAAGCACTGCAGTAAAGCTGAGATACCAAAATGTATAAACTAGGAAAAAAGTAAAAACAGCTTTTAACTTAACGACCACAAAGTTGCGACGTTTCGGCGTGAGCCTTAATCATACACACACATACAGGGCGAAGAATTAGAGAAAGGAGATAAAGTATAGATTCACATGAATCATATGTTTAAAAAATGAATAGAGTTGGTAACACTACTTTACCAAAAAAAGGCAAACATGTCACTTGGTATACCCCGAGTGACACAACAACAATGCCAGGTTCGCAAGTGCCACAACAAAACAACAATGTCACGTAATAAAAACTTGTACAGGACTCCCACTCACTCAACATGACTAACAGATAAGAACTCCATTTAGGTAATGAATGGACTAAGTTCCAAGATACACATCAAATATTTATTGAAAGAAAAAATGAATGGTGGAAGATGGAGATGGGGAAAGAGAATGAACTGCCAACATGGCAGGGTGATTTAACAAGCAATACAACAGCTTCCCGGGCCGTAGTTGATGCCATGGGGAAGAAAAGTCTGACAACGATAAGCAAGTAACAACAACTACTTACAGTATAGAACTTCCAACACATCAACCGAACATAAAAATCTGTCCTGACAAGGACAACACTCCTAATATCTACATATCAGTACAAGGTAAAAGAGCATTGTCCTAAAGGACATTATGCTGAGCTAAAACAACTACATTCTAAAACTGACTCGCAACTACTCCACTGGGAAAATGACCACTCAGCAAAACATTCTACACAAAATCCGACCTCTAACAAACGTTGCTCATGCTTAAATATTCCCTACAAATTTACCTTGAACTTTCTCTAAAAGTTCACGAGATGTCTGACCCTAATGAAATTGTTTGTCTACTGACCTTGGGTAATAAGATTTGAAAGATTTCCAAATTTAACTTTGTTACTAAATATAACTATTCTAGACAGCTCACAATGCCTCATGAAGCTAACATATTTTTTTTTACATTACGTAAAGAGGTGAATTAAAGCGGGACTTAACTCTGCCAAAGATGGCTAGTAGACAAAACCACCACCACCGACATAAGAACTACAGAAGAAAACACATTTACAGCTGGAATCTACATTCTTGTCTGCAAACATACTAGAAACCCACGACGACTAGTACTCTCTACAAGTTATTACAGAATTCACACAAGGGCGATAAATGTCCAAAATAATTATCACTGTTAGCTCCCATACACTGAACATAACGTGTCGAGGTTTTGATGATAAAAGAGACAAAACAACCAAACATCACTTTGTAATCGTTAAGTAATAAAGCTGCTCCTACTTTTTTCCTATTTTATACATTCTGGTATCACAGCTTTACTGCAGTGCTTCGTGTATAGTTGTATACTTATACACTAATTATTGTATAGATATATTTGTTCTTTTTTGTGCTCTTGATATTTGAAGAACTCTTCTGTAGCATTTACATTCAAAGGCATTTATGCGTTTCTCAGCTGTTTTGTTAAGTGTCCAGGTCTCACAGGCATATGTTGCAATGGGAAAGATGCATGCCCTTAAAAATCTTATTTCTGTAGTTCTGTCTGCTCCTCTCGACAGATTATTTTCAGTATACAAGTTAAATAAGTATGCACCCCTGACAGACCCCTTGTTTTATGTCAAACCAAGTTGTTGTTTCACCATTTATTCTTACTGCTGCTTGTTGGTCTAGATATAGCATTGATATTAATTGTATCAAATGTGTTGGAAATGCAATTTTTTCCCCATTATTTCTGGGATTGTGTACACAATCAAATGCCTTTGAGTAATCTATAAAAGATAAATATAGATTCACATTAAACTCTCTGTATTTCTTTATTATTAATCTTAATTTGAATATATGATCTCTTCCTTGCCTGAAACCAGCTTGGACCATGCTGACTTCTTCTATTTTCTTACGAAGTCTACCCATTACGATTATTAACTTAAATTTTACTAGCATGATTAATCAGGGCAACAGTTCTGTAGTTTGTGCATAATTTCAGGTTACACTTTTTTGGCAGTGGTATGTATACAGTTCTTTTCCATTCTTTTGACCAAATACGCGAATGCCATATCTTTTTACATAGTGCATGATAGATTGTTGCACATTCCTTTCCTCCTGCTTTAATAAGTTCAGCTGTTATCTCATCACATCCTGGTGATTTACCATTTTTCAGATTCTTTATTGCCCATAAAACTTCTTATATTGTCAGTTCGGGTTTTTTCTCCTCCAATAATAATTCACACTGTTGATTTCTGCTTTCACAGTCGGCTGTTTCATACATTCCTCTGCAATATTCCTTCCATCTTTCTAGAATTTCTTCTGTCTCTCAAGGTATTCCTCATCTTGTTACAAATTACATTTAGCTTAGGTGTGACATTTCTCGTCAATGTCTTCATTTCTGTAAACATTTCACTATCTCTTCCACACTTCTAATGTCTTTCTATTCTTTCACAACAATATTGTATGTATTGTTGTTTGTCTTTTCTTATGTTTCTTTGTATTTATTTTTTTAAAGATTTATATTTTTCTATGTTGTTATTTAGAAAAATATAAATCTTTAACAAAAGATGTTATTTTAGACCAAAAGAGACATGGAGAAGAACAACAGAAAGGATGTTGAGCAATAGAGGACTCACCTGGGCAAGAGCAGAAAAAAGGCGAAGGACAGGCATTTGTGCAAAACCCTTGTGGAAGCCCCATGTGCCCTGGGCACTTAAGGTTCAGAGAGAGAGAGAGAGAGAGAGAGAGAGAGAGAGAGAGAGAGAGATGTTGTTATTTGTCACATTGCATTGCGTCTTCATTTCTCTACGTTGTTTTATCAGTTCTAGTGTGTCTGCTGTAATCCATCCATTCTTTTGTGTTTTATTTAGTCCACATGTTTTAGCTGTTGTTATAAAGATATCTTTGGCCTGTGTAGCCAATTCATCTGGTGTCATCTCCTCCTGTACAGCCATCAGGAATTCGCAACTGTTCTTCACTTCTATACCGTATTGTTCTGGTATTTTTATAAGTTCAAAGCGGAGTACTCTTGATCCCGTAACTGTCTTTTTTATCTTTATCTTCATGTCTGCTATTAATAACTCATGGTCCGTCTCACAATCAGCACCTGGTAAAGTTTTTGCTGATGTTATACTTGATCTCCACCTTCTTTGCACTAAAAAGAAATTTATTTGATTCTTGGTTTTCCCATCGGGTGATGTCCATGTGTAAAGTCTTCATCATCATCATCATCATCAGGTGCCGTGCCAACTGGCGTTGGCTATTATGCTTCTCCAGAGTACACGACCCTTCATGCAGGCCATCAGTTCAGTTGGTGATCTCCTCTCACACCATCCCGTCAGACTGTCCAGTATCATTTCTCTTGGTCCTCTTATTGATCTTCTTCCTTCTATTTTTCCTGTTGTTATAATATTTTCAATGCCCCCTCTTCTCATTGCATGTCCTATGAAAGTACATTGTCTCTCTCTTATCTTTTTGACAAGGTTTTTTTGTCTCTCCAGCTCTTCTCATACATTCTTCATTAGTTATTTTTGCTGTCCAGGGGATTCGTAACATTCTTCTAATAAACCACATTTCTGCTGCTTCCAATGATTTTTGTGCAGACTTGCCTATTGTCCATGATTCACTTCCATATAACAAGATAGGTTCAATATAGCATTTTAGGACTCGTTTTCTAACATTCATTGATAAAGATGTGTTAGCTAATATGTTTCTCATTCTCTGAAATGCCTTCTTTGCTTTGCCTATTCTGTTACTAATTTCTGTTCTACATTTCCCATCTGAAGTTATTACTGCTCCAAGGTATTTGAATTTCTGCACCTGCTTTAGAATAGTTCCATTTAATTTAATACTGCATGCTGGTGGATTCTGTTTCTTAGATATAACCATAGTCTCTGTCTTTTTGATGTTCAAAGTAAGGCCTTTCTGTTCTCTTTCTTTGGCGACTTTATCCAAGAGATTTTGCAGGTCTTGTTGGTTCTCAGCTATCAGTACTGTGTCGTCAGCATACCGAAGGTTGTTAATATTGTATCCTCCAATTTTTATGCCTGGTTCTGTGATGATTGTTCTTAGAATATTCTCGCTATACAGAGAAAAAAGGTCTGGAGATAGTACAAATGCTTGTCGCACCCCTTGTTTTGTAGGTTGATATTTTCCAATTCTATTTTCAACTCGAACTGCTGCTTCTTGCTGCCAGTATAGATGTTTTACAATCCTCAGGTCTTTGCCGTCTATACTGATGTCTTCAAACATTTTAATAATTTCATTATGTTTCACCTTGTCAAATGCCTTGGTGTAATCAATGAAGCATAAGTAGAGATCTTTCTGTACTTCTAAAGCTCTTTCTGTTAGTGTTCGTAAAGCATAAATGTCATTGTGTGCTCCCTTTTCTTCAACAAATCCAAATTGTTCATCTGCTATTTCCATTTTTATCTTTTTCCTTGTTCTTCTCCTAATGAATCTCAGAAGTAGCTTCGTTATGTGACATGAGAGGCTGATAGTCTGGTGGTCGTCACATTCCTTTGCACCTGGTTTCTTTGGTAGTGCTATAAATGTGGATTTAATCAGGTCACTGGGAATATAACCACTGTTGTAAATGTCATTCAGTAACTTGGTTATTATTTTTATTCCTGTCTCCTCTAGTGCCTCTATTTCTTCTATTGTTATATTATCAGGCCCAGTCGCTTTTCCTTTTTTCATGTGTTTGATGGCATCTATGATTTCATCTTCAAGTATTGGTGGTCCATCACAGTTTTCAGTATCTGGTGTTAATTCTGGTCTTTCTCCTCCATATAGCTCACCGATATACTCTGTCCACCTGTCCACAATGTCTTCTTTTCCCAATAACATTTTACCTTCTTTCGATTTCAGGTATCCTGTGGTATATTTTGTTTTCCTGCCTGTGAGTTCATTAATTCGTTTGTACATGTTTTTGCTGTCTTTAATATGAGAGTCCTCTATCTGTCTGCACTGCTCATTTAACCACACTTGTTTTGCTTCTCTGCATTTGCGTCTTATTTCTTTATTTCTTTTGCTATATTTTTCCTCGTTATTTTTACTCCTCCTCCTCTTGTCCATCAGTCCTAAGATGTCGTCTATCATCCATTTATTTTTAGGGGCTTCTTTTTTTTGGTAGTATTATCTCCTTAACAGTTTGGTGGATAGAATCTCTTAACAATTCCCATTGTTTATCTATACTATTTATCTTTGCTATTGCATTGCATCTATTTGTTATAATAACTTTGTATTGTTCTCTCAGTTCTTGGCCATTTTTAAGAAGTTCTGTATTCAGTTTGATGTTTCTCACTTTTCTGCCTGCTTTCTTTAGTTTTATTCTAACTTTTCCACAGAGTGGATCATGGTCACTATTGCAGTCAGCTGCTGGCATGGTTTTTGTTGTCAGTAATGCATTGCGGAATCTTTGTTGATTAATATGTAGTCTATCTGTTTAAAAGTCTTTTTGTCTGGGCTGCACCATGTTGCCGGTCTTCGAGGATGTTTAAACCAGGTGTTTCCTACAACCATGCTGTGTATTCTTGCCCATTCAATTAATTTATAACCTCTGTCATTCCTCTCCACCAGTCCATAGTCACCAACGATGTCTGAAGTTCTTCCTTTATCAACTTCGGCATTAAAATCTCCCATGACTATGGTAACTTCATGTGACTTTGCGTGTTTTAGTGCTGTCTCTATGTCATTATAAAATAGCTGTACATCTTCTTCAGAGCTTTCATATGTTGGAGCGTACACTTGTATAATATTTATATTTATTGGTTGTCCTTTCAGTTGGGCTAGCAGGACTCGGTCCGAGATGTTCAAATATCCTACAATTGTCCTTGCCGTTTGTTCATCAAATATAATTCCTACTCCTCGTTCATGTTTCTCACTTCCTGAATATATTATTGTATATTTATCTGAGTTTATCTTCCCTGCACCTGTCCATCTAACTTAACTCATTCCTAATATGTTGATCTTCATCCTTTCCATTTCCATCTTTACATTTTCTAATTTTCCAGCCTGGAATAAACTTCTAACATTCCATGTTGTTATTTTGAACTTGTTAGTTTTGCCACCAGTAGCTTGATGACGATCTGGCCTCACCTGTGGCTCGTGAGATGCCCTACCGGACGAGGCTGTACCAGAGGAACATCCATTAATGTCGTTCATGATGAATCGATTATTCTGTTCAAGCATAACTATTCTTGGGAACTACAACAATGGTTTCCCGTTGCCTTCTGCCTGTTTGTGTACGGACTCTCCGCTAGCCTTTGGACTCCCTGTCCTACCCGCAAGGCAGCGGGAGCGAGAGGTTTTAAAGCGCCTCTTACCCGCCTGGTATTCCCTTCACTGAGCACCTGAGGCACTTTATGGGAGTAGTAGAACCACCTACTACCCCACCTCGCTCTCTGAGACTCCCGCCAGGTGGTCCACACCTGATTATTTGGGTAAATCCTTATTCACAGGGATCCTCCATATCAGGAGGACTTTCACCATCCGCCACCTGTGACGCGCTGGGTTGGGGATGGTCGCCCCAGTTTTACCCAGTAAAGTCTTATTGGATGTTATTTAAAAAGTGTGTTAGCATTTTGGAAGGGTACCTAATGGGAAAATGAAAGAGAGGAAGACAAAGGCAAAGATGGCTGGAAGACATAGATGATGATCTGCAAATGGATGCATCAGCAGCAGGCCATCTTGCTCACAACCGAGAAGCCTACATGAGTGCTGTAAGATAGGCAAAGTTCCGCTAGGGACATGCAAATGAATGAATGAACAAATGTTAGCGATCATTAGCTGATTTTCCTTGCAAAACGCGATTAGATTTTCACCTGCCTCATTTCTATATCCTGTGCTAAATTTCCCCAAAATTCTGCTATTTCTATATCAATCTTTGCATTAAAATCCTCCATTATTAACATAATATCATTTTCCCGTACTTTGTCTATCGTCATTTGCAGTGTGTTATAAAAGTCTTCTACTTCCTCTTCTTTTACTGCTAATGTAGGAGCATATATCTGGATGATTGTTACAATTCCAGGAGTGCCATTAAGTCTGATAGTGAAGATTCCATCACTTACTGGATTGTAACCTAGTAATACTTTTGATGCTGATTTGTCCAAGTAAAATGCCACTCCATTCTTTCCTCATATGCAGGAAACTCTCTAGAGAGCGGAACAAGAACACAACTCCTTCAGATCATCAGAGGAAGTACCCCCCCTCAGACAAGTGTTTCGGCCCTTTAAACTCCTGACACTCTAAAGTTGTTGCTTTTTATTTTCGGTCCTAGGATTGAACCCATGATCTTCCAGTTGCCACTGCACTTTTTTGAAGTGCGTCTTTAGCGATTTAGCTACGGAGGACTGGTATTGGTTGTAGCAAATGAAATTACTTATTTTCCCAATGCTTGTTTCGCATACTCCACAGCCAGCATGAGGCCTTTTCTGCTGTTTCTGAAAGGCTTCTCAATGCCCTTGCTCTTGCTTGTCCCTTTATGCCCAGTTGCTTACATAGGTCATATGCTGATGTTGCTACGAATCCTCTTGCTCCCACTTCTACAGCTATCACTTTTGCCCTGATTCCTGTCCCCTCATAATTCTCCATCAGAGTATATACATATATTATCATTCTCCTGATCCTTTCCATCGATGTTCACAGAAACCCAAAATATGTATCCTCGTTCTTTTCATCTCGTCACTTAGATACTTTTCCTCATACACACTTCTCACTATCCATGTTCCTACTCTTATGTTTCTTTTTAGTTTGATGCAGGGGTTTTCCTTGGTAACACTGTCAGGATTTTGTCTGTCATCACAATTACTAGTACTGACCTCTGTCTCACACTCTTCCCCAGTGTTAAAATTAGATCTATCTGGCCTGGGGGACTCACCACCAGATCTTTTTCCTATTTGACTTTCCATGTTGCTGCTTGGGTTTCTTGGTATATTTCCAGAAGGTAGTTTACCATTGCTTTCCTTCCAGGCAGTGACTGTACTAGTCAGTGATCGTAGCCATTGTCCCTACATTGAGATCATCTGCCTACCATCATAGAATGGTGACCATAACCAACATTATCTGTCAGCTGCTCTCCCATTCCATCCACCACCTGCTCCCATGGCTTCACGTCACCCTGATCGGGGGGGGGGGGCTATACGGGTACTCCACCTTGCCCAAGGGTGTCCCGTAGACTGATGGAGGTAAGGAGGTGTCTTACTTCTCCTTTGATAGGAGATAGCCCTACCCCTCTGAAGCATTTGATAGGAGATACCCCTACCCCACTGACCATGAAACATTTGATAGAGGATACCCCTATCCCACTGACCATGAAACATTTGATAGAGGATACCCCTATCCCACTGACCATGAAACATTTGATAGAGGATTTTACTTGTTAAGAAATAACCCAAAAAAGTTATCCACAAACAATCCGTTGCACCTTGTGCCGAGAACGTATCAATCACCTCTATATATCGGTAGAGAGAAACATGAAAGAGGAGATGGTAGGATTCTTGATAATAAAACATCAAAGCCAGATAAAAGGTTCCTGGAATATATGAGACTGGATACTGCCAGTTCAGCTGAAAGAACAACCGATAAACATAAACATTCTATAGGTTTATGCTCCAGCCACTGACATATCAGAAGACGACATACAAGAATTCTATAATCAGTTGAAACAAGCTGTAAAAGAAAGCAAAACATGATGTAAGTATAATTATGGGAGACTTTAATGCTAACAAAACATATGATGTAAGTACATTTATAGGAGATTTTAATGCTAACAAACAACAAGATGTAACTATAATTATGGGAGATTTTAATGCTAAAGTTGGTAGAGGGAAAGATGCAGCTAGGAAAACATATATCTTTCATTGTGTGTCTGGGATCATTACCAACTACTAAGGAGATACAATGAGGGAAATTAAAAAGAGAATATCTATCGCTCTTCAGAAAGTAAAACAACTAAAGAATCTGTGGAGAAGAACAGACAGAACTACAAAAATAAGATTTTTAAGGGCATGCATCTTTCCCATCGCAACATATGCTTGTGAGACCTGGACACTTAGCAAAACAACTGAGAAACACATAAATACATTGGAATGTAAATGCTACAGAAGAGTTCTCCAAATATCGTGGACACAAAAAAGAACAAATATATCTATACTACAAGAGCTTAATATTGAAGAAGGCTGGCTAGTAAACAGGACTAAAGAGAGAAAACTTAAATATTTTGGACACATTAAACGTCATGATAATTTAGAGAAGACAGTATTGGAAAGATACATAATGGGAAAAAGAAAGAGAGGAAGACCAAGGCGAAGATGGCTGCAAGACATCGTTGATGATCTGCAAATGGATGAATCAGCAGCAGGCCATCTTGCTCACAATCAAGAGGCCTACATGAGATCTGTTAGGGAGTCAAAGTTCCGCAAAGGATGTGCAAATGACGGACTGTATGTCTAGAGGGCAGTTTCTCTTTCGTTAGTTTTTCTTGTATGAGGGCTCCGTGCTGAATGCTGAGTATGGTGTTTGTGAAGATGTGCTTTTGTTGAAAAAAAAGTTCCCATTGCACTTTCTTCACGAATCAACATGATCTTTCTACCTGCCTCTCTTGGCGGAACGCGTGAATAATACCCTAAATTTATGCTTAAATAATTTTATGATTTTTATACTTACAGTGATAATCAGTGAGTACTTTTCATATAAGTACTTCACATACACAGAGGATTGAACAAGTTACAAGTTTCCCAACCTGTTTTCCCCCTGGAAGTTGTTTATAGAGCAAAAGTTGATCCGTTTATCCTAGATCTAGTGTGGATATTTGTAGATCTCTTTGCTCAGATAAACATGCAGTCTCAGTCTAAAATCGCCTTCTTGTTTCTTTACTCTTCTTGGATAAGCTTTCATACTGGGATGAGTGTTTCCTATGTCCACTCTTCTAATCCCAATCTTTCACACTGGGATCAACGTTTGCTCTCACCACTCTTCTAATCATAAATCCATCACTTGGAACAAAAGTCCATCTTGTACATCTCTTCCACTTCAGGTTGCAACAGGCACCCGGTTCAAGAATGACAACTGCCTGGTCCCAGTCAGTTCCTCTCTTTACACATAATTCTACAGTTAAGTATAATTAGACAGAGGAGTGACAACTGCCTGGTCCCAGTCAGTTCCTCTCTTTACACATAATTCTACAGTTAAGTATAATTAGACAGAGGAGTGACAACTGCCTGGTCCCAGTCAGTTCCTCTCTTTACACATAATTCCACAGTTAAGTATAATTAGACAGAGGAGTGACAACTGCCTGGTCCCAGTCAGTTCCTCTCTTTACACATAATTCCACAGTTAAGTATAATTAGACAGAAGAATGACAACTGCCTGGTCCCAGTCAGTTCCTCTCTTTACACATAATTCCACAGTTAAGTATAATTAGACAGAAGAATGACAACTGCCTGGTCCCAGTCAGTTCCTCTCTTTACACATAATTCCACAGTTAAGTATAATTAGACAGAGGAATGACAACTGCCTGGTCCCAGTCAGTTCCTCTCTTTACACATAATTCCACAGTTAAGTATAATTAGACAGAGGAGTGACAACTGCCTGGTCCCAGTCAGTTCCTCTCTTTACACATAATTCCACAGTTAAGTATAATTAGACAGAGGAGTGACAACTGCCTGGTCCCAGTCAGTTCCTCTCTTTACACATAATTCCACAGTTAAGTATAATTAGACAGAGGAGTGACAACTGCCTGGTCCCAGTCAGTTTCTCTCTTTACACATAATTCTACAGTTAAGTATAATTAGACAGTGTCCTTAAATGTTAAATTCACCAATACTTCCATCATGGCATTGTAATATATATTTTTTGCACTTGAAGCCATGTCAAGTAATGATTTCTGACAATAAAAGGCATTTTAAAAATCTTAAAATAAATCACAAATATGACGCACTATAACACTGCAACAAATTTGGATGGAAGCATCTTAGTGAACAATTACTTCATCCCCAGAAAAAATCTCCATCGGCACAGTACTAGATCCTCCACAACAAACAGTCTGTGAAATCAGGTGACATATCCCCAGAAAAAAAAATCTCCATCGGCACAGTACTAGACCCTCCACAACAAACAATCTGTGAAATCAGGTGACATATCCCCAGAAAAATCTTCATCGGCACAGTACTAGACCCCCCACAACAAACAATCTGTGAAATCAGGTGATATATCCCCAGAAAAAATCTTCATCGGCACAGTACTAGACCCCCCCCCCCCCAACAACAAACAATTTGTGAAATCACGTGACATATCACACGTGTCATCTTCACAAACATCAAACACAGTATCCACAGTAAAGCCCTCATACAGGAAAACTTATGAGGGAGAAACTGGCCTCCCAGACACACAGTGAAAGATATAAGCATGTAGGTCAGTCGTCCCTCATACTGCAGCATGCCCTTGTAAGTAAGGATTATACTTGTTATTATTATTATTATTAATGAATATGAATGTGAACATGCTGTAGGCATAATGGTAACATCTAATACCAACAGAAAAAGTGAAAAGGAAAATGAGAGCAAGGTAGAAAAACAAACTTCCATGACACTAGTATGACTTGACGCTTGACACAAGTAAACAGAATAGAAAAGAGGAAGAGAAAAAGCAGACACAATGAAAAGCGAGGACACAATAAAACCTCCGACATGAAAGAGCAAGATAATGACTTTGGTAAATGACAATTGTATAGACTGTGATGATACGTATTAGCCTGCTAATCTTAGGGCGCTATTGCACATAGTTTTTAAAGGATTAGGCGACTCGGCCAGCTGACCAATTAAATAATTAGAGACGTGGCCTATTGGACAATTGACGTACGACATATAAGTCACTGGGCAGTTTGAATGACACACAATCAGAACGCTCATGGGAATCAGTGGGCATCTGAAGGGTGGAGCAAAAATACTTATTGGTTAATCCATCAATCTGGACTTGAAGATAAAAAAGGCAGGCGGAGAGGCAGGAGGGGAGGAAGAAGTACGGAAGTAGAGGAGAGAGGAGACAGAGGGGGGGGGGAGCCTCATGACGGAGGAACAAGGACGGTCAGTGAATAGAGACGGTCCAGACAAGCAGAAACGAACGAAGAAGTACGGAAGTACAGTTGAGAGGAGACGGGGGGGGGGGGAGTGGAGCTAGAAGACAGAGGAACAAGAACGATCAGTGAGTAGAGATCGGTCCAGACGTCAAAGGAAGGAGCACGAGAAGGAAGGAGCCCCCAAGAAGAGGTAGTCCAGAAGCTAGCGGACAAGTGAGGGGGATCGCCAGAAGTAGACAGAGAAAAGAACAGCAGACGGAAGGACAGACGATCAGAGAGGAACAGCAGACAGAGAGGGACAGCAGACAGAGAGGGACAGCAGACAGAGAGGGACAGCAGACAGAGAGGGACAGCAGACAGAGAGGGACAGACGATCAGAGAGGAACAGCAGACAGAGAAGGGCAATCGAATGGAGAATCGCCCGATCAAAGACGGTCAGTAAGCGAAGGCCGCTTGAGACGGCAGAGGAAGACTGTCAGAGAGGATCAGACAGAGAAGAGGAGAATCAGATAAGAACAGAAGAAAGGGAACACAGATCAGAAAAAGAACAGAAGAACAGTAGAGCGGAGGGGAGAGAAACACAGAAGAACAAGAAAGAGAACAGGACGATATAGAATCAGAAGTAGAGTTAGACTGAAGATGTGATTCAAGTGATTACGACGATTTGTTACTTTGAAACTTTGAGTAAAGTGATTCACACGAGGAGTTAGTTGACCACGTGCGACGGATCTGACATAGTACAGAGTTTAGAATTGTCCTAGTATCATCCCACCGCAGAAAATGGCGTCCAGATATATGACTTGAAGAAAATAAAAGTAAGAAATGTGTATGTCTACTTAGAAAAAGATATCCAGATGATATCTATTATCAGAGCAAACCAGACTACGATACTGCAACCAAATATCATCAAAGTAGTCATGGCAAAAGTGAAAGTAACTGCATATTTTAAGAAACAGGAAACATTGCAGATATCAGCTGTTGACAAAGGAGCTATTGCAGAGAAACATGGCTTATTTGTACCAGATGCAACTGTGAAAATGTCCAGCAGTAGGATAACAGCACTTACAATGCTTAATCAGACCAACAAAACAATAAAAGTGAAGAAAAGTTGTGTAATAGGCAGTGTAGAAAAGTTTTACGAAGCAAACTTGGTACCTCTAGACGACAGGTGGAAGGAGTTGGGAAATAGTAATTTAGAAGAGCTACTGAAAGAAATCAACACGCCAGACCAGTATCACCAAACAGTAAAGGAGTTAGTGGCTAGAAATCAGGATGTGTTCGCTCTAATGACTTCCAGCTAGGCAGAACAACTATGGGCATAGACACTGAAGATCATAGACACATAAAACTAAGACCATACAAAACACCACTCCAAAACCGAGAGATACTAGAGAAAGCACTAGATGACATGCTAAAGGCAGGGTTGATCAAACAATGCCGCTCAGAATGGAGCTCTCCAAGAAGGACGGTGGTCACAGGTTCTGTTGCGACTACCGAGCATTATATAACATAACAAAACCTATCTCATATCTATTACCGATGATAGATGATATATTGAGAGTGCTAGACAAGGCTAACTATTTTGCGACCTAAGACGCTAAGTCAGGATTTTGGTCGATCCCTCTATCAGAAGAGGCGCAGAAAAAGAGCACATTTTCTTGTGCTTGTGGCAGCTATTCTTGGCAGGTCATGCCGCTTGGTTGACCTAACTCACCAGCCACCTACATGACGTTAAAGGACATTGTGCTCCAAGGTATGAATAGCTTCGCATTGGCATATATTGACTATATACTAATTTTCACGAAGGGAAACTTGCAAACGCATCTCTGTCACATCCAACAAGTGTTCAATCGATTGAAACAGCACAATCTAAAACTAAAGATGGGTAAATGTCAGTTCATACAAACATACGTAGACAACGAACCCCATCTCAGACTATACGTACAAACTCACCTACAACTCCAGGTCCTACAACAGTGTCAGAGGAAGCAGGTCATATGGGTATAGACAACGTATTTTATACTATCACAAACAAATATTATTGGCCGAATCTCTGGAAGGCGTTGTACGCACATGTCGATGGGTGCCTGATATGTAAGACCCGACATCTGAAGTTACAACACGCGCCACTTCAAGAAACTGATCCCCTCCCCCGGGCACAGCATGGCAAACGTGTAGACGTGTCGGGACCATATCCTCCTAGTGCGTCCGGAAATAAATATATAGTCCATTTTGTGGATCACTATAGCCTTTGGCCAGAATGTTTCCCGGTGTCAGATAGGACAAGTGAGACAGTGGCGAAACTGCTAATCTAAGAATTTATCCAATGCCATGGATGTCCATTAGAGATGGCATCTGACAACGGATCAGAGAACATAGGGCAAGCAATGAAACAAACGTTGGAGAGAACGAATATTCATCATGTGACTAACTCTTTTTACAGACCAGAGAACATAGGGCAAGCATTGAAACAAATGTTGGAGAGAATGAATATTCATCATGTGACTACCTCCTTTTACAGACCAGAGAGCAATGCTAGAAAGGAAAGACAGCATAGAACGTTGTACGACATATTATCGAAGAAGGCGGCAGACAACATTTTCACTTGGGACATGCATTTAAATTCGACTCTAGCAGCAATTAGAATAAATCATAGTGAAAGTACAAAGTTTTCCTCGTTTTACTTATTATACACCATACACCCAGTACTGCCACTAGACACAGACACCCAGTACTGCTACTAGACACAGACACCTAGTACTGCTACTAAACACAGACACCCAGTACTGCTACTAGACACAGACACCCAGTACTGCTACTAGACACAGACACCCAGTACTGCTACTAGACACAGACACCCAGTACTGCTACTAGACACAGACACCCAGTACTGCCACTAGACACAGACACCTAGTACTGCCACTAGACACAGACACCCAGTACTGCTACTAGACACAGACACCCAGTACTGCCACTAGACACAGACACCCAGTACTGCCACTAGACACAGACACCCAGTACTGCCACTAGACACAGACACCCAGTACTGCCACTAGACACAGACACCCAGTACTGCCACTAGACACAGACACCCAGTACTGCCACTAGACACAGACACCCAGTACTGCTACTAGACACAGACACCCAGTACTGCTACTAGACACAGACACCCGGTACAATGTTAGAGACGTCGAAACTACATAGCAAATAAAAAATATACCATACAGTACTGGAGAAGCTAACTCCAGTTACGTACGTAATAAAGAACCAGTTGACCGGGCATACGTTGAAAACACACGTGAAATACTTAAGTTCAGCAGACATAGATTGGGACATACCAACCACCGCTTCAAAACAAAGGGAATCAACTTATGTAGTAGCTCCAGAAGAAGAGGATGAGGAGAGTGTCAGTGTTAGAGATTCTACCCCAGATACAGATATCGAGGAGGAGCCCGTGAATGACACAGAGCAGCTACAAAAGAAGGAAACAAGTAAGGAGAGTAGCAGTGTTAGAGACTCTACCCCAGATACTGATACAGAGGCAGACCCCGTGTATGACACTAAGAGCAGTTACAAAAGAAGGAAACAAGTAAGAGGATACTACAAAACCGAACAGTTCACTTCCAGGAACGAAACATAAGGAACACAAAACAGGACGGCATCTACAAATAATCCAGGGAGTCGCGGGGCGGGCAGGAGACCCAACAGATAAGAGCAAAGAACAAGGTCAAAAGTAACAATCAGCTGCAATATTACAGCTTGACCTCGTCATAAGAATGTAAAACCATAGCCTCCGACTGTGAGACTGAGTAGTATGAATCGGATATTCGCACTATAAGTTATATGAATGATATAAGCATATCTATCACTAATAGTAGCACTATAAGTTATATGAGTGATATAAGCATATCTACCACTAATAGTAGCACTATAAGTTATATGAGTGATATAAGCATATCTACCACTAATAGTAGCACTATAAGTTATATGAGTGATATAAGCATATCTACCACTAATAGTAGCACTATAAGTTATATGAGTGATATAAGCATATCTACCACTAATAGTAGAACTATAAATTATATGAGTGATATAAGCACATCTACCACTAATAGTAGCACTATAAGTTATATGAGTGATATAAGCATACCTACCACTAATAGTAGCACTATAAGTTATATGAGTGATATAAGCACATCTACCACTAATAGTAGCACTATAAGTTATATGAGTGATATAAGCACATCTACCACTAATAGTAGCACTATAAGTTATATAAGTGATATAAGCACACCTACCACTAATAGTAGCACTATAAGTTATATGAGTGATATAAGCACACCTACCACTAATAGTAGCACTATAAGTTATATGAGTGATATAAGCATATCTACCACTAATAGTAGCACTATAAGTTATATGAGTGATATAAGCACATCTACCACCAATAGTAGCACTATAAGTTATATGAGTGATATAAGCATATCTACCACTAATAGTAGCACTATAAGTTATATGAGTGATATAAGCATACCTACCACTAATAGTAGCACTATAAGTTATATGAGTGATATAAGCATATCTACCACTAATAGTAGCACTATAAGTTATATGAGTGATATAAGCATACCTACCACTAATAGTAGCACTATAAATTATGAGTGATATACGCATACCTACCACTAATAGTAGCACTATAAGTTATATGAGTGATATAAGCATATCTACCATTAATAGTAGCACTATAAGTTATATGAGTGATATAAGCACATCTACCACTAATAGTAGCACTATAAGTTATATGAGTGATATAAGCACATCTACCACTAATAGTAGCACTATAAGTTATATGAGTGATATAAGCATATCTACCACTAATAGTAGCACTATAAGTTATATGAGTGATATAAGCATATCTACCACTAATAGTAGCACTATAAGTTATATGAGTGATATAAGCATACCTACCACTAATAGTAGCACTATAAGTTATATGAGTGATATAAGCATACCTACCACTAATAGTAGCACTATAAGTTATATGAGTGATATAAGCATATCTACCACTAATAGTAGCACTATAAGTTATATGAGTGATATAAGCATACCTACCACTAATAGTAGCACTATAAATTATATAAGCGATATAAGCATACCTACCACTAGACACAGACACCTAGTACTGCCACTAGACACAGACACCTAGTACTGCTACTAAACACAGACACCCAGTACTGCTACTAGACACAGACACCTAGTACTGCTACTAGACACAGACACCCAGTACTGCCACTAGACACAGACACCCAGTACTGCCACTAGACACAGACACCCAGTACTGCCACTAGACACAGACACCTAGTACTGCTACTAGACACAGACACCCAGTACTGCCACTAGACACAGACACCCAGTACTGCCACTAGACACAGACATCCAGTACTGCTACTAGACACAGACATCCAGTACTGCTACTAGACACAGACATCCAGTACTGCTACTAGACACAGACATCCAGTATTGCTACTAGACACAGACACCCAGTACTGCCACTAGACACAGACATCCAGTACTGCTACTAGACACAGACACCCAGTACTGCCACTAGACACAGACACCCAGTACTGCTACTAGACACAGACATCCAGTACCGCTACTAGACACAGACATCCAGTACTGCTACTAGACACAGACATCCAGTACTGCCACTAGACACAGACACCCAGTACTGCCACTAGACATAGACACCCGGTACAGTGTTAGAGACGTCGAAACTACATAGCAAATAAAAAATATACCATACAGTACTGGAGAAGCTAACTCCAGTTACGTACGTAATAAAGAACCAGTTGACCGGGCATACGTTGAAAACACGTGAAATACTTAAGTTCAGCAGACATAGATTGGGACATACCAACCACCGCTTCAAAACAAAGGAAATCAACTTATGTAGTAGCTCCAGAAGAAGAGGATGAGGAGAGTGTCAGTGTTAGAGATTCTACCCCAGATACAGATATCGAGGAGGAGCCCGTGAATGACACAGAGCAGCTACAAAAGAAGGAAACAAGTAAGGAGAGTAGCAATGTTAGAGACTCTACCCCAGATACTGATACAGAGGCAGACCCCGTGTATGACACTAAGAGCAGTTACAAAAGAAGGAAACAAGTAAGAGGATACTACAAAACCGAACAGTTCACTTCCAGGAACGAAACATAAGGAACACAAAACAGGACGGCATCTACAAATAATCCAGGGAGTCGCGGGGCGGGCAGGAGACCCAACAGATAAGAGCAAAGAACAAGGTCAAAAGTAACAATCAGCTGCAATATTACAGCTTGACCTCGTCATAAGAATGTAAAACCATAGCCTCCGACTGTGAGACTGAGTAGTATGAATCGGATATTCGCACTATAAGTTATATGAGTGATATAAGCATATCTACCACTAATAGTAGCACTATAAGTTATATGAGTGATATAAGCATATCTACCACTAATAGTAGCACTATAAGTTATATGAGTGATATAAGCATATCTACCACTAATAGTAGCACTATAAGTTATATGAGTGATATAAGCATATCTACCACTAATAGTAGCACTATAAGTTATATGAGTGATATAAGCATATCTACCACTAATAGTAGCACTATAAATTATATGAGTGATATAAGCACATCTACCACTAATAGTAGCACTATAAATTATATGAGTGATATAAGCACATCTACCACTAATAGTAGCACTATAAATTATATGAGTGATATAAGCATATCTACCACTAATAGTAGCACTATAAGTTATATGAGTGATATAAGCACATCTACCACTAATAGTAGCACTATAAGATATATAAGTGATATAAGCACACCTACCAGTGATAGTAGCACTATAAGTTATATGAGTGATATAAGCACACCTACCAGTGATAGTAGCACTATAAGTTTTATGAGTGATATAAGCACATCTACCACTAATAGTAGCACTATAAGTTTTATGAGTGATATAAGCACATCTACCACTAATAGTAGCACTATAAGTTTTATGAGTGATATAAGCACATCTACCACTAATAGTAGCACTATAAATTATATGACAGACGGACAAATAACATTAATATGTTAAGCTTCTTAGAGAACAGATTGATCTTTATTTGATTGATCTTTATTTCAAAAGGGTTAAGAATTGGGCACGCAGGCCCGTCTGACATTCTGCCCTTTATCATACATCTTTCACTCTATTCCAGACATTCTACAAATATGCTGTTCATATAACAAACATAACTAACATTGAAGCTGAGAGACATAAAATAAAATATAACATTTACGTTTCACTCTTAAACATTCACTCAGTATAGAAGTAACTACATACATTATAAATGACTATCTACTAAACAAAATTTTCGGGACTATACAGAAAACAATTAATTGTATTCGGTGTCTGTAAGAGCAGTTTAAGATAACTTTTAAGTTTTATAATTCATGGAGGCATGTAGTCGACATCAAATAGATACTGGGAAAGCTTGTAGTTGTAGGAAGGAGTATAATTTATATTTTTTATATAGGATGGGAGGGTATTCCAAAGATGAGCAGCAGAATAACTAAAGCTTTTCTTGTAAAGATCAGAAATAAGCTTAGCACACGGGCTGCAAATGGTGGGCCTATAGAAGGATCAGACGGGGCGGGCAAGGTGAAGGACTTAATTAAACGATTCAATAATTGGACTTCGTAAGTAAATTCGATAAGATAAGGACGCATTACAGATATTTAGTGATGTAAACCCAATCATGAAATGACAAAAAAACTGTAGGATTCACAGGTTGCATATTAATGTACATAGAGTTATATATATATATATATATATATATATATATGTGTGTGTGTGTGTATGTGTGTGTATGGTATTGTTTTACCACCGATATTGCGTTCTCGCCCAATATACGAGACTAATATAGTTCGCACTGATGATGTAATTTGTTTTGTATTACTACTATTGTATTGCCCTAAATCTGTGAATGTCAGTGTTATATCAGGTAGGTATATATTTTTGATGACGATGAATTACATGTTTTCAATTTTTTAGATATTGAGACAGACTTTGGCGTGTAGTAGATACATGAGAGTGGAATACTTGGGTTTTGCCATATTGGTTAGAGAGGTTAGTGTAACCGACAAGGTTTTATTAGGAGTCACAATATGAGGGCATCCTCAGCACTAACAAAGATCAACATAGAGGGATCGAGACCCCAGAATTTTCATGGATAATTGAGGACTTGGGGGAGAGATAATGTCAATCAGTGGAGGAAAACTCCTTGAGAGCATGATGTTAGTATTATGGTTTTCAAGGGGGCGGTATATCACATGTTCCATACTGAATATGTGTTATGTAAGGCGTGTGTTATATCCATTGTTACCACTGAAGATGATCATCGAGATGTTCAGGACGTCAATATGGTTAGTGTAACCGACAAGGTTTTATTAGGAGTCACAATATGAGGGCATTCTCAGCACTAGCACAGATTGGAGACACGACAGTTATCATGGATAGATGACTACTTGGGATAGAATAAAGGATGTCAAGGAAGAATTTCGTTGAGAGTATGATGGTAGTGTTATGATTTTCAAAGAGTTGATGTATCACATTTTTCACACGGAGTATGTGTTACGAAACATGTATCACACGGAGTTCATTCATTCATTTCATTGCATGTCCCTTGCGGAACTTTGCCTCCCTAACAGCACTCCTGTAGGCCTCTCGGTTGTGAGCAAGATGGCCTGCTGCTGCTGCATCCATTTGCAGATCGTCAACGATGTCTTGCAGCCATCTTCGTCTTGGTCTTCCTCTTTTTCTTTTTCCGTGATATAAGCACACCTACCACTAATAGTAGCACTATAAGTTATATGAGTGATATAAGCACATCTACCACTAATAGTAGCACTATAAGTTTTATGAGTGATATAAGCACATCTACCACTAATAGTAGCACTATAAGTTTTATGAGTGATATAAGCACACCTACCAGTGATAGTAGCACTATAAGATATATAAGTGATATAAGCACACCTACCATTAATAGTAGCACTATAATTTATATGACAGACGGACAAATAACATTAATATGTTAAGCTTCTTAGAGAACAGATTGATCTTTATTTGATTGATCTTTATTTCAAAAGGGTTAAGAATTGGGCACGCAGGCCCGTCTGACATTCTGCCCTTTATCATACATCTTTCACTCTATTCCAGACATTCTACAAATATGCTGTTCATATAACAAACATAACTAACATTGAAGCTGAGAGACATAAAATAAAATATAACATTTACGTTTCACTCTTAAACATTCACTCAGTATAGAAGTAACTACATACATTATAAATGACTATCTACTAAACAAAATTTTCGGGACTATACAGAAAACAATTAATTGTATTCGGTGTCTGTAAGAGCAGTTTAAGATAACTTTTAAGTTTTATAATTCATGGAGGCATGTAGTCGACATCAAATAGATACTGGGAAAGCTTGTAGTTGTAGGAAGGAGTATAATTTATATTTTTTATATAGGATGGGAGGGTATTCCAAAGATGAGCAGCAGAATAACTAAAGCTTTTCTTGTAAAGATCAGAAATAAGCTTAGCACACGGGCTGCAAATGGTGGGCCTATAGAAGGATCAGACGGGGCGGGCAAGGTGAAGGACTTAATTAAACGATTCAATAATTGGACTTCGTAAGTAAATTCGATAAGATAAGGACGCATTACAGATATTTATTGATGTAAACCCAATCATGAAATGACAAAAAAACTCTAGGATTCACAGGTTGCATATTAATGTACATAGAGTTATATATATATATATATATATGTGTGTGTGTGTGTGTGTGTGTGTATGTGTGTGTGTGTATGGTATTGTTTTACCACCGATATTGCGTTCTCGCCCAAGATACGAGATTAATATAGTTCGCACTGATGATGTCATTTGTTTTGTATTACTACTATTGTATTGCCCTAAATCTGTGAATGTCAGTGTTATATCAGGTAGGTATATATTTTTGATGACGATGAATTACATGTTTTCAATTTTTTAGATATTGAGACAGACTTTGGCGTGTAGTAGATACATGAGAGTGGAATACTTGGGTTTTGCCATATTGGTTAGAGAGGTTAGTGTAACCGACAAGGTTTTATTAGGAGTCACAATATGAGGGCATCCTCAGCACTAACAAAGATCAACATAGAGGGATCGAGACCCCAGAATTTTCATGGATAATTGAGGACTTGGGGGAGAGATAATGTCAATCAGTGGAGGAAAACTCCTTGAGAGCATGATGTTAGTATTATGGTTTTCAAGGGGGCGGTATATCACATGTTCCATACTGAATATGTGTTATGTAAGGCGTGTGTTATATCCATTGTTACCACTGAAGATGATCATCGAGATGTTCAGGACGTCAATATTGGTTAGTGTAACCGACAAGGTTGTACTGGGAGTAACAATATGAAGGCATTCTCAGCACTAGCACAGATTGGAGACACGACAGTTATCATGGATAGATGACTACTTGGGATAGAATAAAGGATGTCAAGGGAAGAATTTCGTTGAGAGTATGATGGTAGTGTTATGATTTTCAAAGAGTTGATGTATCACATTTTTCACACGGAGTATGTGTTACGAAACATGTATCACACGGAGTTCATTCATTCATTTCATTGCATGTCCCTTGCGGAACTTTGCCTCCCTAACAGCACTCCTGTAGGCCTCTCGGTTGTGAGCAAGATGGCCTGCTGCTGCTGCATCCATTTGCAGATCGTCAACGATGTCTTGCAGCCATCTTCGTCTTGGTCTTCCTCTTTTTCTTTTTCCCATTATGTATCCTTCCAATACTGTCTTCTCTAAATTATCATGACGTTTAATGTGTCCAAAATATTTAAGTTTTCTCTCTTTAGTCCTGTTTACTAGCCAGCCTTCTTCAATATTAAGTTCTTGTAGTATAGATATATTTGTTCTTTTTTGTGTCCACGATATTTGGAGAACTCTTCTGTAGCATTTACATTCCAATGCATTTATGTGTTTCTCAGTTGTTTTGCTAAGTGTCCAGGTCTCACAAGCATATGTTGCGATGGGAAAGATGCATGCCTTTAAAAATCTTATTTTTGTAGTTCTGTCTGTTCCTCTCCACGGATTCTTTATTTGTTTTACTTTCTGAAGAGCGATAGATGTTCTCCTTTTAATTTTCCTCATTGTATCTCCATTATTAGTTAGTAGTGATCCAAGATACTCAAAACTCTCCACTTCTTCCAGTTTTTCCTCATTGATTCATATTTCAGCTGCCTGTACGTGTTACGAAATATGTATCACACGGAGTGTGTGTTACGAAATATGTATCACACGGAGTACGTGTTACGAAATATGTGACATGCAACGAAAGATATCAGCACTCGAGATCAGTCATCCCTCATACAAGACAAACTGATGAGAGAGAAACTGGCCTCCAAGATATACAACGAAAGATATAAGCACGTGGTTTCAGTCGTACGGCATAAAAGACAAACTCATGACAGAGAAATTGCCCTCCCAGACCTACAATGAAAGATATAAGCACCCTGGCCAGTCATCCCGCTTAGAAGAGAAACTGATGAGGGAGAAACTGGCCTCCAAGACCTACAATGAAAGATATAAGCACGTGGTTTCAGTCGTACCGCATAAAAGAGAAACTGATGACGGAGAAATTGCCCTCCCAGACCTACAAAGAAAGATATAAGCAAGCAGGTCAGTCAACCCTCATACAAGAGAAACTGATGAGGGAGAAACTGGCCTTCCAGACCTACAATGAAAGATATAAGTACGCGAGTCAGTCGTCTCTCGTTCAAGAGAAACTAATGAGGGAGAAACTTGCCTCCAAGATACACAATGAAATATATAAGCACGTGGGTTATGTTATTAAACAACGGCACATTATACATGATTATCAAACTTCGTCTCACAGTCCGGCACTTCACCACATTTCTAAAATACTCGTATACTGGTCGTACACTGTAACAAAAACACTCATTTGTAAAACAAATTACATCTACAAACAGTACGCCAGAAAACGAGCACTTTCACTATGTGTTAGGATTAAGAAAGAACAGAGATACGCCATATTCAGCACCACAGAAACTTTCACAAATCTCCATCTTAACAACACCACACTAAAAGCCAGAGAAATTATATATAGAGTAATACAAGAATTTCCTATTTAACAACAGAGTTAGGTTATAGCAAAATAGAGCCATACAATGAATATTTATCAAACAAGATCAAATTATTAATGTAACTGAATGAGACACATTCCAGAATTCTGAAAGAATATACGAATATTTCTGTTCATTATAAACAACGAAACACAGTAGAGAGTGATTATCTGAACCACACTGTCATATATCGGCAACACTGCTGTGCCAGAGAAAATAATTATGTGTTCAAAAACTAATTTACAGCTTTCAATTCAAAATAGTTGATATTTTTGCATACTATTGCCACAGAAGTTCTCAGTTCTCTTTAAGCTTTGGCTCCAATAACGGTCATGGCATCTCCACAAGCAACAGCGGTCACGGAATCTCCACAACCAACAACGGTCACGGAATCTCCACAACCAACAACGGTCACGGAATCTCCACAACCAACAACAGTCACATCAACTCCACAACCAACAACAGTTACATCAACTCCACAACCAACAACAGTCACATCAACTCCACAACCAACAACAGTCACATCAACTCCACAACCAACAACGGTCACGGAATCTCCACAACCAACAACAGTCACATCAACTCCACAACCAACAACGGTTACATCACCTCCACAACCAACAACAGTCACATCAACTCCACAACCAACAACAGTCACATCAACTCCACAACCAACAACAGTCACATCAACTCCACAACCAACAACAGTCACATCAACTCCACAACCAACAACAGTCACATCAACTCCACAACCAACAACGGTTACATCACCTCCACAAGCAACAATGGTCACGGCATCTCCACAACCAACAATAGTCACATCATCTCCACAACCAACAACGGTCACGGCATCTCCACAACCAACAATAGTCACATCATCTCCACAATCAACAACGGTCACATCGTTTCCACAAACAATAATAGTCACATCATCTCCACAAACAACAACGGTCACGGAATCTCCACAACCAATAACGGTCACGGCATCTCCATAACCAACAACGGTCACGGCATCTCCACAACCAACAACGGTCACGGCATCTCCACAACCAACAATAGTCACATCATCTCCACAATCAACAACGGTCACGGAATCTCCACAACCAAAAACAGTCACAGCATCTCCACAACCAACAACGGTCACGGAATCTCCACAACCAATAACAGTCACAGCATCTCCACAACCAACAACGGTCACGGCATCTCCACAACCAACAACAGTCACAGCATCTCCACAACCAACAACGGTCACGGCATCTCCACAACCAATAACAGTCACAGCATCTCCACAACCAACAACAGTCACAGCATCTCCACAACCAACAACGGTCACGGAATCTCCACAACCAATAACAGTCACAGCATCTCCACAATCAACAACGGTCACGGCATCTCCACAACCAGCAACAGTCACAGCATCTCCACAACCAACAACAGTCACAGCATCTCCACAACCAACAACAGTCACAGCATCTCCACAACCAACAACAGTCACAGCATCTCCACAACCAACAACAGTCACAGCATCTCCACAACCAACAACGGTCATGGAATCTCCACAACCAACAACAGTCACAGCATCTCTGTTGGGGGGTGGGGGTGGGGGTGGGATCATTCGGTACTCCCACCAGTGTACGGGGTGAGAGAAACGAGACGCTCGTCACGTGATCGGGAAGATAGAACCTATTAATACCGAGGAATAAGTGGGGGAGGGGGAACGTATTAGAACCAGAGACCTATAACGGGCAAGTCAATCTCGTCTGTGTTGGTTGCATATGTAGCACTTAGCCCAGCCGGCCTAATATCTGTGTTATATATGGTTGTGATTCATGATGAATAATGTTCAGTGCTGTGTATTCAGATGTATCGTGTGATGTGCAGAATAAGCATGTGTACTGCACAATCATTGTGGAGAAGTATCTGGGTGATTGATTCTAATATCTTTTTCTTGAAGGGCACGAGCGATGCCCCCATATGCTGTTATATTCATGTGGGTCTATTGTAGGCGATTCAAGATGTATGTTGGGATGAGTATCCCGACAACAACATCTACATAAAGGATGTAATAGCAATGGACCCGTTGAAGTGAGGCTGAGAATAGTGCGTTTAGCACATGGTGAATATTCATGAAGTAAGGCAGAGAAATAATGCGTTAGCACATGTGATTATTTATGAAGTGAGGAGAAGAGTCCAGACAGGTCAGCTGTGAAATGAAGTGCACTGGCACATAGATCATTCATAGAGATTGTGGTGTAGTTTCACAGAAAGCTGCAGATTAATAAGTGCTTTGAAGGCCTGTGAGATGTATAATGTGCATTGTGGTGGGGGGAAGGTTGTGTAGCATAGCCTTGTAAGTAATGATTATTGTATTATTATCGATGGATATGATTATGAAAATATACTATAAAGAAAATAGTAACATCGAATAGCGACAGAGAAAAGTAGGTCGAAGAAAGGAAGAGGAAGGTATATAACTTCCATGACACTAGAACAAGAAGCGGAAAAAAGTAAACAGTAGAATCGGTGAACAGAAAAAGACGAGACTCAGTGACGCTGACACATATGGAAGACAAAAGAAGGACGCCAGAAAGTAGGATGGTCCAGTGATAACAAAGCAGTGACTGGACGTTGACACGAGTAAATAAAATAGAAAAGACAGATAGAAAAGGCGAATACAATGAAAAGCGAGGACACAATAAACCTCCGACACGAAATATCAAGATAATGACTTTGGTAAATAACAATTGTATAGACGGAGTTGACACTTGACACTTGTGATGCGATTACACACGGTTTTTAAATAAAGAAGTGACAAACTCGGCCGGGTGACCAATTAAATATTTAGAGGCGTGGCCTATTGGACAATTGACATACGACATACAAGCAACGGGTCAGTTTGAATGACGGACAATCAGAACGCTCATGTGAACCAGTGGGCATCTGAAGAGTGGAGCCAAAATACTTAATGGTTAATCCATCAAGCTAGACTTGATGATAAAAAGGTGAACGGAGAAGTACGGGGGGAGGGGGGACAGAACGAAGAAGAAATAGAGGAGAGGAGACAGAGGGCGGAGCTCCGAAGACAGATGAACAAGGACGGTCAGTGAACTGAGTCCGGTCCAGACAAGAGAAGAAGAGGAACAAGGACGATCAGTAAACTGAGACCGGTCCAGACAAGAGAAGAAGAGGAACAAGGACGGGCAGTGAACTGAGACCGGTCCAGACAAGAGAAGAAGAGGAACAAGGACAGTCAGTGAACCGAGTCCGGTCCAGACAAGAGAAGAAGAGGACAGACATACCAGAGAACACTCGAGAGAGATTTAAGACGTAGGTAAAGACAGTTGGAATAGATGGACAATTAGAGCAATAGATACTCAGGAAAAGCAATTTTGAAGAATTAGTTTTAGAAGGGATTGAATCTGTGTTTCAAGTGATTCAAGTGATAATGAATATTTGTTACTTTGAAACTTCGAGTACAGTGATTTAGTCGTGTAACTGATTTGACCACGTGTTTCAGATGGAATATAGTACAAAGTTTAGAATTCTCCTCTTATCAAATGTGTAGAATATTGTGAACTAGGAGAACATTGAGAAATGCTGCATGTAGAGTATGATGGTTTGATACTGATGTGCTTCGACGAAACTAATGAAGATTATGTCACACTGCATCTTAGTACAGGTGATGTTGTGAATGCTAAGTCGAGAATCTTATTTGTAAGAAGTAAAAGAATTATGTAGAGAATATAATCGGACTTCCCCTGACTTAATGAAGTGGCAGTGCTTGTGAAATCTAATCTAAAACAACAGTTATCAAAGTGTGTGTGAAGATATCCTCAGAAATGTTCAGCTGTATCATGGATAAAGGTGAAAGCATATTAATAAGAAGAATTACAAGAAGAAGAACACTACCTCAAAATGACATTGTTATAATGGTGCCATCATTGACATATAATTCACACATTAACAATATTATAGTTGAGGCCAGGATAGCCACAGCCACTTTAACTTATTATTTTGTTGACTTATTTGAGAGTATTGCATTAGTGATTAGTATGGCTGATATATACAAAGGATATGTGTTGTATGTTCTCTATAAGTCATGTATCTGAATGTAATGTACCTGTGTCTACCATGTTCCATGTAAATGGATAATAAAACGTTCATGTATTATATTTGATAACTTGGTAATATGTATTTCATGTTTTCCGCGATATGTGGCTGTATATGATGTGATGCATGACTGGCATACAGTATGTGATATGTGGATGTGTATAATGTGATGCATGACTGGCATACAGTATGTGATATGTGGATGTGTATGTGATGCATGACTGGCATACAGTATGTGATGTGTGGATGTATATGATGTGATACATGGCCGGCATACAGTATGTGATGTATGAATATATATGATATGATACATGGCTGGCATACAGTATGTGATGTGTGGATGTATATGATGTGATACATGGCTGGAATACAGTATGTGATGTGTGGATATATATATATATATATATATATATATATATATATATATATATATATATATATATCTGATGTGATGTATGACTGGCATAAAGTATCATGGGAGGGGAATCCTGGGTTGCAGAGTTGGTTTTAGGAAATGGCCACCCCAGTACGATAATACATTGCCATGGATCGGTGGGGTTCAAATGGGTCTCGGTCCTGTCCCTCAACTTATTGTCCCCAATTGTAGACTCAGCAACTCGCTGAGTTTACATCTCCACAACCAACATCAGTCACAGGATCTCCACAACCAATAAAGATCACAACATCTCCATAAACAACAACAGACACAGCATCTCCACAACCAACAACAGTCATGGCATCTCCACAGTCAACAACAGTCAAAACATCCCCACAACCAACAACAGTCACGGCATCCCCACAATCGACAACAGTCACGGCATCCCCACAACCAACAACAGTCACAGCATCCCCACAACCAACAACAGTCACAGCATCCCCAAAAACCAACAACAGTCACAGCATCCCCACAACCAACAACAGTCACAGCATCTCCACAACCAACAACAGTCACAGCATCTCCAAAAACCAACAACAGTCACAGCATCCCCAAAAACCAACAACAGTTTCAGCATCTCCACAACCAACAGCAGTTACGGCATCTTCACAACCAACAACAGTCAAGGCATCCCCACAACCAACAACAGTCATGGCATATCCACAACCAACCAACAACATTCATGGCATCTCCACAACCAACAACATTCATGGCATCTCCACAATCAACAACAGTTACTGCATTTCCACAAACCACAACAGTCACAGGATCTCCACAATCAGCAACAATCACAGCACCTCCACAACCAACAACAGCCACAGCATCTCCACAACCAACAACAAAAACGGCATCTCCACAACCAACAACAGTTAGGGCATCTCCACAACCAACAACATTTAGGGCATCAACCAACAAGTAAACGTTGTGGGCCAATATTAAAAACAAAATCCCTTGGACACAAAAATATGGCATTAAAATTAAAAACTATTAACTATGGCATAAAAATAAAAACTATTAACTATGGCATTAACATAAAAACTATTAACTATGGCATTAACATAAAAACTAATAACTATATCATGAACATAAAAACTATTACCTATAGTAATTTTTATTGACATAAAAACTAATAACTATACCATTAACATAAAAATTGTTAACTATGGCATTGACATAAAAACTATTAACTATGGCATTAACATAAAAATTATTAACTATGGCATTAACATAAAAACTATTAAATATGGCATTAACATAAAATTTATTAACTATGGCATTAAAATAAAAACTATTAACCATGACATTAACATAAAAACTGTTAACCTTGATATTAACATAAAAAATTTCATAAGGCACTTTCATGAAAGTTAAATCAAATATGATTCTGGTATTTCATAAAAACTGCAAAAACAAATTCAACGAGCCGATGTAATCTTTCAAATATTTGTCACCAGTGTTTGCAACACCCAATATCTTTATGATGGTTATGATAGCGACGACGATGATGAAGATCGAAGATGGCACTAGACTTTTCTTCCTTTCTTTTCATTTCTTCACTTTACCCTTTCTTTATCTATCTCCCACTGCCACTTTTAGCGCAGGATTACCATAGCAATAATGAAATGCATTGTTATTCAAAGCAGTTTATTGCAGATCATTTATTATCCTAGTCAATTTAGTTGTCAAATAGGTACCTCATTCTCTTGTGCTAGGGTTAATGGAGCTGCTCATCTCTAGATACAGTTTTCAAACACGTAGATCAGTGATTCTCATACCTTTTCCGACTGCCGACCCCTTATCTGCCAGAAAACATTCCTATCACCAATTCTGCGTGCCTTATCTTATATCTTATATCTTATATCCTTCCCGTGCCGTTAGACGTCACATAGGGCTCGCAAAGTAGTTCGCCAATTTTTCCTGTCTTCGGCGAGTCTTTCAACCTCATCAAAGGATTTTATGCCTGTTAACTTGGCCTCTCTTAATAATGTTCTCTTCAGAGTTTCACGCGGTCTGCCCCTTTTTCTTCGGCCTGTTGTGTTCCACTTGATAGCTTGTTTTGGGATTCTCTGCTCATTTCTTCTCATCAAGTGGCCAACATATGTCCATCTCCTTTTCCTGATCACCCGTGAGACTGGTTGTTGTTCAGTCATCTGTCTTATCTCTGCATTGTTCTTGAATTCATTCCACTTGATGCCGAGTATTTTCCTTAGGCATTTGTTTTCAAAAGAGTCTAATTTCTTTTCTATTTCTTTAGTTGTTTTCCAGCTTTCGCATGCATAAATGAGGGTGGATATTACATTTGAATTGAATAGTCTTAACTTGATTTTTGTGCTTATAACTTTTGAATTCCATATGTTCTCAAGATTCTTGAAGATTGATGCTGCTTTTGCAATTCTGATCCTAACTTCCTTTCTAGTGTCACCATCCTGGTCTATGTAGCTGCCAAGGTATGCAAATTGATTGACTTCTTCAATATCTGTCCCTTCTATGTGTATTTTTCCATGCGTGCCTACTTGTATGTTATTGCCTCATTAGCCAAAATGTACAAACTAGGAAAAAAGTGGAAACATCTTTATTAATTAACGAGTAGAAAAGTAATAAAGCTGTTGGTACGTTTATACATTTTGTTATCACAGCTTTACTGCAGTGGTTTCGTGTATAGTTATATACTTGTACACTCATTATTTGTGTATCTCTCTAGTCAATCGTTCTTCCTTGCACCATACACTGTCACTGTCTCTATCTGAAAACAGGAGGATGTTTGTCTGCAATATGAGCCACACCAGATTACTATGCATCATCTAACTATTCGTGTATAAAGTGGATATCGCAGAACCGGTGGGGAAATAACGCAAAGCTGGTTATAATTATAAGAGAAAAACACTCAAAACTCCTTAGGTGTATAATGAAAAGATAGAAGATGGAGAATCTGATAATCATTAGCTAAGTTATAAGAAGACAGCATTTATGAATAAGTACTGGCTGGGTGAGTGGGTGGGAAGCCATATGGTGGGGTGGGAAGCCATATGGGGGGTGGGTGGGTGGGAAGCCATATGGTGGGGTGGGTGGGAAGCCATATGGTGGGGTGGGTGGGAAGCCATATGGTGGGGTGGGTGAGTGAGTGGGTGGGAAGCCATATGGTGGGGTGGGTGGGAAGCCATATGGTGGGGTGGGTGGGTGAGTGGGTGGGAAGCCATATGGTGGGGTGGGTGGGAAGCCATATGGTGGGGTGGGTGGGAAGTCATATGGTGGGGTGGGGGGAAGCCATATGGTGGGGTGGGTGGGAAGCCATATGGTGGGGTGGGTGGGAAGTCATATGGTGGGGTGGGTGGGAAGCCATATGGTGGGGTGGGTGGGAAGTCATATGGTGGGGTGGGTGGGTGGGTGGGTGAGTGGGTGAGTGGGAGTTAAGCTAAGAAAGAGACGTTAAAGCTATAGGTTTTGGTTTGGATTCTGTTTGTGCATGTTCGATGTAAAGGCCAAATGGGGAGTTTATTTTGTCTTCAGTTATTTTAGTTTGAACGAGTTTTTGAACAAAAGCCTGGAGTTCTAGAAGGTTTCATGCTTGACCAGGATTGCAAGTTTTTACGGGCTATCACGAAAAATGGTGCAAGGTCAGAATGTTCAGCTGCTGTTAGAGTTTACTGGATAGAAGGAACGGTGTTTTTTTTACCAGATAGAAGTGGAATTTTTTTATGGCAGGCGCGCGCACACCCACGCACGCACGCACGCGCGCACGGACACAAAACAAAAAGTCCCCGGGGTCCACCCAGTCTCTAAAAATGGGTAGCAGAGAAATCTGGGAAGGTAAATCAGCCAGGCGTGATACTGACCACATCAGACTTTCATGTGCCGAAGGTCATGGAAGATACGGGCCTAACACCGTATTCCCCAGTATGGCAAAATACCCGGGAATTTATCCTTTATTTGACTAGATAGAACATTTTTTCAGAGCTGTTACGAAATTTTGATAACAACTTGGAATCATTCTATTTTCCAACTCAGACTACAGAAATGAATAGATTAGAAATGAATAGATTATTTAACACAGACTAAAAGAAGACAAACTGTGTCTACAGAAATAAATAGATTATGTAAAATATTTTAATATGTATAGTCTTTATTAATTCTCAGGGTTGTTAATATGTATGTATAACTTTTGTTAATATGTATGTATAACTTTTGTTAATATGTATGTATAACTTTTGTTAAAATGTATGTATAACTTTTGTTAATATGTATGTATAGCTTTTGTTAATATGTATGTATAACTTTTGTTAATATGTATGTATAACTTTTGTTAATATGTATATATAGCTTTTGTTAATATGTATGTATAACTTTTGTTAAAATGTATGTATAACTTTTGTTAATATGTATATATAGCTTTTGTTAATATGTATGTATAACTTTTGTTAATATGTATGTATAACTTTTGTTAATATGTATATATAGCTTTTGTTAATATGTATGTATAACTTTTGTTAATATGTATGTATAACTTTTGTTAATATGTATATATAGCTTTTGTTAATATGTATGTATAACTTTACACTTTGCCCCTAACTTTAACCTTTGTTAAAATGACCATTGTCCCAGGGGTCTTACAAGTTCATTATGGATATGGGTATGTGACAACCACTCTGTGGCCGGGCAAAAATCTCTATTTTCCCCTTTTATTACACAACCCAAAAATCCAACCCTTTTATACTATGCCGGGGATCACGGCTGATATTTAGCCTACAGAATGATGTGGCAGCCATGTTACAGCTTCGGTCCCCCCCACCTTCTTACTGCTTGCCCCCAACTATCTCTCCAGTCAGGTTCCTTTCTATATGGATGTTCCTCTTGCCTGGGTCCACTACCTTGTGATCGTATAGTGTCCTGACAACGACCTTATCTAAATACCATCCTGTCATTCATCTCTAACAGACAAATCATAAATCCAACAACACATATATAAATTTCCACACAAGATTACGAAATAGGTCAGCCATGCCGACTCCGATCATGCGCAGACATGTTAGACATTATATGCTATATAGTTCTGTGTGTCTCATTAATCTTCATAAGAGCTGCCTGTCTTGGCGCCCATAAAAAAATCTTAACATCTCTTATTGAAATATATAAGGCTACATGACAACTTAAGATTCAAAATAGTATCGTTAACATCCTACATGGTTTTCCCCTGTAAGCAAATAACATCCTACCTAGGAGCCTCACAATAAAAGTACATTACATCAATTCTTCCTGGTTCAAGGCTCAGTTAACATATGCATATATACATATATAAGAGATTCAACATGATAAAATGTTCATAACTCTCAGCAAAATAGGTTCTTATATCTAATAAAGGTAGATAGAGGTGTATGGTGTAGTTTTACAAAGTGGCAGAGGGAGTGAGTAAAGTGAGAAAAAACGAATAGAAAGTATGAGAATGTATAAATGAAAAACATGCAACATCCGATATTTCGGCGTGAGCCTTTTTCGAGGATTACATGCACAAACGAGGAAAAAAAACAAATAACTAAAAGAAGAACTTATCTTAATATGGCCTCCTCCAGAAGTAGGAAACAGAGAAATGCGTGTCCACTAGAAGATGCACAGAGACCACGCGGGCCACACAAAGGATACGCCGATAGAGCCAGTCGTAAAGAAGAGGTGAAGAGAGAGGATGAAAATAGGTGGTAGAAGAGGGTGGAGGCAATAGAAACATGATAGCCGCTAGAGGAGAAGCGGAGAGATAATGAATGAAGAACATAAACACCTGCAGGGAGAAAATGTGAAACTTGTGAATAGGACAAAATCCTATAAACACCAATATGTTGCCAGAGAAGAAAAGAGGGTGGGGGTAGGGAGGGGTAGCTAGGAGAAAGAAAGCAGAGTTTTAAAAAATGGTGGAAAACTAAAGAAGTTACAAAAAGCTGAAGACATTGTTAATTCCAGCTGGGTAGAGACAGCCAGCCTGGAAAATAAAGCGCTGTTCTAGGACCCTCCGAGATCGTACTTCAGCAGAACAAGAGCGGATCGCACTAACAGAAATGTCCTGTTTTCCCCTGTGGTTGCTAAGGCAAAAATGTTTAGCCACAGGTGTCCAGGCCTTCTTAGAAATATCATTAAGATTCTGGCGAAATCAAACTCCTAAGCGTAAACCGGTCTACCCTGTGTACTTTATACCACAATGTCTGCACATCTGAGGATTTGTGAGCGGGCCATGTATATGCATATCGTGACCGGCCGTGTCCACGACACCCACGCAACCGCCCGTTCACAATCCTCCCCGTCTTTCCTTTGTTAAATTTGTCCTAATGACACAACTATAACCACAAAAACTCATGAAAATACAAAACAAAAAATTGCACACATCCCATTATCAGGGTGGATATCTAAGATGCATGTCAAATGAAAAAAATATATCGCAAGTAATAAAATCAGATCAAGCAAGCAAAATTACATATTTATCAAAATGTCTCAAGGACAATGTCGATTCGTATGTCCAGACAAATAAAACATAATTCTATGCAAAGATAATCGGCTGGATGGTGTATTTCTAAGTACTTGTCTCTCTTGTTCAGGCACATACATATGATTCTGACTCTATGAGCTCTTTGTCGGCTATAATACACAACCCTCCAATCTCGTAGCTGGTAGAAGTTACATTTCATAGTCGTTCTGTGGATAAACAAAAAGTGGATAAGACTACACAACCAAACTACGATATCGCCAATGTCTATATGTCTCCTGATCGTGGCGAATCTTTGCGTGTCTATATGTCTCCTGATCGTGGCGAATCTTTGCGTGTCTATATGTCTCCTGATCGTGGCGAATCTTTGCGTGTCTATATGTCTCCTGATCGTGGCGAATCTTTGCGTGTCTATATGTCTCCTGATCGTGGCGAATCTTTGCGTGTCTATATGTCTCCTGATCGTGGCGAATCTTTGCGTGTCTATATGTCTCCTGATCGTGGCGAATCTTTGCGTGTCTATGTTGTCTCCTGATCGTGCCGAATCTTTGCGTGTCTATGTTGTCTCGACAGGTCATCTTTATGTGATCCTCATATATTGAGTATATTGTTGTAAAGTCATTTCTGGTTTCGGTCTAGTCAGACCAACATAGATATCTTTCTGATATGTAAGACCACTTGTTCGTGGACTGGATCTGCTACTTCGCTGGAATGTTTCCTTGTACGACTATAGCGATATACTGTCTGTGCTGATGTGGGCTCTGATAATTGATGATGGTGATGTGCATTAAAATCGTCTATCTCTACTTTACTGTCATCTATTAGTAACTGTATCTGCAAGCTGGCATGCTCTGGCTATGTTACCTCCTCGCCCAAGTATGTGGCATCGTCTGATGGTCTCATACCGCTCAGTTCTCATGCAGTCCTATATGTTTGCATGTGCTGGCCTATCATCTCCACTGAGAGTGCTCATGATTAGAACGACGTGTAAATGTCTTCTGTAACAGCTCCTCCTTCACTGCAGTGGCACACAATTCTTCTAAATATAAGAATGTTCTTCTTACCAGTTTGGATTTTATGTGGCTCTATCACGTAGATATAAAAGTTCATCATCATCTTCTGTTGGTCATCCTTGTGATAATTTAATTGAGAAAAACATTTTGATGTGATCTTCACAAATCGTTCTGCGACTACCTGCGTATTCTCTCCTTCGTGGTGTGTAATAACGAACAGTCTTATGAGAGCCGTATGTTCGTCTAATGCTGAAACAACACTGCACAGTAATAACTTTTATCTGGCTATTTGCTTGAACATGTCTGAAATACAAAGTCTGACATTGCCCCTATCGATGTTTGGAGATATATCCGAAGATTCATATCTTCATTTCCTCGTTGAACAAATGCAAACTTATCCATGTGTTCTAACTATCTGCCTGTTCTATTATCTTCTCTGGCATAAGGAATATATGAAATGTTTCAGATGCTAAATAAGCAAAATAATGTTCATACGTTACTTTAAATCTGCACATTGTTGGAAACACATTTTTGCAATGACACATTTTTGGTATGGAAAATACGAGCCTGACACTGCATTCCCCAGTATGCCTTAGTGGCAACAACAACAACAACAACAACAACAACAAAATGGGAATTTAACATTTATCCTAATAGAAAGAACATTTTTCAGAGTTGTTACAAAATTTTTATAACAACTTGGAATCATTCTATTTTCCAACTCAGACTACATAAATGAATAGATTAGAAATGAATAGATTATTTAGTACAGACTAAAAGAAGACAAACTGTGTCTACAGAAATGAATAGATTATTTAGTCATCATCATCATCATCATCATCAGGTGCCGTGCCGACTGGCGTTGACTATTATGCTTCTCCAGAGTACCCGATTCTTCATGCAGGCCATCAGATCAGTTGGTGATCTCCTCTCACACCATCCTGTCAGACTGTCCAGTATCATTTCTCTTGGTCTTCCTCTTGATCTTTTTCCTTATATTTTTCCTGTTGTTATAATATTTTCAATGCCCCCTCTTCTCATTGCATGTCCTATGAAAATACATTGTCTCTCTCTTATCTTTTTGACAAGGTTTTTGTCTCTCCAGCTCTTCTCGTACATTCTTTATTAATTATTTTTGCTGTCCAGGGGATTCGCAACATTCTTCTAATAAACCACATTTCTGCTGCTTCCAATGATTTGTGTGCAGACTTGCCTGTTGTCCATGATTCACTTCCATATAACAAGATAGGTTCAATATAGCATTTTAGGACTCGTTTTCTAACATTCATTGATAAAGATGTGTTAGCTAATATATTTCTCATTCTCTGAAATGCAGTCTTTGCTTGGCCTGTTCTGTTACTAATTTCTGTTCTGCATTTCCCATCTGAAGTTATTACTGCTCCAAGGTATTTGAATTTCTGCACCTGCTTTAGAATAGTTCCATTTAGTTTAATACTGCATGCTGGTGGATTCTGTTTCTTAGATACAACCATAGTCTCTGTCTTTTTGATGTTCAAAGTAAGGCTTTTCTGTTCACTTTCTTTGGCGACTTTATCCAAGAGATTTTGCAGGTCTTGTTGATTCTCAGCTATCAGTACTGTGTCGTCAGCATACCGAAGGTTGTTAATATTGTATCCTCCAATTTTTATGCCTGGTTCTGTGATGATTGTTCTTAGAATAATTTCACTATACAGAGAAAAAAGGTGTGGGGATAGTACACATCCTTGTCGCACCCCTTGTTTTATAGGTTGATATTTTCCAATTCTATTTTCAACTCGAACTGCTGCTTCTTGCTGTCAGTATAGATGTTTTACAATCCTCAGGTCTTTGCCGTCTATATTGATGTCTTCAAGCATTTTAATAATTTCATTATGTTTCACCTTGTCAAATGCCTTGGTGTAATCAATGAAGCATAAGTAAAGATCTTTCTGTACTTCTAAAGCTCTTTCTGTTAGTGTTCGTAAAGCATAAATGGCATTGTGTGTTCCCTTTCCTTCAACAAATCCAAATTGTTCATCTGCTATTTCCATTTTTATCTATTTCCTTGTTCTTCTCCTAATGATTCTCAGAAGTAGCTTCGTTATGTGACATGAGAGGCTGATAGTCCGGTGGTCATCACATTCCTTTGCACCTGGTTTCTTTGGTAATGCTATAAACGTGGATTTAATCAGGTCACTGGGAATATAACCACTGTTGTAAATGTCATTCAGTAACCTGGTTATTATTTTTATTCCTATCTCCTCTAGTGCCTCTATTTCGTCTATTGTTATATTATCAGGCCCAGTCGCTTTTCCTTTCTTCATGTGTTTGATAGCATCTATGATTTCATCTTCAAGTATTGGGGGTCCATCACAGTTTTCAGTATCTGGTGTTAATTCTGGTCTTTCTCCTCCATATAGCTCACCGATATACTCTGTCCACCTGTCCACAATTTCTTCCTTTCCCATTAACATTTTACCTTCTTTCGATTTCAGGCATCCTGTGGTATATTTTGTTTTCCTGCCTGTGAGTTCATTAATTCGTTTGTGCATGTTTTTGCTGTCTTTATTATGAGAGTCTTCTATCTGTCTGCACTGTTCATTTAACCACACTTCTTTTGCTTCTCTGCATTTGCGTCTTATTTCTTTATTTATCTTGTTATATTTTCCTCGTTATTTTTACTCCTCCTCTTGTCCATCAGTCCTAAGATGTCGTCTGTCATCCATTTACTTTTAGGGGCTTCTTTTTTCGGTGGTATTATCTCCTTAACAGTTTGGTGGATAGAATCTCTTAACATTTCCCATTGTTCATCTATACTATTTATCTTTGCTATTGCATTGTATCTATTTGTTATAATAACTTTGTATTGTTCTCGCAGTTATTGGCCATTTTTAAGAAGTTCTGTATTCAGTTTGATGTTTCTCACTTTTCTGCCTGCTTTCTTTAGCTTTATTATAACTTTTCCACAGAGTGGATCATGGTCACTATTGCAGTCAGCTCCTGGCATGGTTTTTGTTGTCAGTAATGCATTGCGGAATCGTTTGTTGATTAATATGTAGTCTATCTGGTTGAAAGTCTTTTGTCTAGGCTGCACCATGTTGCCAGTCTTCGATGATGTTTAAACCAGGTGTTTCCTACAACCATGCTGTGTATTCTTGTCCATGCAATTAATTTATAAATTCTGTCATTCCTCTCCCCCAGTCCATAGTCACCAACGATGTCTGAAGTTCTTCCTTTACCAACTGTGGCATTAAAATCTCCCATCACTATAGTAACTTCATGTGACTTTGTATGTTTTAGTGCTGTCTCTATGTCATTATAAAATATCTGCACATCTTCTTCAGAACTTTCAGTTGTTGGAGCGTACACTTGAATAATATTTATGTTTATTGGTTGTCCTTTCAGTTGGGCTAGCAGGACTCTGTCCGAGATGTTCAAATATCCTACAATTGTCCTTGCCGTTTGTTCATTAAATATAATTCCTACTCCTCGTTCATGTTTCTCACTTCCTGAATCTCTCTCTCTCTCTCTCTCTCTCTCTCTCTCTCTCTGAACCTTAAGTGCCCAGGGCACATGGGGCTTCCGCAAGGGTTTTCCACAAATGCCTGTCCTTCGCCTTTTTTTCTGCTCTTGCCTAGTGAACCCTCTATTGCTCAACATCATTTCTGTTGTTCTTCTCCATGTCTCTTTTGGTCTACCCTTACTTCTGTTCCCCTGTGGTGTCCATCTTAGTGCTGTTTTTGGTAGTGAGTTATCAGTCATTCGGAACACATGTCCCAACCATCGCCATCGTCTTCCCTCAATAATTGTTGTCAATGGCTTCATCTGCATTTCTGATCCTGAATATATTATTGTATATTTATCTGAGTTTATCTTCCCTGCACCTGTCCATCTAACTTCACTCATTCCTAATATGTTGATCTTCATCCTTTCCATTTCCGTCTTTACATTTTCTAATTTTCCAGCCTGGAATAAAAGATTACTTAGTACAGAGAAAATAATACAAACTTTGTCTACAGAAATGAATAGATTATTTTGTACAGAGAAATAAGACAAACTATTTGTACAGAAATGAATAGATTATTTAGTACAGAGAAAATAAGACAAACTTTGTCTACAGAAAGAATAGATTATTTAGTACAGACTAAAAGAAGACAAACTGTGTCTGCAGAAATAATTTGATTATTTAGTACAGAGAAAATAAGACAAACTTTGTCTACAGAAATGAATAGATTATTTTGTACAGACTAAAAAAAGACGAACTTTGTATATAGAAATAAATAGATTATTAAATACTGACATAAAGTAAGCAAAGAATAGAAATAACCCTGATTCCGACCCCAACCCTAACTACAACCCAAACCCTTAAACTCAAACCCCTAAACCCTAACCCTAAAATCTAAATCCTAACCCTAACCGTAACCTCTAATCTCTAGCTCTAAACCTAAACCCTAACTCTAGACTCGTTCTTTGACTCTATTATATCGTTTAAAAAAAAGAAACAGAACACTACTGTAGTCGTAATGGACATCATATTTCAAACTTGTATCAAAATTTTATTTTACGGAATTAACGTTTCAATCTTAGCATGAAGAAACTTTAAGACTTTGACAATGAAATGATGTTCATTAAATTTGGTTTGGACTTTTATTCTTTGCGACTGAGGCCTCCGTTTCAGTAAGATGTATGGCCTCCTCTGGCATGTATCAGAGAACATCCCCTTGACATGGATCCGATTAGCTGTTGAATCTGTTGTTGTGGGGTGGCTGCCCACTCTTCCCGCAGTGCAAGAGACAACGGTCGGAGACTGGTTGGCGCCACGTCTCACTGGCGGACTTGTCTGTTGAGTTCATCCCATAAATGTTCTATTGGATTCATGTCCGATGACATGGATGGCCACGGATTGGTCTGGACGTTGTTGTCAGCGAGGAACTGGGTGGTGAGTTGTACCACATGAGGTCGAGCGTTATCCTGCTTAAAAATCGATCCTGGTGCAGCCAGAAGTGGAAGTACGTGAGGACGCGAATTTCAGCGACGTATTGATGGGCATTCAGGCGTCCTTTAATTTGCACCAGGTCACTTCTTCCCATTAAATTGTACACAGCCACCACCGTGTGGAGGAGTCTCATTCACACAGTTCTGGGCGTAGCGCTCATGGACTCTGTGGTAAACTCTTCTCCGTCTATCGTGTCGCTGGTGCAGAAAGAATGATTCATCACTAAACCAAACCCTTCTCCAATCATTTGCAACGGTCCATTGACGATGCTGGTTCGCCCACTGCAATCGGTTCTGGCGAAGCCGGTCCGTAAGAACAAGACCTCTGTAGGGTCTTCTAGCCCAAAGACCAGCGTCTTCACTGTCTGATCTGAAATTCCACGAGCTGCTATCATTTATTGGACTGTCGAGGATGCAAGTGTTCGATTCCTAAGGCGACGCAGCCGTATGAAGCGGTCTTGGGTAGGAGTTGAGACTATGGGTCTCCCACTGCGCGGCCGGACTGCAACTGAGCCAGTTTCTTGAAACCGTCTCTAAAGGCGACTAATGGTGCTTCTAACCACATTAAATTGTCTGGCCACTACATTTTGTGACCGTCCAGTCTATAAACGTCAAATGATGATGAGTCGTTCTATGGTGAGATGAGCATTACTTGCACAATGAATTTTCAAGTGAACTGATTCGAGGAGCGTCAATCTTTTATGGCCATTCAGTAACATGGTCAGTTTTGTGTTCAGTAAGTTTCACGGGATTCTGGTGAACTTGTCATGAGTTATTTTCAAATATAGTGTTTTGACTAGTGTCACTTTTCTATGCTCATGAATCATTTGCTGAGTATAATTCAGGTTAGCACGTGAAGTTGATGTCCAAGTGAATGTTTCAGGCAATTTGCCCTTGTCTGATCAGCAAACTTCAGTTTAAATCGCAACACCGTATTTGTTCCGTTTCTTTTTTTTAACAGTATATTTAACTTTTAATTTGTTTATCTGTTGTTTAACTGTTTAAGATATGAACATAACAGTTCTCTAATTTTACCACAACAAGACATTGATTAGTCGCTAAGCGGAATTGTACATGACATGATTGTGCCTAAGCTTAATTTTGATGAAGCGCTTGTGCTCTGCATAAGGGCTTGACCTTTTCCTGCTTGTATGACATTAATCTTTGCAGTGCATAGATGTGAACCTAGTACAGCAGAACAGCACAAGCCTCAATTCATAACTCTACAGTACATGGGTTTAATATTAATCATGCATTACAGGGCCGTATATATTTTCTTTTATTTATTAAGGTAATTTCACAGTTATTGATTTTCATCTTAACTCTTTAGTACACTAATGTAAACATGATCCTGTAGTATTTTGTTCCGGGCATAACACTTTTCTACCTTGCTTTAGACCATATCCTACAGTAATACATTTAAAATAAATGTGAATGAAAACGTTTGAAAGCCGCTGAAATTTAACTTTTTGAGGTGACATTGAAAGTTAAAGTCAAATACTATAAAGAGGTCACATTGACAACTTTAGGCCTATAGCTAGTAACTGTTTAGTTCACAGCATAACATCCTAGCTTGCTTGTTATTTTTCGCTTAAATAATAATTTATAACTATGTATGAAGCAAACTAGCAAACCAAGACACGTTTTTGTTTCGTCTTTCATATAGATCTGTTCCATCATATTACATTGACTGCTAGTTCTACAGTAGAACAGATTGTTCTGATATTTATAGTTGAATTGTTATTTTTTCTGTATAAAACAATTTTCCTCTTGTGAAAGCTCCATTACTATATGCTTTACTCATAATATGTTTCCACCTCCGTTATCATCATCACGTGCCATGCCGGTAACCATTGTTGGTCCCTCCGTAAATATCGGTTCTTGATATTTTCCACCATCTTAGTTGATGCCAGCGCGTCATTCTGTCAGAGTCAGGCAGCAGAGACGTGCTGTATTAGAAGAATGTTAAAAATACCTTGGATAGCTGAGATGACAGACAGGGAATATCCAAGAGAAGAAAATGTAGGAAGGAAACTAATTAAATGATTTTTTGTTTGTTTAAAATTAGCAAAAATAACTAATGAAGAATGTATGAGAAGAGCTGGAGAGACAAAAAACCTTGTCAAAAAGATAAGAGAGAGACAATGTACTTTCATAGGACATGCAATGAGAAGAGGGGGCATTGAAAACATTATAACAACAGGAACAATAGAAGGAAGAAGATCAAGAGGAAGACCAAGAGAAATGATACTGAACAGTCTGACGGGATGGTATGAGAGGAGATCACCAACTGAACTGATGGCCTGCATGAAGGATCGGATACTCTGGAGAAGCATAATAGCCAACGCCAGTCGGCACGGCACATGATGATGATTAAAATTAGATTCCTTTCCACATCTACTGTTCTTAGACATTACCTGCATGTCATCTCAGCTGTCCATGGTATTTTTAACACTCTTTTAATACAGTACATCTCTTTTGCCTAACCTTTGTATTCTTCTGATGGTTGTCCGTGATCTATTTAATGGAGTAGGTTAGGCTCAACGTAGCAATTCAGAGCTCTCAATCTGACATTCCGTGGCTGACACGCATTCCACAAGATGTATCTCATTTGTATGGAAACTGTTTAAGATTGGGATATTTTATTCTTAATTTCTGAGGTGCATTTCCCATCTAATGTTATTCGAGTGTCCAGGTATTTAGATATATGCATTTGTCTCAAGGCTGAGTCTTGTAACTTAACGTTTAGACGATCTTGTTCATGCTGCGGCCTCCAATTGAAATTCCTGGTTTATTTCTTATTTCTCTCATGATATTTTCACTGTACATTGAAAACAAACCTGAAGAGAGGGCACAACCTTATATAACTCTTTGCTTTATTCTTTGATGTTTGCCTGCCATAGTTTCAACCTTGATGGCTGTTTTTTGATTGCAGTACATGTTTTTTCCTGTGGTAGTTCTATATTTAGAAACATCAGTATTTTTTTTTCAATACTCTGATTCAGATAGATCATAAGCTGTTTGTACACCTGGTGACTTTTTCGACCTTCATGGTTCAGTGAAAAGATTAAAGAAAATCAACCACATGTCAGTGATCTTGACCTTCGTGAAGTTTTAGCTCAGTTTTCATAGCGAAATGAAATAGATTTGAAGTGCTTATTATTAGAAGATCTGTCTGAAGATATGCAGTAACTTCATAAAGAGTTGACACTTGAATCATGTACAGTCAATATATACCCACACAAATATCACCACAATATGACCGTTTATGTTTGTTATCCCTCATGGCTAACCTCTCCAAAAAAATAATGATTTTAAAAGATGAATTAAAATTGTAATGTTTTTTTTCTTTTTCATTTCTACCCCATCCTCCTCTCTTTCTCTCTCTCTCTCTCTCTCTTTCTCTCTCTCTCCCTCACCCCCTCTTCAAATACCTCATAATCCATCCTTATGAATTTTG